>OZ024917.1:8895312-9021920 GCA_964017125.1 Flabesymbios commensalis
CCCATTTAGCCGATTATTGTTATTAGACTTAGAGTTCTTGAAATAAACTTGGCACTCATCTAAACAGATTCTTGGTGATTATCAACCCGCGAAGAAAAAATAATGCTAAGTGGGCGACAGCAGTTCTGAAAGGGTGGGACTGGGAGTGGGGAGAAAGGAAGTGACTCCGTGATTGGACAAGTCTTTCTTCTCATTCAATAAAAAAAGATGTTTTTATAACAATGATCACGTCTTGACCTGTTGACGATAGTTGTGCCAATGCAAACATGCAGTATGCGGAATGGTGGTTGCCTGTTGAGACAGTGAAGTTCCGCTTGCATCTGGCCACTATAGACATAGAGTATATGATAAATGTAAATATTTTTGAAAATTGTTCTCTTGAAATAAGTCCCATTTCGATGCTAAGATGATGCAGCTGTTGTGTAGAAACGGAAAATTATTTTTTGTCGTTATGATTCAGCAGGTAAGTTCCTGAAAGTAAAGCCCCTCAGTTTTCATCGGAGGAGTTTAAACGTTTTGCTTTCAAATGGCAAATCCAGCACAACATCTTCACACTATTATTTCAAGGCTGAATCAATGGTTAAAATACCTACCCAGTATGACTGGGCTGCCTAACTCATTTACTGCGCGAGGCCCAGTCACACTGACCGCCATTCTGTTTACACAGTCAGCTGTGTAAAAACGACACTCACGCTGATTACCAAAAAACTCGGATGCCAAGAAATTCAAACGAATATTTCAAGTGCCTATGAAAACTAGGCCATTTTCAGCAGGCTTAAACTTTTGGTCGTAGTAGAAATATTACATTTAAAAATGGAGGTCGCTTTATCAGAGCCTTGCGATGTCATCAGGGTAGGCTAAACCCATGATCGAGGAAGATAACAAAAATCAAAATCGGATATTTATCTGGCTTTGCTGGCATATCGAAATACTTGATAGCTGAACATTGGTTTGTCACCAGCTTAATTTATTATTGAAGAAGAAGAAGAAGAAAAACTCTCATTCCTACAGCTGAAACATTGTTAACCTCTATATGGAACCAAATCATGTAGCTGTTAATGAGAGACAAATACGTATAAAAATAAATCTGACAGCCATTTGTGATGATGCGACCAGTTGTCCCCAATCAACATGTATGGCGACGTGACATTATCACCAAGGAGCTATAGATAACAAATAGTATGATGTGCAAACAGAAGATGATCAAGCCACAAGAAGAAATCCTGTCCATGCACCTACGATTTGCATGACAGCTAGAACCACATGCAGCAAAGCCTGATAAGAACAATGCTGGACACATGTCAGACACCATGAACTGCTGGGAAAAGACCTAGCTATATAGGCCTTCATAGCAGACAAACTGTGGAACGTTGTGGAAAACCTGTCCCTCATGACTTACATGATAAATGTGTAGACTGAGATGATGTGCTCTACATACCTTTACAAGTGTCATTAATGTAGACGATATAGAAGACATTAATAATAAGAAAGATCATAGTGCTGGATGTGTTGTCAAAAACATTAAATTTACACAATTTTACACGTAAAAATAAGCAAACATGAATAATAATTTGAATACCTTCCTTCCACAAATTTCTATATTTGCTAGTTTAGCTGATTGGTTGCAAATAATAATTGATAATAATTACAAATTTGTTATATATATTCCGACCTCTTTTTATTTTAATTTTTGTATGCGCATACATGGCCCTATTCGTCTACTGCTGTTGCTTTGCACGTACGGGTCAACAAAAAGATTCGTTCAATGATCAAACAGCGAGAGGAGAGATCCAGGGAAAAATCAGAAAATTATATAGAAGATTTCATTTACCCAAATGTAAACGAGCTAATTAGAAACTCTGGTCCATTAAGCGCATCATAAAAGATACAGCACTGGTGTTGGACCTCTCAAAGTGGAGGGCAAATTAATTTAAAATTCATAAGATAAGGCAAACGTGCTAAATGAACAATACAAATCAGTTTATAACAAAAAAATCTTTAACGATCGACCTGATATAGGACGCACGCAGTTCCTTTGGATCCATACTTTTAAAATAATTAGCAGTCAATTAATGATTGAAGAAGAAGAAGAAGAAAAACTCTCATTCCTACAGCTGAAACATTGTTAACCTCTATATGGAACCAAATCATGTAGCTGTTAATGAGAGACAAATACGTATAAAAATAATTACATTTGTCTTGTTTTTATTTTTGGCTTTGCACAATTTTGTTCAGTTGGGAGGAGATACATTTTATCTCTATTAGCTACACATAAAAAATTGACAAATATTAAATCAATTGTATTCGAAAACTTCAACGTAAAATATGTAAACAATTATTAGGAGTTAGTAAATTTACTTCAAATTTGGCAGCTCGTGCAGAGTTAGGGAGGATACCAGTAGGGCCTTTGCTTTGATATTATGAAATGTATTCTTAGATATTAAATTAAAATAGAGAATTTAAGTAAAAGTAATTTATTGTTTCAATGTTTATTGTTTAATTTACAATCTGTCATGCTCTCAAAAGAAGTTTTAGCTAAAATTGGATTAAGTGATCATCTGATCATAAGCTAAGAATAGAAACAGGCAGGTATCATAAACCTTCCTTGCAAGCAGAGTTCTAACCAGGCCCTTTTAGCGAGTTTCGCTGCTGCTACGCTACTAATAGCGTGGGTCCGGGATTGCTCCAATATGCTATAAATAGATTCCGTCATCCCAGCGTGCAGCCTGTCGGACAAACTTTACTCACTGGCCCGTCGACCCACGCTAGAAACGTTTCACCCTATACCTATCTTGACACATATAACCCGTATTATTATTAGTTTTACACTTGATATTATATTTTATAGCATACTCTGAATATACTATATAATATTGGATATGGTTTAGACGAAACATTGCTCCATGGAACGTGTAATAGAGCGATTCATGCTACGCACATAAAGACCACATGCGGGAAGAGTACTGTCTTAATTCAAGAAAGATGATTAGAAAATGAAATTTTACTCAGGGCTGTCAGTTCCTGGTACTTTCTAGATTTTTAGGATCTACCGTTGATAACCTAATTTACTGGGGAAAAGAACGAAATTATGTTGAACTTGAAGCCACCTCTACAAGAGACGTGGTCCTAAACGTATAATGACACCACAGAATGAGCTGGTATTAACAATAATCCGTCTCAGACTCGGGCTTTTACACAAACAATTTGCCTATATGTTTGTTATCAGTGAAACCTAGGTTGTTTCGTCATCACAGGGATCAGATTCATGAATGTAGGGCCTACAATTTAAACGAATGGATCGCAAGTGTCTGCCATCTGCCTCACAAATGAAGAAAAATTTCTGCTTCGCTTTAAAAAAATTCATAATATTAGAATTATAATAGATTGCACCGACTTTTTCTGTGCACAGCCTAGAAGCTTTCATAGCAGGGCAAATTATACTCGAGCTACACAAGTCACACAACCTTCGGATTTATATCAGATGCATTTGAATGCTCTATCTCTGACCTCAATCCAGTTACTGCCAGCTGTATTGATAATAAAAGGCACGTGATTTTTTTCAATGATAGTACTCCATTCTCTTCTTTCAAACAGTCAGTATTTCTTAAACTATAGGGACATTCGATCTCGAGCAATCCTAGTGACATTTCTGACGACAAAGACGAATCCAGCGAGATTTTATCTGAGAAACATATAGGCTTATAATGGCGAACAGTCACGCTGACAACCAGGCGATCCCGGCTGCTTGTCCGACACCGCCGCGTACACGTGCGTGTGTTATTTTTAGCATGCTATAGCACGTCATTCCGGACTTACGCTATATCGCAGACACGCTGCCGATACGCTGAATAAAGAGCGACACGCTGCCGATACCCCGGAAATAATCGTTTTTTTTAAATCTATTTGAAAATTGCGGGGCTGCCGTATCCCAGCAAACACGAGGCGCTGACACAATGCTTGCCTAATGATGCGCGACTTCGCAGAGAGCTGGCCAGCATTAACACATCATTCGTGTAGCGACTCGTGTTTGCTGGTTAAGTTGTAGCCGTGACGTCCTCATTGAGGCCGTTGATTGTTGTATTCGTTTTACCCGAAAAAATCAACGTTTTTCAACATGGCGGTGACTGAGAGCGATCTCGACCCCAAGCCCCGAAAAATGTCCATAACGTTTTAATAACTGTGCGGAAAATAAGCTCGTAGCTGAAATGCTATTGATTCAAAAAAACATTATTTTCGACCTGATTATTCAAGGTCAAGTCTTAGATATGACCGTCCAAATAAATGTCCCACGATTTTGTATTGGGTAAATCAGTGGCTGAAAGCTGTTTCAGCGACTGGGGTTACATCTGCCCAGAACAGGGAGGCGTGTGAGAATCAAGTTGAAAATAGAATTCATTTCATTGTAGAATGTCCATTGTATGCAGCAAATTACACGAAATATATGATATTCACCCTCTGTCGACCTGTCATGCAGATACTCTCTCTCTAACATGATATCATGCAGATACTCTCTCTAACATGATGTCTTGCTTTCTAATGAGCCGCCAACAAGCTCATATGACGACCAGTAATTTACAGTTTTCGCATATTTACATATGCTTAAAGTGTTTAATTGTTTTATTAGATATTTTATGAATACCTCTTGCAAACACATGTACGAATTGGAATCGATTTGCTGTGTTTCTAAGGTGAAACAGACGCCTGCTCACTAGAAATCGGCATGAAAATTGACACGTTTGTTGATTTTATTTCAACATGGATAAATCGTCTGAGTATACATTGTTGTCGAATACATCAAATCTATATCCCACCTGCTCAAATATAATCCTCCAAATCTACGATATTCAGCAAAGTATTATCAGAAACGGTCCTGCTTTTTAACCATCATTGTCCTGCTTTCTTACAATACATTGAGCAAGTATGTCCTGCTTTCTAAGCGATCTGCTCAATACAACAATATAACAATATAACTGTTGCAGTTAGGTATTGACAATTTGAAAAAGGCTATAAATCATCATCACGTGTATAATAATACTACAACAACTGATGCGCACAATCAGTATTGTGTAAAATACATACAAATTAAACTTAATAGCACTGGGGTGTAAATTAAACCGACTGGATCGTTGAGCACATGTTGTAGACCTACCCGCATGCGCATCATAACCAACGTCCTAAGGAGTCCGTCATAGGTAAATATTATGAATCATTATAGCTAAACCACTTAGTCTGTACGAACTTTCACGTTTTTTTGTGTATCCTTGTAATCTTTCAATATCAATCGCGTTCTAACGGTAGGCCTAACTAGGCATTATGCCTATGTTAAAAACACTATGTGTGTAGGATTATACACTACAACAGCCCCAAACATATGCCTACCAATAGACCTACAGGGGGAATGTATCAACCATATATTTATAATCAACATAACTGTGAAGAGAGGGGGCTATTCAATCACCGGGGGGGGGGGGGGGAGCTTAATTATTTATCCGCACATAATTTCAAATTGATTGTGGCTCCCCACTGGCCACACGACTTTGTTGAGACGTTTAATCAACGCCATTGACGTTGATTCAACGTCGCCACAACGTCGTGTGACCAGTGGATAAGTGGCACGCTGAAAATTTCTTATTTGATTAGGCCTATAGTATAGATTTTGAAATTTATTATTTATTTCATAAAGAGCCTGTCCAGGGTTTTATTTTAAAAAAATACTCCACCTAGGCCTATTCTGTGGAACGCAGTGACGTCACCGGAATGAATACTTGGTGAAAAAATGTAAGAACCCCTCCCCATACTTCATTGTATTAGGTCAAGGTTATTGAGTTTCACAGAAAAGGCCTTTACTACAGGTGGGCCTACCTGTAAGTAGGCATTCTATGTATACTTTGCTGGAGGTTGCGAGTGTGTGATATTTGTAGATTATGACTCCTAGCCTAAGCCAACACACCCGCTGACAGAGAAACACTGCCTCAATACTGGGCCAGCATAATGACAGCTGGCACAACATTGAAGTTGTCCCCACTTTGACTAGCAAACGCCGCAAGCACATATATACGGAAGCGTTGAAACGAAATGACAAAAATATCTTTTATCACGTTATAACGACTTATAATTTGTTAAATCGACTGAGTAGAAGTCTTTATAACGACTTATAAATCGTTAAATCTACTTATTATAAATCGTTAAATCGACTGAGTATAAGTCGTTATATGAACTTACAAGATTTATAAGTCGTTATAACGACTTATAGTAAGTCGATTTAACGACTTATAAGTCGTTGTAACGTCTTATAGCTTACTAAGTCGATTTAACGACTTATAAGTCATTATAAGTAGGCTTAAGTTGATTTGACAGCTGGCAAAACATTGAAGTTGTCCCCGCTTTGACTTGCAAACGCCGCAAGCACATATATACGGAAGCGTTGAAACGAAATGACAAAAATATCTTTTATCACGTTATAATGACTTATAATTCGTTAAATCGACTGAGTAGAAGTCTTTATAACGACTTAAAGTCGTTAAATCGACTCAGTATAAGTTGGTAAATCAGCTTAGTATAAGTCGTTATATGAACTTACAAGATTTATAAGTCGTTATAACGACTTATAGTAAGTCGATTTATAGCTTACTAGCGACCTCTAGCTTACTAAGTCGATTTAACGACTTATAAGTCCTTATAAGTAGGCTTAAGTTGATTTAACGATTTAAGTCGTTACAACCACATCTGTTAACTTAGAAGTCGTTAAGCGGCTAATACTAAGTTGATTTAACGACTTATTTGTCGTTATAACGAGTTTACGAATATTTTCGTCATGTGATATTTGGGGCCAAATAACAAAAACACAAATTGGTCAAGAAACGACGAGCCCAGCAATAGGCCTAGACAATTATAGACTAAACCTATATAACTTAAACTAACCTATTTTTAAATCTGAAATATAATAAAGTTAAGTAGCCTATTTTAAAATTTATTTTATCACAGTTTACATATCCATTAGAACACATTACTATTCTGCAAAGCCAAAAGTCAGTATCTGCTCACTTTGCATGTAAGCAGATACCGCCGTTTGGCTTTGTACGGCAGAATAGAAGCCATCCCATGATACAGAACCTTGCCTTTCCACTATGACTCGTGGATGCGTAATTTAATTTAGGCTCTTTTTGTCTCTCGTGTTCATATACTTTTGCTTCAACATGCTGTAAATCATCCTAATGGCTTCAACCTCTTCTGTCCGTTGAATGATTAATATATAGATAGTAAGAATACTCGCAAATTTGTACTTTTTTGCCATATCAACTGTTCCACTTTGCTCCTTAGAAAGCAGGACACTTGCTCTTAGAAATCAGAACATATCTCAAATGGAATTTTTAGAAAGCAGGACCATTTCAGCTAATGCTTTGCTGGATATCGTAGATTTGGAGGATAATATCTGAGCAGGTGGGATATCGATTTGATTCATTCGACAACAATGTATATTCAGACGATTTTTTGGCGCGGCAGGTTTATCCATGTTGAAATAAAATCAACTAAAGTGTCAATTTTCATGCCGATATCTAGTGAACAGGCGTCTGTTTCACCTTAGAAACACAGCAAATCGATTCCAATTCGTACATGTGTTTGCAAGAGGTATTCATAAAATATCTAATAAAACAATTAAACACTTTAAGCATATGTAAATATGCGAAAACTGTAAATTACTGGTCGTCATATGAGCTTGTTGGCGGCTCATTAGAAAGCAAGACATCATTTCACCTTAAAAACACAGCAAATCGATTCCACTCCAGACATGTGTTTTCAAAGTGGTACAACAGCTATTCACTAAATATTTAATAAAACAATTGAACACTTTTAGCATATGCAAATATGCGAAAACTGTGAGTAACTGGTCGTCATGTGCGCTTGTTGACGGCTCATTAGAAAGCAGCAGGACGCAATGTTAGAGAGAGTATCACACATGACACCATGTTAGAGAGAGTATCTGCATGACATGTCTACTGAACATTTGAAGTACTGAACATTTTGTAAAGTTATTTACCTCAAAAGACATAAATATGTTGAAAAATGTGTCGGATTACATAAAAAATGCCTTATTGCTAAGAGATTGTCAGTTTCATCCAAATATGAAGTCACATGCAAATGATGCTTCAGATGGATGAACTTCACGCTTTTTGATTTTTTTGGAATATGTCAAAATATTGATGCTGAAGGTATTTTGTAAAATATATGGATTATATCTAGACTAACGTTATAATCTATTTATATTTTCCAATGTTGAGGTCACACTTTATCACAGTGAGGGTCAGGTTCATAAATTGCATTGCATGGTTGAAGTCTAGACTGCTGTATGTTGTTGGGTGTATGATTTGTGTAGTAGGCCATGCTATGTAGAAATTTTGAATATTATTGTCCAATTTTTGTGTTCTATATTTTTTGTTTCTGTGGATATATATACAGCTTGTCATGTGTTGATCCAATAAACTATTTGTATTCGTACCCCCTGCACACACCTTTTGTTTTGAAACATTATATGAATAAAAAAGAAAAAAACATGTTTATTTCACCACAAAAATACACAATAATGATTCATATGAAAAATGAACACAACAGGGTAAGGAGACATCCATAAAGACTTTGAAAGTCGCTGTCATGGATGCCACCTGAGTAAATGATGTATTAAACAATAATAAATAAATGATTTTCAGCTGATATAATATTTTATATAATACGAAATAAAGAAAATAAAGATACAAAACGTTGTTATGTATTTTCGTAAGGACAACAAAAATATATACAGTATATCCCTCATACTTATGTTGCTTGTCTTAAAATAGTATTTAGCGGATTATAATGGCATTATAGACCAAAAAAAACAGCAAAAAAAATATGGTGGTAATTGAATTGTGTGTCAAAAACAAAAATGTAATTACGCGAAAAATGACTCATATTCTGGCTCGTTCACATGTATAGCAATTTGCTAACTGGCACAAAACATTATATTTCTCAATACAAGAACGCTTAAGATATGTTGTAAAACCTTTGATACTATGTGAGGTTATTTATTCTAGAATAATGATTGGTGTCGTGTTTATTAAAATCGGTAGACTATATCTGATACATTTACATGAAAAATCATGTTTGACTAGGCTATTTCATATTTGGTGACATCCTCGTGTGAAATAGTTGTGGACTGTAGCATTCGTTGCAAAATTAAAAAAAAGGACATAATATTAAACCTTGTGGGACTCCTGTTGATAAATCAATAAAAGATTTAATATTATTTATTTCTACACATCGTTGTCTATTTGATAAGTACTTTTTGATTAGGTCCAAGGCACATCCTTGAATACCGTAATATTTAAGTTTATTTATTAAAATGGAGTGGTCTAGCGTGTCAAATGCTTTAGATAGGTCTAAGTACACTGTTATGGGAGTATGTCCTAGTTCTATGCGATTTATGATGAAATCAACAACATTCAACGCTGCTAGTTCTGTAGTGTTTTTTTGCGGAAGCCATATTGACACTCATAATACAAATTATTAGAAACAAAGTAAGTATTGATTTGATTATAGATGACACGCTTGATAACTTTTGATAATGCTGGTAAAAAAGAAATAGGACTATAATTTTCAGTAACTGACGTAGGGTCACCTTTTTTAAAGATAGGAGTGACCTTAGCTATTTTTAGCTTATCAGGAAATATCCCTGTAACAAAAGACTGGTTAATTGTAATTGTCAAAAGAGCTAAAATTTCCGACTTGATGGATTTTATTAAACGGGTTGATAGTTCATCAATTCCACAGCTCTTTTTTGTCGATAAATTATCAATAATTTTGGATACTGTATTTTTATTAACGAGTTAAAGATTCATACAGCTGCAAAACGGGCATGCGTGGGACCGTCACGTGTAGGCCTACAGTAGCATATATAGAGTACAGAGCTGTAGGCATACAATAACCTACTGTACAGGGTGACGACACTAATATCATCAACTGAACTGATTACAAGATACTACTTAAACGATAGATTGACCCAGTGCTGTTTTAATGTTTGACCAACCTCTGCGACGCTGGTCAAACATTGAGCCAGTATTGGACAAATGTAGGCCTACTATGTTTGAGAGAAAGTCCACCTGCCCAGCAAACACAACCCCTTTGTATAACATTTATACAACGTCGGCCTAATGTCTTCGACGTTGGTCCAACCATAGAGTTAGTAGGAACACTAGAGCGGGCACGTCATTGGCTGACTGAGTCTGCCGGTGGCCGGTAGCGCCGCCATCTTGTGTGTGGTAAGACATGTGATCGGCGGAAGTAAACACATACATGAAACAGTGAAAACTGTATAAAAATATCGTACAAACCTGGCTTGTTATGACGAATAATCAATTATTTGAGCAAAATCTTTTTGTTAGAATACTATTTGGTACATCTATAAACATATTATTTCACAAATATTAGCTGACATAAAGAAATAACGTTTATTTTAGCCAGATTAACTGATGAATGGAGGAGTCACGAGGTTTAACCTGATGACGGGAATCACCACTGGCACTGTCACTGGCAGTACAGTGACACCACCGTGCACCAGTCACCACGATGTTATTTGTTTCGGATCCTACGAGTACGATTCGCACGCCTGCTCAGTCATGTCATTGTCAGTAGGCTAATGCACTTTGTATAATTATAACTAAAAGCCAAGGCCAGGGCAAAGTCACATTAAAATTGATCAACCAAGATCGCATGTTTTTCGCTGATTTATCGGTCAATTATCAACCGATTTTCATGAATCATATTTCAATAGCATCCTAATATCCCTGAAAATTTCGTAAAATTATATCGTATTTCAAAAGTTAGACCATTTGACATGTACGTAAGCCTAATAAATTAAAATTATGACGTCCCTATTTAAACTCATTCTAGAATTATACTATTAGGGCCTACGTCATCAATACATGTCAAATAGTCTAACTTTTAAAATATTCAATATAATTTTGCGAAATTTTTACCGCTGTTAGGATTTGAATAGAAAATGGCCTTTGCAAAATTTCAAGAAAATTGGTTCAGAATTGACGGTGAAATCGACAAAAATCATGCAATCCTGTTTTAATATGACTGCAGTCTGTCCGACGGTGGCGTTGGTCCAAAATGAGAACTTTTCGATAGCTAGACTAGCCTACTCAGTCAATTCTCAAGCGATTGTCACAAAATTTTGTACCCATTTAGTCAATTGGAAACAACATTCAAAATTTCATCCGTAATGGGGGGGGGGGAGTCCGGGCAAAATTTGATGTGCAGAGGAATCATTCATGTGGATAAAAAACTAACTATGCGACAGAGACAACACATTACCCTGCAAACAATTTGACGTTGTAATATCCTAATAACGTCCCCACAATGTACAGCATTCGTTCTTAGGACATAACTCTGTGAACCCCGAATGACGTTATTGGGAAGTTCTGGGGATGTAACTAAATTACGTCCTTAGCACGTCCTCGTTACGTTCATCCATGACTGACGAAACCGGAACCTTAACAAACGTAGGTTACGTACAGTGTTTGCAAGGTAAGAACTACCAAAAGCCAATAACCCTAGGCCTAATCGGCAAAAAAAAATGTCCTACAATTTAACGTGAAGGTGACTTAGCTATATACCCAAAGTCACATTAAAACTGAATGACCAGGATCGTATTAATATTTTTCGCTGATAACTCGTAGTCTATTCTCAACAGATTTTCATGAAATTTTGCAAATCTGTTTTTTAAAAGAATCCCAACAGCCTAAAAATCTATAGCTCATTTCTAAATTTAGACCATTTGAGTTATAGTAAATTGAAATTATAACGTTCCCCCTATAAACCCACGATTAAACTAATTATAGAATTTTATTACATGTCAAATGGTCCAATTTTTAAAATATTCAATAGATTTTTGCCAAATTTTACCGCTGTTAGTGTTAGGATTTGAACAGAACATGGCATAGAAAATGGCCTTTGCAAAATTTAAAAGAAAACGGTTTATAATTGACGGGAAAAATCGTGCGATCCTGATTAAAATGGTTAAAGGGAGACAATCAGGCTAAAATCATAAAAAATCAATATTTTTATTTTCGCTTTTCAATATGGCCATATGATGTGAACATGTCCATAGCATAGACTAATTGTGTAAGTTTTGAAATTTTTATGTTGCACATGCATGTCCAAAATAATTAGAAATACGTAAATTTCGTCTTTTATCTTGCTACACTGGTAAAAGCACAACACAATTTTTTTTAAAAACTTAGGAATTCTAGTCTATGGACATGACATGTTCACATCATATGGTCATGCATATTAAAAAGCCAAAATAAAAATACTTATTTTTTTTATGACTTTATCCTGATTGTGTTGCTTTGAGCATTTTTAATGTGACTGAGTACCGGTATATAAGCTAAAGCTCATCCAACATGAATGAAAGCTTACTTGAACAGTCTTTGCACGGACAGGTGCAGATCCAAAGTAGGGGGGGGGGGCGCACGCCCACCGCTTTTTGCACCAAATTCTTGAAAAAGTCCCATAAATTGGCCTAAATATGCCAACAAAATATAGGGGGCGAGCCGCAACCCCCATGTTCCTCCTTTTTAAATTCCTGGATACGCCCCTGGCTATTGAATGAAAATTAAAGAAGTTTATATGGCTGTTTCAAATGTCAAAAAAGGCCCCAATTGCCCCAGAGTGATTGACATTAAGGATCTATTGGCAAATAGGCCTATATAATCTGTCCAACAGTGGAGGATTGTCCAAAATGAACGTTAGCTTTTCGCTTATTACTCAAGCATCAATTCTCAAGCGATTTCCAGTACCTTTTGCAAACAGTATTTTCTATAGTCATTTGACACATCATAAAAAATATTGTATAGTCTATTACAAAAGTTAGACCATTTGACTTGTTGTAGGCCTACTAAATGTCTAATTATGAGGCCCCTTTATAAACCCATATATATTCCTGTTGATTCTCATAATATCATTGGAATTTATTGATAATGGACTGAGGAATTAGAGGATAACACTCAATGCCAGCTGACAGCAATATACACATATATGCCTATAGGCCTATAACAATGAAAATGTGTCATTTTAATTTACCAATTAGAATTAAACTAGAGCACACTTGACAATAGCCTGTCGCCTGTGCATCGAACTTAAAATTATTGCTCCCACAAGGTCTAATTATTGTTGTGAAAGCATGAAAATGCTAAAAATAACATTAAGACTACATAAGTCCAGGAGCTCTCGCTACGAATTAGAATTTGATTTAAGCAATTTTGTGTAGGGTTATTAATGTAGTGCTAGGCTAGGTCAAAAATCAAGACGCAAGACAACTAGGTCTTAGAAGCCCAGTCTAAGAGTAAGATAAGAACTAGACAGTCTGTCAAAGATTGCAAACCTCCATTGAAATTAATGATCCTAATCAGTATCCCAGTAATGGTCTACCTATCTGGCACGGTTTACCCGATATCAGCTAGCCAATCGAGGTAACTAATAGCTGATGTACGGTCATTTTGAATTCGATATAAACTAGTTAAAAACGTAGGGTGCATCCTCCCCCGAGACCTCAAATTTTGTTTCACAGTAATGGACTAACATCTAACACAGTTTGCAAAATAATAGGCATGTGAAAGTAAATAATGGCCGATAGGGGGCCATTTTGAATTTGAACGAGTCAGATTTTTCAAGATGCATCCTCAGCTGAAATCTCACATTTCTTTCTATAGTAATGGTCTAGCCATCTAGCACGGTTTACCAAATATCGCCCATGTAAAAGTGAATAATGGCCGATAAGGAGGCCATTTTGAATTTGATCAAGTCAAAATTTTTCAAGATGCATCCTCACCTGAAATCTCACATTTTGTTTTCTAGTAATGGTCTAGCCATCTAGTACGTTACCAAATAACGGCTATGTGAAAGTGAATAATGGCCGATAGGCGGCTATTTTGAATTTGATCGAGTCAATTTTTTTCAAGATGCATCTTCTCTTGTAATCTCACATTTTGTTTTATAGTGATGGTCCAGCTATCTAGCACGGTTTACCAAATATCAGCAATGTGAAAGTAAATAGTGGCCGATAGGCGGCCATTTTGAATTCGATCGAGTCGAAAGTTTTTAAAAGGCATCCTCTTCCGAAACGTCACATTTTGTTTTATAGTAATGGTCTAGCTATCTAGAACGGTTTACCTGATATCAGGCCTATCGAGGTAAATAATGCTGATTGTCGGCCATTTTGAATTCGTAAGTTAACAATTTTCAGGGTGCGTCCTCCCCCAAAACTCACACTTTGTTTTATAGTAATCAGGTAATGGTCTAGCCATCTAGCATGGTTTACCAAATATCAGCCATGTGAAAATGAATAAAGGCTGAAAAGGCGGCCATTTTGAATTTGATCAAGTCAATTTTTTTCAAGATGCATCCTCATGTGAAATCTCACATTTCGTTTTATAGTAATGGTCTAGCCATCTAGCAAGGTTGACCAAATATCGGCCATGTGAAAGTGAATAATGGCCGATAAACAGCCATTTTGAATTTTATCGAGTCGAATTTTTTCAAGATGCATCTTCTCCTGAAATCACACATATTGTTTTATAGTAATGGTCTAGCCATCTAGCACGGTTTATCAAATAACAGCCATGTGGAAGTGAATAATGGCCGATTGGCGGCCATTTTGAACTTGGACGAGTTGAATTTTTTCAAAATGCATCCTCTCCTGAAACCTTACAATTTGTTTTATAGTAATGGTGTAGATATCTTGAGCGGTTTTCAAGATATTCCACAATATCAGGCCTGTCGAGGTGAATAATGGCTGATAGGCGGCCATTTTGAATTTTATCAACTTGAAATTTTCCAAGATGCATCCTCTCCTGAAACCTTACAATTTATTAGATATTAATGGTGTAGCTATCTTGAGCCGTTTTCATGATATTCCGCAATATTAGGCCTGTCGAGGTAAATAATGGCCGATAGGCGGCCATTTTTAATTTTATCGCCTTGCATCCTCTCCTGAAACCTCACAATTTGTTTTATAGTAATGGTGTAGCTATCTTGAGCGGTTTTCATGATATTCCGCAAAATCTTTCAGTCCGATTTACCGATGTTATAAATTAGGTCAAAGTGCTGGGTCAACTTCAAGGTGAAGGTCCAAAAACCTGAAAAGGCACAACTAGGTACCTTAGAGAACATGTATGTGCAATATGACTGTCATCGACCCAGTACTTTTCGAGATCTGCTCCGGAAACGAAGTGCGTGTCAAAACGTCTAAATAGGTCATACTTCTGAACCAGAAGTAGGTCAAAGTTCAAATACCCTAAAAGGCACAACTAGACCCCCTATGGGTGTTGTGTGTAAAATTTGAAGACAATCGGACAAGTACTTTCAGAGATATGCTCCGGAAACGAATTGTTTACGGACGGCCCAACGCCGTAACATCATTAACCTGTCCATTATCCACCTGGAAGTAACCAACATACCAAAAATTGTTATCCCAGCTTATTTTCTTACAAAATTATAGGCAAAAGAAGAGGCAAAAAAAAACGGAGGCGGAATCCATAGCTCTCTCCGTCTCACCTACGGTGACGGCGGGAGCTAAAAATTAATCGCATATTTCATTTTTTTTCAGCCAATAATAAACTTGTGCCTGAACTGGTCATTTAATAGTAGCATGCATAACAAATTTGAGCAGGATATATAAAAAACTTTTTAAATTATCATGCCCACAAAATAAAATTATGGATATAAAATGTGAAAAATCGCAGTAGATTGGCCATTTTGAATTTTCTCCGAACCATTATTGAACTTGTCGGCGAGAACTGGTCATAGTAACGTGTATAACAAATTTTAACAGGATACATGAAAAACTTTTATTGAGGTTATTGTGCCCACAAATAGATCTAAATGTTAATGCTGAACTTCAATTGCAATAGTCCGCCTTTTCTACTTAAAAATTAAAAGGTGGGCTAAAAAGTTGTTTTTTCTTACTGATTTTTATTGCGTGGCATCAATCTGTTGTATAGTTTGATAAGAGGGAGAAATTATATGGTTCATAAAAATCCTTTTTTTAACTAGAGATGTGTTTTCGCTATGAGGGAAAAAAGAATGTATCCTCTGCATTATTTAACCTGATCAATATCACTGAAATGATCAACAAGGCCCATTGGAACAGCCTCGAGCTCTAATCATCGTTTAAATGTAATATCATTTGAAAATAATTTTAACTATAACAAGAGCACACTCAACAATAGCCTGCCGGCATTATTGAACTTGTTTGAGAACAGGTTATTAGCAATATGCAGTACAAATTTGAGCAGAATACATGAAACGTGAAACATCGCAATAATTAATCAGCCATTTTGATTTTTTTAACCATTATTAAACTTGTCCGAGAACTGGTTATTAGTAAAATGCATGTATAACAAATTTGAGCTGCTAGGATAGGGCCTACATGTTACAATTCTGATAAGGACCGAATATTGAATATTCTGGTGGTCCGACATAATTTATGGGGGTTTCGGACCACAGTTAGTGTGAAAACCCTGCTGCATTTAGCATGATGACAGTCAACCAAACAGATAACATAGTTCATACAAATGAAAGCTGATGGAATGCACAGCTTTTCAAGGTCTAATATCCCCAACAAATTTTAAGGTCCTATCACAAACACGACGTAGGACTGGAGTCATGACCAAAACCTTGGTTTAATGTTGGGCCACCTTCTGCGACACACCAATTGATATCTGATAAATAAAAGTATTAATCTGTTAATATTACAATTGTTGCTAGTTTTATTTGTTGAAAACTCATTTTTTCTGACCCAATTAGCTGATTGTGGTTAAATGCCTATATATATCATGTTAAACCCTTAAATCATTAAACTTTTTATCCACTTGGAAGTTGTGTCTTGCTACAGCGGCTCACAACTTTAAGTGGATAAAATTACTCAGATTTGCTTAGTTTGAGAGCAAACATTTGCAAATCTTGGATGTTTGAACACTCATTTTACTCTCAATACCAGTAATTTAATCCGGTTACTATTTCAGATTAGAAGATCATTATTGACCAAGTTTTATTATATCCAAATAATCAGTGATAAAGTTAATTTAATCATCTACCTAGAGCTATTTCATTAATTTCAGTAAGAATTGACTAGGCAAATTTCTTGAATGACAACCTCATAAGAAAAATCAGAGTAATCTGGAACTTAGCTGAAAATCGCTACACGAATTTTCAAAACAAATTGAACCCTTGATGGGCGTTTATTGGAATATGTCATCTGGAGCGTTTTTTTGAATAAATATAATTGCATCCAGTCCTCGTAGTTAGAGATATCATTCACGAATATCAATCAGAACTCCACTTTACTAGGCAGGATTCGAACCTACAAGTCAAACAGGTGTGACCAAACCAAGTTCAAAAGTTGATGCAGGAGTCACTGGTTGTATAACATGAATGATCAGGCACATCTCTATATATCTACCTATCACTACTTTTTACATCAATTACTGCTAACCAAGCTCGAAATTCATTAGCCGAGTCACGATAATGGAAAATCAATAAAAAAATTGAAATTTCATCTTTTTATAAATTTTATTATACCTCAGGCCCGCTTTTTATCAATAGGCCCCTATAAACTTATATATATTGAAATAATAATGTAAATTATGCTATTCCTTAGTGACCACTGTATGAAGGGGAGTTGACTTTTTTCGTTTACCCACAGGGCCAGTATCTCAGTTGATTTACTGGCCCTTAGTGATTTTTACTGGCCTCGGACCAACGGGCCAGTGTTAGTGTCGATCCCTGCCATAACATATAAATATTGAAATAAGACATTTGATGAGTTCAAATTGGAAAAACCCTTTGGTCCAAGGTCATGTCAAGGTGATCTCCAGGTCACAACAAGGTCAAATCAGCCAAAAAGAGGGGAAATTGTTAGTTTTTGTTGTTTTTTTTCCAATTCTGTTTATTTGAGATGTCTATTATGGTTGAAAACCACTTAGGTCCCAACACGGAGTGTACACCAAACACATCTCAAGGGGTTAAAGGGGTTACAGGGTAATATCCCTCCAAATGACCCTTATGTCACCCCCATTTGATTGACAGAAATGGACCAAAATAGGGACATATTGTTATGTTTGGACCAATAACACGCACTTCTTTTAAACATGATGAAGCCCAACCCATATAGTACACAACATGTTGACATGGGCTGGGATGGGGCTTCATATGGGTATTACCCTAAGGTCATGTAAAGGTCATCTCAAGGTCACAACAAGGTCATATCAGCCAGTAAGTGTGAAAATAGTTAGTTATTGCTCTAATTGTGTTCATTTAGGATGTCTAGTATGATGGTTGAAACCCACTTAGGCCCCAACCGTGAGGTACACTAAACACATCTTAAGGAGGTTACAGGGGTAATGTAGGGGTTGAGAGGGTAATCCCCCCCCCCGCCCCCGAATGCCCATTATATTACCCCATCTGATATGACAGAAATTGACAAAATATATTGTCATGTTTGGACCAATAACAACCACTTCTTTAAAAGGTGACGAAGCCAACCCAAATAGGCCCCAAACTCACTAGGCCCCAACACGGAGGTACACCAAACACATTTCAAGAGTTTACAGGGGTAATATAGGGGCTAGAGGATAATACCCCCCAAAACGACCCGTATATCACCCCCATCTCATATGACAGAAATGGATCAAATAACACATAGGCCTACATTGTCATGTTTGGACCAATAACTATAGTCTGTTTTACCAGATTCAAATTGTAGTGTGTTTAAAACAGGAACCGAAAGCTAACATTTAAATCTCGTACTTTATCTCAAAATCTAAAATTGGTCAGATTATGACCATTTTGTCTTTCGGAGGCCCCAGCTCCAATGGTTAAAACACGACTTCCGACTGATTTTGTTGGAGCGGGTCACATATAAATGAACATATTTATGATCAGGGGCCACCATTCAATTATCAGGGTTGGGGAGGCAGAGTAGGCCCTAGCCTATATTTGAAATAAATATGTCTTTTCAGACCATATTTCTGTGAAATATTTAAGGGCCCTTGAAAAAAGGTTGAGCCTCGCTTCGATCGCCAACATTAACCCTCTAACAGCCGGTCCTGATTATATAGATTTTTAGCTGCGACCTAACACTGTCGTCTGTAACACTTTGTTTCCGGGCAATATAGTCAAAGTTTCTCGACCAATAAACTTATAACCTGGCACTAACACTCATGGGGGCTAGGGCCAGACCTGATTAGTTTTTTACGAAGATCGGCCTATTATCAACCCTCTGGTGGGCAAAAAACATGTAAGAAAATCAGTCAAAATTGAGGTTTCCGGACGCTAATGTGAAAAGTTTTTGACCGATCAACTTCATGGGGGTTAGGACCAGACCTGAACAGTTTTTACGAAAATCGGCCCATTATCGACCCTCTGGTGGCTAAAAAACATAAGAAAATTAGCCAAAATTGAGGTTTCCGGACACTAATGTGAAAAGTTTTTGACCAATCAACTTCTAACCTGGCACTAACACTCATGGGGGTTAGGGCCACATCTGATTAATTTTTCACGAAAATCGGCCCATTATCGTCCCTCTGGTGGCCAAAAAACATACAAAAATCAGCCAAAATTAAGGTTTCCTGACGCTTATGTAAAAAGTTTTCGACCAATCAACTTCTAACCTGGCACTAACACTCATGGTGGATGGGGCCAGACCTGATTAGTTTTTAACCTAAATCGGCCAATTATCGGCCCCCTGGTGGCCAAAAAACATAAGAAAATCAGCCAAAATTGAGGTTTCCGGACGCTAATGTGAAAAGTTTTTGACCAATCAACTTCTCTCCTGGCACTAACACTCATGGGGGTTGGGGCCAGACCTGATTAGTTTTTCACAAAAATCGGCCTATTATCAACCCCCTGGTGGCCAAAAAACATAGAAAATCAACCAAAATCGAGGTTTCCGGATGCTAATTGATGTGTAAAGTTTTTGACCAATCTACTTCCAACCTGGGAAAAATACTCATAGGGGTCAGGGCCAGATCTGATTAGTTTTTCACAAAAATCGGCCCATTATTGACCCTCTGGTGGCCAAAAAACATACGAAAATCAGCCAAAATTGACATTTCCGGACGCCAATGTGAAAAGTTTTTGACTAAAGGACTTCTAACCTTTTAATTGCATTTATGGGCATGATCTGCAGAACTGATTAATTTTTTAGGATATCGGGCCATTTTTTTAACTGATTTGTTTCTCAGGAAAATCGTCGCAGCTACCAAATCCCTCCGATTTGCACCTGTTTACTGGTACATGTACATAAAATACCATTTTCTGAACATATAAAATAAATTAACAGTGAATCCAGGATTTGAAAAAGAAGGGGGCGCAGGTGGCTCGGGAGCGAGTTTTTAGGCATATTTAGGGGACTTTTTAAAGAATTTGGCACAAAAATGGGTGGATCCCCTCTGGATCCCCCCTCTGGATCCGCGCCTGATTAAATATATTAAATAGATAAAACGTGACATCAATGAGCAAGATTTAACAATCTTTGACCTCCATGTTGTCAAATCAGAATACTATTCACCCACTTGAAGTTGTGGATCGTGTCTGTCAGCGAGACACAACTCCCAAGTGGATGAAAATTCCAGTTAAATAATTTGGCGACAAAAGGGGTAAATGGCTTTAAATTAGTGAATACTCAATTTGCCCGGCTTCTTATCTTCCAGATCAATAATAAGCCTAATTGGGAATTCAACTTTGTGGAGTTGACTGACATTCAGTTAACGTTGGCGATGACGAAGTTCCGTAATCATGTTTTATATCGCTCATAGTCATACAGAATGATAGGGGCCTAGTAAGGGGCGTGCACAGGGGGAGGGTCAGAGGGGTCATTAGCCCCCTTCAGATGCTTTTAAAAAATTCCAGGGATTTACAGGGGCGAGCCCCCAGAACACCCATATTCATGTAAATTTTACCTCTTGACCCCCCTATACCGGGAAGCTGCGGTTGCCCCTGATACAGTGATAGATGACATCGGTCGAGCAGCGTTTTCCTAGTCAAAATATGTCTTTTAAGAAAGTGAAAGAAATATTTTGCTTGAGGCTGAGTGTGAAAAAAAATAAGTTCTGCAGATAGAAAGTGAAATAAATATTTTGTCCAATTCAAAAATCTCAGCCGCATCCCCACCCCCCTCCCAGTAATTTAATGATGGCCCCCTCTGGAATGTTATTACATATCAATTCAAATAGTCTAGCTTTTCAAATATTCAATCCAATTTTGTCAAGCTCTTACCGCTGCTGGGATTTTACTAGAAAATGGCCTAAACTTTGCATATCTTCAAAGACAATTGGCTTGCAAAGGTGAACAAATGTCAAAGGAAATTGGTTCAGAACTGATGGAAAAATCGACGAAAATCATGCGATCCCGGTTAATTATGACATCTTGAGAGCCGAATCAACCCAGCGATGAGGGATCCTAGCCGTGGAAGAGCCCGCATTTACAATGTCTAGGGGCAGGGCTAGGCTACACTGACAGTCAACAGTGCAATCGGCAGCCGCCCGCCTTCCGCATGTGAATGGTCGATAATTGGGGAATAATTCAATATGTATCTATTTTATGGAATTTAAGTACAGAAAACAATATAAATATATAATTAAGATATACCTTTTTATTACATGCGAACAATTAGTTACAATTGATATGTGAAAGTCAATCTTCCGCAACTTATTCATTAAAAATGCGATTTAGAACCGAAATCTTTCTTCTAACACACACAAGATGGCGGCGTCATTTGCCACCGGATCGAGGCGCTGTCTCCTCTAGTGTTCTTACTACCTCTATGGGTCCAACATTGTATAAAGTCATACAAATGTTTTGTGTTTAGTGGGTGTCAATGCAATCTTGGAGTCAACCAGTTTCGATATCCCCGCAGTAATACAGTCAGTTTGTTTGCAACCCAGCGACCAAGTAGGGGCCAGGGCAAAGGGCTTTGAATTATTAACTCATAGATGTCGCTCAAGTATATTTGAAGTTGCTGTGATTTGAGAACTTGCTCTTAATGAGGCTTTGGGTATGAAACGCATATTTAGTATTATTATGGAATAGGGCCTACCCACGGGCACTATTGCATTCTGGGGGACCCTTGTCCCGCGAATTTTGACAGTTGACCATACCTAAATTTAAAAAAAGAAACGAGAATAAGCAGGATTTTTGAGAAACTTCGTGTATACATATAAGTTCGGTGTAGGATTTTTTATATTTGATGCTAGATCAGGATCGATATTTACAAAATATTTATTAAATGAACTTCTATATTTTCGTTTAAAATATTATCTATTTTCATTTTATTAAGTGATAGATAACTTTTTTCTTTTTGTGCAATAGGTTTTTTATTATAGACCACGTATTTTTTATGAATATTTTTGAAAAATATGATGATAATATGTTTTCAATGAAAATACTTCTCTTTATTATAACATTGTATGTGCGAAGATTTATTTTTCTAGCTCCGTAATTACTATCGCATAGGTCGTTGTAATACACGGCTACGTAATTAGGCCTACTTGAATCAGTGGGTGTTTTCTTAAATTTTCTGTACAATTCATCTCGTCGCTGTATAGATCTTATTATTCCTTTGGTGATCCATTCTGTTTTATAAGCTAAACACCGAAAGGCTACTGCACCGAAAGCTATGCGCACGCAATTTTCCTGAGCCGTTTAATAGCCTTCCAAACTAGGGAGTTTGTGCTCAGTACCCGGGTATTCAAAGAAGAAAGATATTATCAGTTACTCTCAGCTGGGCATTCGATATTGGCATAAAACAAGTGGCTGTCAGACGTGGAAGCTTTGCTTTTAAAAAGTTTTAGAACGGTAAATCATAGATATATATCACTGATTATTTTTATTTAATTTATATTGTAAAAAAAACTGATCTTCACTGTATAGCAACAGCCTATATATGCGTCTTGTTATTGTCCATCGCTATCCCTCAGAAACCTTTCAACCCAACTGTTCATCGTAGTTTTTATGGTATGTAATATGTTCTAGCTAGCCCTGAAAGCAGCCTGCCCGGGCCTTTCCATAAGCATAGCTCATAAGCAAGGTCCTGTGCGGGTACTACAGTCTGTTTCACCAGAACCTGGGAGTAGCCTTTTTCTAATTTGCTCGGTCGTTCTTTAAAATTTGTTAACAAAATTTTTCTCTGATCATTTTTTCATGTTCCCCTAACATCCCTGAAAATTTGGTGAAATTTTGTTGTGTATTTTGGAAGTTAGACCATTTGGCATGTAATAGGATTCTTGTTTCACGGCAATGGTGTTAAAGAGAGCTGTCATTTTGAAAAATTATTACATGCCAAATGGTCTAATTTCGCTAATACACAAAAAAAATCTACCAAATTTTCAGGGATGTTGGGGGAAGGTGAAAAAATAATCTGAGAAAAATTTTGTTAAAAAATTTTAAAGTGCGACCGAGCAAATTGGAAAAAGGCTACTCCCAGGTCCTGGTGAAACAGACTGTAGTAGCCTAGGCATCGTCTGTTTGCATCGGTGCGGTTTTGATATAAATCCGCGTGTGACACCCGCTCGAATAATAGTCAGATAGTAATCTCCTTCAGTCGTTGGTGGTGGACCAGGTGGGCTGCTCCCCATAATTTCAATCGTACGGCAAATTCATAATAATCATTATAATGGGAGTCAATGGGACACCGTCATTTCGTAAACGAGGCTGCCCATAGAGTTACATTATAAAGAATCACATACGATTAGCCACTGCCAAAAATAAATTAAAGCTGGCGTCCCATCCATGAAGGACAAAACACATTATTATTATTAGGTTTTTTTTCATAAAAACGTGAGTAACGCGCATTACATGTTTATATCAAAATGACCTGAAACCTCAAATTAGGGGTATTTTTTATAATTATCATGATTATAGAGAAGAATGTTTAGAAATACAGAATTAGTTAAAAGGATCTAGCTCTCCACTATGTTCCCTGTTAGAACGAAATTAAATGGTTAGATGAAATAGTTAGATGAAATGTGAGATACTCACATCATCACAAAAGGTAAAATATTTTTTTGGACGTGGTTTAAAAATGCTCTCACATGAAAAATAACTGATGGAATCAACTGAGTGAATGCGTGAATGGTCACTAAGTTCGATAAAACCAATTAAAATGTATTTCGAGGGCGTTAATAGGGGTTAAATCGATCGCGTGCCGCCGGCATCACGCCATCTTATGGTTCAGATATGGAATGCTTGTGGTAGTGGTGATGGTGGTTGTGTTTGTGGTGATGGTAGTGGTGACAGTGGTGGTGATGGTGGTGCTGGTGGTAGTGTTGTTGATGGTGATGATGGTGGTAGTGTTGTTGGCGTTCATGGTGGTGGTGATAGTGGTTGTGTTGGTGGTGATGACGGTGGTGGTTGTGGTGATGATTATGGTGCTGATGGTAGTGGTGATGGTGGTGGTGGTGATGATTATGGTGGTGATGATTATGGTAGTGTTGATGGTGGTGCTGGTTGTGATGATGGTGCTGGTGGTGGTGATGATCATGATGGGGGTGGTCAGGGCTAGACACTAACTGATTGGACCTTCTTGCCCAAAGGGCAAGACATTTTTTTGGGTACTTGCCCCCCAATTTTTCACTTGCCTGACTTGCCACTGAAGTGCGTTGTCTGTTGTGACAGTCGCTGAAATTTGAAATGCTGCAAATTGAAGCTATTGCCCAGGGGTCCACTGTCATTAATTTTTTACTTGCCCCCACCTATAATTGGTTGCCCCGGGCAATGGGGCAAGCGTTAGTGTCGAGCCCTGGTGGTGGTGATTATGGTGATGATGGTTGTGTGTTGGTGGTGTTGGTGGTTGTGATGATGGTGTTGTAGGTGGTGATGATGATGATGGTGGTGGTGATGACAATGTTTGTGGTGTTGGTGGTGATGATGCCATTTATGTTTGGTGATGATGTCATTGATGGTGATGTTGCTGATGATGATGATGAAGATGATGGTGGTTAAGGCGCCCATAACTGGGGCGCATGCAAGTGTCTGGCATTGTGGGTGCACGCCCCTTTATTTTTGCCAAATAATTTGAAAGTCCCCTAATTTTGCCAAAATATTTATTTTTCAATACTGGATCAGCCCCTGTCTGGATACTGTGTCCACTGTCTTAGCTAGGAATAGACAACTGCCTGTGTTTTTTCCCAATTTTTGCATAACTGCCCGTGCATTTACTCCTTTATAATGTAATTTGGACAATTTTTGCCCATTATTCTGACTTTATACCCGTCCAAAAGACAGGTGCACGGGTCGCTGGCTAACACAGTGACTGTGTCAGATTATCTGCAATAGGCTTGTAGCGAGAATAGCACTTCAGCCACGGTATAGCATTTATTTCAGCCCCTGCTCACTAGGATAGGCTGTCATTCTTTCTATGTTTAGCTTCTTAGAAATTTTCTGCCACACATTTCTTGTCCAGATTTGGTCTTTGTGTATCTTTTTCGTTTGGTTGTACTAACCCAGGTTCGACCAAACAAGTTTTATGAGCGCTTCCTTAACAGCTTAATGGTGGTAAAGATGGTGTTTTGTTTGCCATACTTTAAGATCATCAGGTGATTATATGTCAAAATTTTCAAAACACGTTTCGATATACGGGAAAGCCCATCTGCGAGACGTCATTTTCTGGAATTCCCCATGCGGATTTGCCATGCAGTGCAGAAAAAATCCAACATCGCTGGTTTTTCCTACTCGCGTGGCAAATCACCCGCGCCGGATCCGCGTAAATGGAAATGATACCTTTAATGAAGCCTAGATAATATGGCACCCGCGCGGGTACCCTTAAACCTTACTAATAGAAACAAGCCCTAATTATGGATCGTTCTAGTCCAAGCTGGGGACTCTCGCGCTATGCTAAACAGAGTGGATCAGCCTGATCTAGGATCATTCATGAATCAATACATCTAACATGTATTATTGTATACTCAAAGACACATTAAAATTGACCATCCAGGACCCCATGATTTTCTCTGATTTCTCAATTAATTTTCAACAGATTTTCATGAAGTTTTGCAAACACTAATTTTTCAAAAGAAACTCAAGTTTCAGGTCTAAATAATTTTATGCAATTTTCCAACTTTTGAAATACTCTATTAATGGCGATTTGAAAAGTTAGACCATTTTAGCATTTGACTTATTGTAGTAAAATCGAAATTACGAAGTCCCTATATATAGTAATATGAGCACATTTATTTTTTTACCTCGCAAATGGTCTGGTATTCAATTGTGATCTTTGTATGATGGAAATATGTTTTAATGACAGATTGAAGCAGTGCCTAGTCTAGGCCTACATTTATTTATCAAAGCAATCATTGCTTGTGAATTGAAATTAAGTATTCCTTGAAAATATGTCAAATAGGCCTGGTATGTGTAAAAAAGTTAAATGCACATCATTTGAACATTATTTTTAAAACTTTTTAAGAAACAAACTGTACCAACTGAAATTCCTAACAGTTGTGAATATCTGTTTCAGATTATCAAGAATAACAATGGCTGAGCAAAGTGTTGAAAAGAAAACTTTTTTCTCTGACATGGATCCTAAATTTCCTCCTGTGGTGGAAGACAAACCCTTGGAAACCCATGCATTTCTGGAGGCTGCCAAGAATGTTCCTCTTTTCTTTGACACAATGGGTGCCGCTTTCAAGCCGATTAAAAGTGATGTGTCTGGGAACATCACAAAGCTGGAGAAAATCTATAATAAAGACACAGAGAAATATAGTACATTCAAAGCCATGCTAGCAGAGGATGTGGAGGAAAAGAAAACACGAGATAGCAATGGTGCTACAATAGCATTACTGTGGCTTAAAAGGGCCCTGCAGTTCATGGCACATTTTCTCAAAGCCATAGCAGAGGATGCAGATAAAACAGAAAGACTGGTTCCTTTTGTCGGTGATGCCTATGAGAAGGTTTTAAAGCCATATCATGGTTTCTTGGCACGAGGTGCTTTTACTCTGGTTTCTAAAGCGACACCAAACAGGAAAGATTTGCTGAAATCATTAGCCTTTAAGAAAGAAGGTTTAGATGATGAAGTTATCAGTGGAATGGCAGAGTTTGTGGCTGCCCTTCAAGCAAACCTAGACCAAATACAGGCACTCTACAAAGAAATGGATTTAGATTTCACTGATAAAGTGTAAATTATATCTAAGGTTGTCTGTGCTGGTATTAAATTCCATGTGAAATAAATATTATCATTCCTTTATTTTTCTGTGAAGCTAGAAAAGTGATAACTAAAATCTGTATATTTACTTCATCTTATTATTATGGGAATTTAAATCAGGGCTAATATACATGGTATAGACATACACAATATGTACTGAATAATTATGTCATGGTAAACTTTCTATTTTCTCTTTTTAGGCTATAATTGTGAAAGCAATAAAGTACCACTAGTCATTTTGCTATCTATTATTTTGCTATGTAGGTTGAAGTGGGAAGTCAACGTTCTAAGGAGTGGGATCCATCAGAAGTGAATATTTTGACCTGCTTTAAAGATATATAATTAAATCAACTCCTAAATAATTGTGATCAACTCTTGTAACTGCTGCATTACTACTGTAGTCTACATGCCAGGTTTTCAATGATAATGCATTGATTAGAAGCTAGCATTTTTGTCATAATTACCAGCTTTAAGTAAATTAAGGATAACCTTAGGTTTACGTTTGAAAACTATAGCTATCAATTAGCTGATTAATTAGTGCTTTTAACCCAATCCCCCACCCAGCCTGCACATTTGACAAGGGCCTGTGACTATTTTTGTAAAGAGTTTGAATGGGCTACCATGGTTAAGGTGCCACTTATAAAGGCACTTGGGACATCTAAAACTGTTCTCTTGAAAAAATCAGCAGTTACTGCTGTCTGCCTCTGCAACAAGTATTTATTGCTGATGGTTCCTGTGAGACGACCATGACAGAATGTGCGCAGACTGTAGGTTTTGAAAATTAATTTTCTACCCATCGTAGACAGTAAAACTGCAGGGCAGTAGCCAGGGTGGGAAAACTGAGGAGGTGAGGCCAAAGGCCTAGCAAAAATGTCTGAGAAGGGAATTTTTTTAAATTTTAGTGTTGAAAAATAAGAAAATGTGAAACACATTTTTCACTTGCAGCATGTGCAACGAAGCTCAACAGGATTAAGAAGAACTAGAAGTCAAGAGTGCATTGATCAATATAATAAGCTACAGAGCAATACTACCCATATCATATCACTGACGACAGTAGTAATTCAATGAGAACATGTGATATTTACAGGATATTGTCACCACCATAATAGTACTACACATTTTGTTGATTTTGCTCAGATGTTGTGCCTCTCTGGTCAAAAGTAAAAAATATTTTGAGTGTTTAATCCTTGAAATTTAACCAGATTTGGTAAAGTATCGCTACTCAAGTGCGTCGGTGTCAAAATAAAGCCCAAAGCAATCCTCATTTTGATTAATTTTTGTATTACAGCAGATGTTAGCAGATGCCAAGGCCGGCCCAGGACTGACTGGCATGCCGCTCAGAGTACAAAAGCTTGTCTGTGGTATCAAAATTAAACATTTTTATGCCCGGACCGCCCGCGATTGCCATATTTCTGGGCAGAACCCTGAATGCCCTATGGAGCATGCATACACAGCATGTATTCAAAGTGGTTTTCAACACTGAAGCCCACTTTTATCAGTTGAATGCTATGGCATTCAGCTGATAAAAGAGCCCTTCAGTGGTGCAAGGGTTGAAGGAGAAGCTGATAATAAATTATTACCTGCTGCACATTAAAATTATCTTGAATAAAGTACTGGTGCCAGGTTACAGGTTTGCATCTCCTGTCTCGTAGATTTTATCATACAATGTACAACGTTATATTTGATGTTCAGGGTTTCGCTTTGTGATAATGTATGTATAAAGCCTGAAGGATAAACGAGGGTGCACATGGGTCCTGGAAATTATGGATTCTCCCACTTCACTTTTTACCCATTCTTTGGCCTCAGTATTCATTTTTTATAAAAGAAAAATGATATAAATATAGATAAAAAAAGATATAAAATTGTAGGTTCGTTTTTAACACTATTTTAACAACTGCAATCCTCGATGTTCAGACCCTAAGAACAAGCGATTCGCCGTTTGTTCGATTCGTTTTCTTACCCATGTGCACCTTCATAAACTGGTGAACTTGTCTGTTTTTATGCTGCCAATGACAGCACATCTGTATATTTTTGAGTTTTTGTTTTGTTTCTCGTATGTTTCCACATTTTTTCAGTTTTTTATCTCTAGCGTTGATGAAAGTAATCTTCAGCATTAAAACATAAATGCACACACAAAGCAGATGACCATTAATTAAGTTCATTACTCCCACATTTCCTTTTTTGCAGTACTATGTACCTTTATGCATGATGTTAATTCTGACACTAAATGAATTGCAGTTAGAATTGCATTTCTTGGTTGTTTTGTGAATTTTACACTTGTTAAAGTTTGTTATTTATTAGCCATGGTGATAATAGATTTTATTATAGATAATTAGTCTTTCATTAAATATATGATTGTATTGCCAGTCCTCTCTCTTTAACTCTTAAAGCGCTGAGAGAGAGAGATTTCATAGAAATGATCCAGCTCAATTGAAAATTAGGAAGCACTGACAGCCATCTAACTAAAAATCTCAAAATTTCTCATTATGATCCAAGAACTGCACATATACGGTCTCAAACAAGTTTCAGACCAAGTAAAATGCCACTGAAAAAGTAAGGGTATCCCCCCTGCCCTGAGCCAGGGGGAATACCCTTCTTATCTATGCGGTTCCAAGCAAGTTTCAGACCAAGTAAAATGCCACTTAAATCCACAAAATATTTTGTGCTATATGCTCAAGACAATCAAAAAAAATTGCAGATGGACATTTTTCATAAATAAATAGACATATTTTTGTTCATTTAAATAAATAATAGAAACAAACACTTGAGCAGCACAAGGGCTAAGATTATGCTAACTTTCTCTTATTTTCATTGGAAAAGTTAAGATAAATCTTTTCTAATGAAAATGTAATCTTAAAGAATTATTCAACTGCAAAACGCGCATGCCTGGGTCGGTCAAGTGTTGGCCAACAGTAGCCTATTGAGTACAGATTGACTGCATTGATATAGCCACTGAACTGATTACAAGATACTACTTAAACATTGATCCAATGCTGTTTTAATGCTAGGCCAATGTCTGCGACGCTGGCCCAGCATTGAACGAACATTGAATAAATGTACAATGTTTGGAAGAAAGTCCTCCTGCTCCTGCAAATACAAGACATTTGTATGGCATTTATACAACGTCGGCCCAACGTCTTCGACGCTGGTCCAACATTGCATAATGTCATACAAATGTTTTGTGTTCACTGGGATGTCAATACAAGCTTGAAGTCAAGCAGTTTCAACATCCCCGCAGTAATACGGTCTGTTTGTTTGCAAGCAAGCGACCAAGTAGGGGCAAGGGCAAAGAGCTTTGAATTATTAACTCATAGATGTCGCTCAAGTATATGAACTTGCTGTGATTTGAGAACTTGCTCTTAATGAGGCTTTGGGTAAGAAACGCATATTTAGTATTAATATGAAATAGGGCCTTGGCCTACCCACGGCACTATTGCCTTCTGGGGGACCCTTGTCCCGCTAATTTTGACAGTTGACCACACCTTTAATTTTAAGATTATTGGCCTTGAGGCTTTCTTTTGCAGATATTTACACTTTGATTTTTTAAAAATTGGTTGGTTTAGAACGACTTTGATTTAGGAATTGCTATAGCAATCTGTAGCAGCTTACAGTCAATTAAAAATATGTTGAAATGTTTAGTAAAGTGTTAAGGTAACTGATCATCAAGTAAGTAGGGAAATATTAGTACATTTTTACTACCATCTTAGTAAAATATAGAATAAGAATATCCGTACATGCTATATATTTTTTATGGCAAATTTGTTATACAAACTGGTTTATATTTGTACAAATATCAGGACTAATATTACTTTATTTGAAACTAAATTTAGGAGCAATAAGAATGTTGTATTTACTAATCATAATAATAGGCCTACTTAAGTTTATATGTATGTGTACCGTATTTATTCTAATAAATTAGAATACCACCTGAGGCTACATGTCTATTGGAGTAGTTTTTTAATGTCTATAAACTGTACCTTGATCATGGATTTTATTTTCAAATCAGGGGAGTGGGCGTTTCTTGGAATATGGGTATTTATTAGAATAAATATGGAATGTTAAACTGGTTCTTTTGCTGGTGTATATAGTTTCATTGGGAAAAAAGGAAAAAATCAAAAGGGTACATGTTATAAGGGATGCATGTGAATATGATTTGTTTATGCTCTGCTGGCTGGGTTGAGGGGAATATTATCATCATTAGGTTTAACTAAAATTATGTTACTTTCCCGTATGTTAATTTAGAATAATAAAATCAATGAGCACTTTGTCTTCACATATATCAAAGATGGAAAATATTTTGCCAAAGAGTAAAGTCGAACATTTTTTTTAGCCTTAAAGGTGACTTTATAACTGATTTTTGTTGCTTTTGGAATGCAATAAAGCTAATCAATAATATTTTTTTTTCTAGTACTGTATCAAATATTTATAATCCAAATGCAAGCATGTTAACACACATGTCACCTGACTTCAGGAAACAGTTATAATTTGTGGTTTGACAACAATGCTAGTGCTTCTAATAAGGCACTTTTATATGATTATTTGTGGCATAGAAATAGGTGTACATGACACATATTTTAAATATACCTATTACATGTATTTTTAGCTCATCCGGCCTTTAGACCTAGATGAGTCTGTCGTCTGTCCATAATTCACATGAAAGGCTTCTCCTCCCTCAATTATTTTCCAATTTCAATTTTGTTTAGTTTATTTGAAAGAGCTCGTGCATATGCATAGAACTGCCTCATTAAAGATGAGCTTCTGTGTCATTGACACTCTGGTTATTAAAGTCTTATTTAATCTGAAATCAGTGATACATGTACATGTAATTGTTAATATTTACATGATTACCATCAGGTAACAATCACTAATAAGTAGGAAATATTAATGTGAAAATTGTGAAGATCAAAACCTCTGGCATTATGTTGTTCAATTTCACAATTTCACACGATTATTATTGAAAAATTGTGGTTGAAATGAATACTACAGTGTTTATTTTATTTAGTTAACGGTAATTCTAATACAATGTGTTTTTAGCAAAAAGAGTTCAAATTGCTTTTTTGAACTTCAAAAGCTGTTGTCTCAAAGTCACAGCAACTTGACACTTCACATTCAGGTAATTTTGTGTACTTAGATTCAAAATCTGTTATTATTTAAATGGAATCTAAGAAATCATTTTGTCAGATCAGATCAGGTCACATATGTACTGTCACTTTGGTATTAAAGGGTGGCATCTGCCACTTTGTAAAGTGGCAGATGCCACTCTTTAAGACCGAGATGACGATGTTTTGTGTGGAGATCCAGGTGTTACCTTTTTGACATGCACTATTATGTTCACTTTGTCTAACCGTATTTATTAAACTAAACAGTGAATCTCTCTTTTGCTTGGAATTGTTTATATGAAGTAAATTTACCAAGTTTATAGTTATAATCTCATTGACCCTTTGTGTAAAGTCGGTTCCCGTACTAAAGGAGTAAAATATTTATAATGACCCATTCAATAATAATGTAGACCCATAACATAGGTATTCAAATGAAGCGGAAAGAGCTAACTAAGACATTTATGATGATTTCAAATTGAAAAAAACACTTTGGTCTTAACGGTTTATACAAGAATATTTCAGCGTTGTAACTAAGGGGTAAAGCTTCAGACATGTTCAGGGCTCGTACGCTGCCTTGAAAAGAATTGATTTGTAACCCTTTGTTTTCACGGTCTCAAAAAGCATTGAAAGCAAAATATAGATTTTTTTGTCTTGAAAAACATTGAATTTTTCATTTGCAAAAGTGGTCCCAGCTAAATGTGATAGTGATGGTTAACAGCATGCACATAATATGAACACAGATTCCTTCTCAGAATCTGTACTTGTAATGTGCTGGTAAATGCAGTGGCACGCCTGCTGCTTCCCCCATTTATTTTCGCTAAATACTTTTAAAAGTCTCCTAAATTGGCTAAAATGTCGGCAAGCCCCCAAAACCCTGGGTACCCCCCCTTTCTTCAGATCCTGGATCCGCAACTGAAATGGTTCAAAACTGCTGAGAGCATTGCAATGTATGACAGCCTAATGTTTTATTACAAATATTTTTATATAAACAATGGAGTCCAAAGGGTTTGATTCAATTCGAAATCATCATAAATGTCTTGGTTAGCTCTTTCTGATTCATGTTATGGGTCCACGATCATTATAAATTTTTTAATTCTTTCTGTGCGGGGATTGACTTTAGACATCAGAATCTGATGTCTACATACGTCAGATTCTGATGACTAAAGTCGGTCCCAGCTCTGTAAGGGTTAAAGTTGAATTTAATATATAAATAAACTATAATTCAACTAAATATGACTTATAATCGGAAATATATACCTATCATTTTATACAAATTTTCTGTGAAGAATTTTTTTTTTTACGTGGGGATTCCAGCGAGTTGATTATTACTGGTTTCCTCAGAATGCTAAATGTTTATTAATATTTGAAAATATTTTCATATATTTTGCTAGATTTGTACACATGACATAAATAATTGTAATGCCGATATGATAAAACAGTTCTGATTTGTGTACTGTAGAGCCTGCTATGAGCAGCCCCCCTTGTGACACAGGAAAGTGGCCTTTTAACTGCCCATAGCAGGTTCATTTTATACCAAATTCCATTTTGGGGAATGGCCAAGGGCCTCCATAGGTTGGCTGCACATAAGAATGGCTGCTCATAAGAATGGCTGCTCTCAGCAGGCTCTACTGTATTACAAAAAGATATTCTTCATTCCTTTGAATCTAGACGTATTTTACAGCTTCAAATGATGATAAAGATTTGTATAATTCACAACTAGACATCTCCCAAAAATGAGCATCTACCACAACTATGTGATTATTTTCAGAGGCATTTCTTTTTGCTTTAACCCTTTAGGTCCTCACGATGCATTAAAGCATCATTTTACATCCCCGAAAACAGACTTATTTTTCCTACAACCAAGGGTTTTAGAACAAAAAATCACATGAAACTGGTTTACCAATACATGGTAATTTTCTTTAATGTTTAAACAACATCAAATCATCTTCATCCACTACAAGTCGAGAATTGCGACAGCAATACGCGGCTTGTAGTGGATGAAGATGACAATGGTGAATTCAGGATTGAAAGGGTTAAACACGCTTTAACCATTAACCCTTACAGCGCGGGAATCGACTTTAGTGTCAAAATCTGATGCTGATGACTGATGACTAAAGTTCCTCCCTGCGCTGTAAGAGTAAAAAACAATTATAATGGTTGTAGACCCATAACATAGATATTCAAATTAATCAGAAAGAGCTAACGAAGATATTTATGATGGTTTCAAAATGAAAAAAAACCCTTTGGTCTCCATGGAGAGAAATCAGCGCTTTAAGGGTTAAAGCGCTGAGATATTGTTGTATAAACTATGGGGACCAAATGGTATTTTCAATTTGAAATCATCATAAAAGTCTTAGTTTGCTCTTCTTGATTCATTTGAATTCCTATGTTTGTGTGTCTACAGCTATTATAATTTTTTTACTCTTACAGTGCGGGGATCAACTTTAGACATCAGAATCCAATGTCAGATTCTGACGACTAAAGTTGATCCCCGCACTGTAAGGGTTAAACAGTAGATATGCTCAATTTCAAGCATTAGCCAATCTGGTGGTCCAAATTTGAGGTGATAGTTTGCTATATTTTGTTATTACTAGTCTAGTTTAGACAAGTTACATTTGATATACTGAATGGGAAGATGTTTTAATGTTGGTTGCACATACTTTTAGATGAACATATATAAGACCCTATGCTGTGTGCTTATTCAGTGATTGCCCACATTGTTTTGCGGTTGGGAGTGCTTATTTTGGCAGATATTATGCTTATGCTCAATCACGTTAACTTATTGAATCATCATAAAAAATATGATAAAATAAATAATGCTTACAGTTGTTGAAGTTGTTTGTGTTTTGTTTTTTCAGTAGTGTACGTGTTCCTTTTTAAATCACGGACCGCCATTTGGACTGTCATGTGAATGTCACTCAGTACCGTCAACTGAACACTTTTTGAACACTTTTTGGAGTTATTCATAAATTGCCAGAAAATGCTAAGATATTCAAGGAGTCACTTGAATCGAAATTAGGGGAAGAAATGTGCGTTTTTGTATCTAAGTGTGAAATATTTGATATCTGTAGCTAACAGGTACTTTTTCAACAAATTGTATTGTGTTCAATGTTACCCCTGGTGAGGGGTAACTTTGAACACCGAAGTAAGTGGTTGGTTCTATATGTGCCATTCGAGTTACCAATCACTTATGTTAAAAGATACAAAGGAAAAATAAAAGGGATTATTTTTAATCCATCTCGCTCATTAAAATACTAAATACTGACACCTTACAGATAGATTTATATTTTAATTATTTTTTTCCTATTTTTGGAGGGAATGGTTGTTACATGTACATGACATCTTCGATATTCGTCCAGTGACAGTGCACTTTTAAATACTCAATTTTGTCCATGATCCGCGGATGTCAATATGTTTTATAGTATTGATTAGGCATTTGCATATTAGGATATTACCTTTTGAATATTAGGATCTAGTTGTGGTAGTAGTAGTAGTAGTAGTAGTAGTAGTAGTAGTAGTAGTAGTAGTAGTTGTAGTAGTAGTAGTAGTAGTAGTAGTAGTAGTAGTAGTAGTAGTAGTAGTAGTAGTAGTAGTAGTGGTTGTAGTAGTAGTAGTAGTAATAGTAGTAGTAGTAGTAGTAGTAGTAGTAGTAGTTGTAGTAGTAGTAGTAGTAGTAGTAATAGTAGTAGTAGTAGTAGTAGTAGTAGTAGTAGTAGTAGTAGTAGTAGTAGTAGTAGTAGTAGTATTTTATTTTTGTCTCACCCAATATACATAAAACAATACATTATTATTTCAGATAAAGCATTGGCCACTCAAATTGAGTTATAAGAGACATGTTACAAACATTCCTCTTTTTTTATAAAATGCTAAAATATCACATTCTTGCATATAAATACTTAAAATATTTTTACATAATTTACACAAATATATTATTTAAAACACATAAAATTATACAAGTTATAACATACCTTACACAAATAAATTAGTTAAAACAGATACGATATATATATTTCGTAATAAAGTTACGGCATTGCATGGTATTGTAACGAGATGATTTTACGTCAGAATGTCAGAATATGACAATCAATTAGATGATGTGACAGTTTATCGTCAGGATATGATTGTTTCATGGCAGGATAATATTAGGATATTATAATATGAGGACATGAAACATTAACGTCATGATATGGTGATATAATATCCAAATATTGCTCTTTAATATAGTAAAATGACGCTATGATGTATGGATACAGCTTTATAAAGGCAGGATTTGATGGTGAAGCATCGCGTCATGGTAGGGGAGGGTGGGGCTTGAAGTCACAAAAAGTAGAAACGAGTTTATATATATTTCATATTTCATGTTTAATCAGAACCAGTTTGGCAACGCGAAGCGTAGACACATATATTAGCTAATGTTTAGTAAATTCCTTTAAAACGAACATTGAACAAAACTTCTGAAAATCGTTGTTTGTCCTTTTTGGTACCCCAGTATCATACACTATGGGGTTTATTGTCACAACACTAGGGCAAAATGTCACAGTGTATAAAGGTATACAGTGGGGTTAGATGTCACAAGGAATAAAACAACTAGGGTAAAAAGTCACATTATTGACATCGGCAAAAAATGATCAGGGCGTAGTAAGGCCTATTTTGTCAAATTACAGGTCAGCGTCCTTGCTGTTTTGTCCTTTACAACCATTTATTGTGACTAAAGGGCAAAGGGCTTTGAATTTTTAACTCATAGATGTCGCTCAAGTATATATGAACTTGCTGTGATTTTAGAGCTTGCTCTTAATGAGGCTTTGGGTATGAAACGCATATTTAGTATTATTATGGAATAGGGCCTTGGCCTACCCATGGGCACTATTGCATTCTGAGGGACCCTTGTTTTGCGAATTTTGACAGTTGACCATACCTTTAAGCCCCTGTGACTTTTAGCCACACCCTCCCCTATTAAAGTGACATGGTTTTTTAGTGTATTGTCACGGTTTAATTATAATATCACGATAAAACATATTAACATCACAATATGTCATTTTAATGCAAACTATCTTCGCCTGTGACATAGTTTATTTTTCGATAATCAATATTTTACGTGGTGAACCGTCATGTTTCGTAGCCATACCGATTGTAGCTGAATACGAAGATATGAGGTTTGGTTTCAAGAGTGATTTTACCTCCTTTTATATAATGTCGTGTTTATGAGGTGGTTCCCGGCGGTGGGGGGGGGGGGGGGGGGTTAATTGGATGGTGAGTGCCCGTGTCAATGCCATGATGAATAATGCTAATCTTTCTTAATTGTGTGTCAGGTAAGTGAGTATCTAGATAAAAGGTTGCTGTATTCAGTGATCGCATGCTTAGGCCTACTGATATAGGCTGGAGCCAGTGTCAGCAAAAAAGTTACCGTGATGCACCCTCCTGCCAACAGAGGACACCTTAATTATTATAAATTATTATAATTAATTATTATTAATTATTTATTATAAAACAGTGACATCTTGGGATCATTATAAGCCCGGGTGTGCAACTGTATCTACATGTATAAGGAAATTATAGAAAAATAATCAAAATCAACAACAAACCAGACTAGTAAACATGGTCAAAGGAAACGACATAGTAAAACACAATTATTGGTCATATCCATATTTGGCCCATATTTAATGAACCCAGATATGTGCAGGCCTATGCTTAAAACAGAGTGTTATTTATATTCATAAATGCCATAATTTTTTTTAAAATAGAAGAATGTTACGGCATTTTATGAAAATGCGTGTTTTTCACCTGGGATGAAATCTGAAATATTTAATTTTGCTTGGTATTTTAGAGTATGATTTTGTATCCACTTGTTTTTATATAATTTTGGTGTGTTAAATTCGAATCTATTGGACAACATTCTATAATTGGCGCCTTAATTTCATCTTCAAATTGGCAAAACACAAAATGGCCGTCGCACACAAAATGGCTCGTCACACATGAAAGTACCATTTATGGTTTCCGCAGGATTTTGAGTTGAGAAATTTATCCCCAGTGTTTTTATACAAAATGACATTAATTTGCCCTTCAAATCCAAGACGTAAGCCACCGTTACCTATTTACTGTTACTACAATTCGACCGCTAAATATCATGACGATAATGACATATTTAAAATACTTACTTTGTGGACCATCAACGAACGTTTCTGTCGAGTTAATTTATTAAGAAAAAAATCCAAAATGGCCACGTATTTCACCTTTAAATGAGCAAACAAACAAAATTGCTATCAACCCACTTTTTTGGTTTGTCACACCAGAATGCTCAATTTATTGTGTTTGTATGACTTCGCGACCCAAACAATCATTTCTGATGTTTATTTTTCATCGTCTGACCTATATTTCATTGTAAAAGCCGTTGTTTTACACATTTACAACTAAAATCATGACGTCCTTCAAAATGCTAAGTACATCAAAGAATGCTAGAATATACTGTGCCTAAACCTAGTTTCGAATGTGTTTTATCCTAATCAGCCGTATCACCTAGTCTTTTTTTAATTCCCATAAAATATGTTGTTTTATTATAGTATGCTAAGATGCATTACAAACGCCTGAATTATGTTGTGGCGGTAACCATTTTTGACGTGAAGGTCAAATACAGGTCATTTTGGTCGACAAACATGAGATATCAATTTATCAACTGCAAATCACGCAGAAGCCAGAAATTGTGCATTTATAAGCAACCAAAAATAGAAAAAAATGTGTTTTTTTGGCGGCCTTTTTTGTTTTGCTAATTTGAAGGGGAAAGGCACCAAATCTAGAATGTTATCTAACCGATTCGAATTCAGCACACCCAAATTATGTAAAAACAAGTGGGTTAAAAGTTCAACACTAAAATAACGTTACTGATTAAAAATAAATGTTTCAGATTTCAGCCCAGGCTAAACACCCACATTTTTATAAATGCCGTAACATTAATTCTTCCATTGAAAAATATATGACATTTATTAATCTAAATACCTTTCGGTTTCAAACAAATACACATCTGGGTTTAGAAAATACCGGTCAAATATAGATATGCCCAATAATTATGTTTTATTAGGTACCGGTAGTTTCCATTGACTTTGTTTATTAGTTTTTTGTTGATTTTGATTATTTGGTAATACAATTTATGTTTCGGCGTATGTGGAGAGACGACTATATTCACTCCACTGCAATGTGAGATATATCACAAGAACGCACATTTCATACTGTTGTTACGATATATCGCATGTCCAGATTGGTTAAGGAAAACAGCAAGGGCAGACGCTTACGTAACCCTACCCATTAATTCTAGACAACAACAGGGCCCCAGCTTATGTACTGATACATCCCTTATGACGGCAATAAGTCATGATAGAAGGGTTATAAACACCCTCACTCATCACAAATAGGACACAGTTGGAAAATGACAATCAACTAATTTTATGATTTAAAAATAAAACTTTAATGTGGTAGTATGTGCTGATGAAATACATAACTAAATTATTGGGGTGTTTTCTCCAAATATGTTATATTTTATCGTTTCTTTTTATTAAATCAGATAATAACATGAAATGTCACACAAAAAAATAACATTACGATACGCCAATAAAACCATTCATTGCATCTGCATCACCTGACTAAAGTGTAAAAAAGAAATTCGGTTTGAATGAACCCCCATGTATTTAACCGCCCATAGCTTTCTTATAGGTGTACATAAAACCACAAACCCGTGCTCAAGTTGCTACTAAAATGCTCATCTTTCCAATGATACCCCACAAGAAATGTTCCAGAGGGGGTGCAACAAACTCCTATTTCGGCTTTTTTTGACACTGGCTTTTTTTTTTAAACGACTTTTTTTGACACTGGCTCCCAGCCCAATATTTTTATCGCCTTGTGAAACACATTTTTGCAACTGTTCAGGTAAGCATTTATTGTGCGTATTGTGATTGAATGAGGCATTAGTTGTTGGAGTGATGAGTTTCGTGAGCGTTTATCACAGAAACTGGAATATAGAAAGCACCGATCGTAAACATTCTGGTCATGTAATACGCCCAATTACTTATGACATTCACCAGGTGGCTCTATTGATCACAATTCGACGATCAGTTAATTAGAATTTTTGAAAAAAATGTGTATTTTATTTCAGGATTATTTTTGTTAATTAGATCTTGTATTGTTTTTTTTGTTCAGCAATACGGACAGAATTCTAATTATTTCACGTTTTTGCTGCGCCGTAGCGTAGGCTATTATAATTATATAAATACGGAAAAAACGTGATGCGATTCCATCAACTAATCCAATTAAAATGTTTTCAAAACTAAAAATTAGCTGATTCGTGTCTTGCCGATAAATGTAGTCGCAGTGAAATCCGACCTCTTTTGCATTATTTTTCAATTAAATTTCTTCACCTCTGTGATGTTTATATTCAACATAAAATGAGCTATGTGTTTATTGAACACAACTTTTAACACGAATACTTCGCTTGTATATATCCCGTATTGGAGCATATTTATATACACCAAACAAGATGCATGGGATGTATCATTTTTCCTTCTTGCTGTACCCTTTTCTTATCCATTGTGGCAAAGTTGGTTTCGACGAAAGACGTCCCTCGATCTTATCATATTTAGAAAGAGATGTTGGAGACTGTTTGCCCACTACTTCTCTCACAGAGCCTGTACACGTGAGAATGTTCATGAGAGAGTTATTGATATGTGTTAAGATGCACATATCATTCTGTCTCACGGAAAGACACAGAATACATGACACAGAACTTCACAACATTATAAACTCACCCAGATATTGTGGGTTTTACAAATCTGATATTTACAAACCAAATTTTAACTTGAACATTCGCGTTGTGACGGACTACGGTATTGTGATGCATATTCTGTATTTTAATTTACAATGGAGTGACCATCATTGCTCTGAACAAGGTGTTATTCTGGCTGCCAACACGACTACCAGATTAATTCACTGTGGGAAAAGACTCCCTTGGCAATACATTCATAAATATAATGCTGTATTAGTGACAATGTATGGTTTTAATTCACGCATATATCCCTCGTATTTGAACTTATTTTACAGCATTATTAAAACAAATAAAGTGCCGAGTCATTGCGAAAGGATACACACCCCAACCAGTTTAATTATTGAAGGCAATAAAAAGTGGGTTTGCAGATATTTGTATATAATAGCTGATTTTCAATACGCCATTTCTGTGGTGACTTACAATGCAACGGATATTATTATGTTTGATGGACCAGGGAAAAAATCGCCATTTTATCAACTGATTTTACTGAGTCCATTAGAAAGTTCGTCATCACAGTTAGTTATTTATGCATCAAACTCCTCAATTTCTTCTGGAACTGTATTTTTTAGGTACATTCACCAGTTTAATAGGACGCGTCTTGGTGGCCATTGCTTCAGCTCGGTTTCCATCCACAATAAAACTGTGACACCCATCAACGTTCAATTTGTAAACAATCAGAGCAATTACGTTTGTCATCACGCATTTCACGGCTCTGAAACACTTAAGTTTAGTCCGTTCATAAACATTACCACATTTTCATATGAAGGACCAACTGTACACACAGAGACTCTGGGTGGCGGGTGTCAATATGGTGGAATGTACTTCTACACAAAGACACACACCGACAAAGAAGAATCTTCTCCATACAGACTACGCATGGCATGGTGTGGTAATGTCGGACATGTGGTTCCCCCGTTTGTAGCATTCGCTGAAGATTTAATTTTGGGCATTGTATTTTATAAAGGATATAGTAGCGGAGTAATTAGGGCTGAAGGTCGTGTGTTGCAATGTGCCGTTGATGCTCTGTCATGTGGTGTACGAGTCAGAAAAATAATATATCTCCCAGAATTATCCGCTTGTAGTATATTCCACGTGAAATGGCGAACACAAGCTAGTGATGAATATAATTGTTTGTTTGTGGTAAAATCTTCAACTAGTAGAATAATAGGACCAGCTCGTCTATCAATATCCAATATGGCCACCTCGATTACACTAAAAAAGATATCTGCTCGTGCTTCAATTTATATACAACATTACAATGACTGGCCGCATTCAAATTACACAAATAAGGAGCTCATAGCTTTAAAACTTAACGATTTCCAAAGTTTTGAAAGAAACTATAATTATGTGAATAAAGTGGCGGTGAAATACACAGGGGCTGCACAAGAAGGTAGGTTCATCATGATATCAGTTATAGTTGCCAGCTGTCTTGTTCAGAAAGGTGAAGATTTTGATTATTCTATGGAAAACTTTAGGATTATAAGTTACAATTGTGGGGAACTAGAAAACATTGTATCTAATCACTCGACACATTTTATATATGCCCCCGCCTACAAAGAACAACGATTAACAATTTGGACCAAAATTAGCTCGCAGTGTCATGGAGGCCTACCGCCTTACACACTTCATGTGGTGGAATATAATGCAGTGTCGATGTACAAGTATAATTATATCATCACAGATACAGCGGGCATTAAATTTATATCTAAATTTACAGGAACGGACCTGGAATTTTTTTTCACATCTGAGATGGATCTATATGAAATGAACAGGACATGTCACATAAAGGTGTTTGTAGAGATAGACCTGTATTATGAAAGACCGATGATCAGCAAAAACGGAATGATTCAAGAGAATGGAAGGAAATTATATCTGTATAATGCGAGGTCAGTCAGTCAATAGTTATCTGTTTATCATTTTTTATTCATAGATTCACACAAGGGTAAAGAAACGATATGATAATATCCATGGTATGTGTATTAATATATTATTTATTTATTTCCTCCTCAGGTGGGCTTCAAATACTAATAAAGTAAATAAGAGGAGTAACACTGGCTGATCCACAGGGGGGGGGGGGGGGCAAATATTATGTTTTGCCAAATTCTTCAAGAATTCCCCTGAAATTTAAATAAAAAAAAATACTGACCCTAGCTAGTAAGTCATCACGAACAAACTGTCAGTTGTTTCTCAATTTTAAAGATAGCTAATTGAGCCCTCGGATGAATAGCATTTCCAAACCATTATTTTATATAGTAGTTTCATTATTTTATAGAATGACACTTATTATGTCAGGTCACATTCAGCTCGGAGCCATTAGCACTATATTGATGCTAGTTGACACTGACTACAGTGTGTTTCACCAGATCCTGGGAGTTGATATTTTGCAATTTACTCAGGCGCTATTCAAAATTTTTGTTGAGATTTTTTTTGGGTCATTTTTTCACCTTCCCCTGAGCAAATTGAAAAAAGGTTACTCCCACGATCTGGTGAGACAGACTGTGGTATGGACACGTTGTCATCTTACCGACAAAAGGGATTGAAAATATGATACCTTTTATAAACGATTTTTATAAGTGGCTCCATTCGACTTTTTGACCTTGAAGACATATGAATAGACTACATGAACTGATTGATAAACTTTTGGATACAATATAAAGCATGTCGTTTTCAAAAGTAGTCCTAGGTCTAACCTGCTGAAATGTTTGCTTTTTTTTCGTTTATTCATAGCTTGAATTGTTAACGCGATTTGGAGCTTCAAATAACAAAAAATATGTATATTTATGAAAAATGGATATCTTCAATATTGAAGTATTGGACCTACCGAAAATAATTTTATCAAATTTAGCGATATTTATATTGATCCAAAACATGCTTGGGATGGTATATATAGGGTTCCCGCAGCACAAGAGTTAATAATGGGACTCATCAAATGACACGTGTTTTGTGCGAAGAAAGAAATGTTCACCTCAGAAAGACGATTATAGCACGTGCACATGATGATGTCATATGGGGGACTAGAGTAATGTAAACTGTAAGACATGCCCTAAAGTGACAACCAACCCTCTGTCTCACAGACCTGATCATACACACCTTCCCCTATCAGGTCAGACCATCAGACCACCGGTCTGACCTTGACAACAGGTGTGTGGGAAGCCTGTACGAAAAGGAGGGGTGCAACAGGAATATACATTATGACGTCACCGGTTTACTGACTGTAGTGTGGAGGTCACACTCAGGTCATATTGTCTGGGATGCTTGAGCTGGCCGGGGAGGAGGGGGGTTCTTAACTCATAGCACATATACATGATACCAGGAGTCTGCCGGTAGCAGACAACTGGATGGATGAAGATGGATCATACGCAACATGAGTAAAGTAAAGTGTATATGTATTAAAAAAAACATAAAAAGCTGCATAAATTACTAGGACGATATTGATAGATCGGGATGTGATAGGCTATTTTATGAAAACCATTATACTTTGAAATGCCAATAAATAGTTATATAACGACTAAGGTATGTAATAATACTTTATTTCAGAAATGTAACATGGGAGGATGCAAACACAATCTGCCAGACAAAAAATACCAGTTTAATGAGTCTACAAAGTGGACTGGCTGATTATCAGGATATCAAATCATATTTGAAACACTATGCTACTGAGAAAAATAGGTGGCAGATTGGTAAAGTAATATTTACAGGTCTACAATGCAAGGAAACTGAAGGGCATGTATGTATTTATCACGTATAAACTGGGCCAAGTTCATTATCTCATAATACTTAACTCATGACATGAACAATCTAGGTCAATCTATCTCACAGCACTTGTTGTGTCACAGTAGCCCTATATTATTTGTTCTTTGGGTAACATATCTCATAATAATCAAGTTTGAACTGAGATGTAACAAATGTTTTGGTTTATCCACTTAAAATTTTTGACACCCACGTATACCATTTTACCCTAATTTTAATGACAATTAGCTAACTCTGCCATGTGACAAAGTGTCTTACTTTCAATTGGTCAGAGTTAACCAACAGACATTGATCATGAGCTCTGCATGTGTCTCACGTTGTTTCAGGTGGCCTTCTGATGCATTTGTATAAGTGTAATGTTTCTGTGTGCACAACGTCTTGTGGTGCTCTCAACGCATAAAACAAATTGTGGAGTTGGTCTAGCATGCTCCACTATCACGTAGCAAGTGTTGACGCGTATTGACACACGACTAACACTCTGGCCAGAACTTTCCAATTTCCCATGTCAGTGTCATGCGTCGTCTAATTGAAACTGAACCTTAAAAGCAACAACTAGATCAAACATGACAGCACTTAAACCATATGTTCACCTATTGTGTTTCGAATGCATGGCCAACCCATACTAATGTGTAGCACCGGATATTTACAAAGCAAATTCATTCATTCATTCATTCATTCATTCATTCATTCATTCATTCATTCATTCATTCATTCATTCATTCATTCATTCACTCATCAATTTATTCATTCATTCATTCATTCATTCATTCATTCATTCATTCATTCATTCATTCATTCATTAATTCATTCATTCATTCATTCATTCATTCATTCATTCATTCATTCATTCATTCATTCATTCATTCATTCATTCATTCATTCATTCATTCATTCATTCATTCATTCATTCATATTCATTTATTCATTCATTCATTTATTATTACCCATGCATTCATAAGTTGTGTTGTTCATTCATTCATTCATTCATTCATTCATTCATTCATTCATTCATTCATTCATTCATTCATTCATTCATTCATTCATTCATTCATTCATTCATTCATTCATTCATGCATTCATCCGTTACGTTGATTATTTTATAACTTAGGCTTTACTTGTTTAGTAATCACTTAACCCTAGTTTTTAGAACCCATTGTTTAATATTTTGTATTTACTTTGCAACGAAGTCAAGATCAAAGAGGTATTTTCATAAAAAATACCCAAACTAAAGCTACAGGATGCGCGAAGTGTGTTCGGAGTGTTAAAGTCACACATCTTGTTTCAGGATAATTGTTATTGGAGTGACGGGTCTCCCTACATATATACCCACTGGACTCCGGCTGTGGCATCCAATCATCCATACCAGTACCAGATATTTAAAGACGATAAGCTCATATATAATTACAATCAATCATTGCACAGTAGGCAGGTGATTTCTGAAACGGCAGGTGATGTTCACTGTGTGGGTTTTGGTCTGCTTCCTGATGATTCCCCTTCACATTGGATGCCTTTATCCTGTAAAACATCATACTTTGCTTCGTTCTTTTGTGCTGCAAATATAAGGGGAGTAGAAAATGTGAATAATAATATCTGGCCTAATATGTTTACCACAAAGAAACACAATAATGAAACACAATCAACCAATGTGATGTACTCAATCTGCCCTGATGACTGGATAATGATTGACAATAATTGCTATTTTGCATATTCAGTATCAAATTACATTAGTTTTATTGAAGCAAAAACAATATGCAAGACAGTCAATGCACATATCCCGATTATTTATGAACCTTATTTAGGTAATTCCAGATCTTATAAGTCATTAGCAAACGTCACTGTTACTCTCCCTGAGAGACCAATATTTGACATACTCGACGTAATGTATCGTGCGTTTAAAACTAAAGAAATAGTTGATATTAAACAGTTGAGAAGAGAACAAGAATTACTAGTTGGTTTTCGCATGATATCCACACTCGATAATTCAAATTTAGCAAAATTACTTAAATTGCTTAGTAATTTGGTATATTTCCGGGCTAGCATTATGCTTGAAGGACACAGTGGTTATTGTTTTACTGCAGAATTCGACGACGAGCTTTCTAAAATGGTTCCCACTATTCATACGTCATTTGGATCCAGTTTAGACCGTTGGATCATGTTTCAACATAAATGTGCCTCCAATCAGTATGTATTGCCCCTTATTTGTACAAAGAAAGCTGTAATTGTTAACAGGACGTGCTCTTGGAATCAGTTCTTTTGTGATGATTACTCATGCATACTAGAAATTTATAGATGTGATGGTTTTCCTGACTGTATCTTCTCTGAAGATGAACATAACTGTTCACAAACAGCTCATCAAGAGATGATACCATGTTTTTTGTATCATGGTCAACACTCAGACAAATGGATCCCTTTTCACAGTTTATGTGATGGTATCACACATTGCCCAAATGCAACCGATGAATCTTTTTGTCTGTACCACCAGCCACCAAAATACTTTTCGCATCAAGTACAGGATCTCAATAAAGACTTCAAATACCAACAGCGTCTTCAGCAACCTTCCATATCCACATTTAGTAGCAAAATGATATTACATATTGCAAAAGTAATAATGTCAAGAATGCAAGTTAGGTATACAAATTACATAGCCCCACTTATACAGGACATTACAATGTCAAATCCTAAATGGAGATCATTTTATTTTCAGTGTTTACTTTCCAACGCAGTGTATTTATTTCAGGATTTGTGTAAGCACACACTGCTTGACAACAAAAAGGCTACATGTGGTATGGGGACACACTTACAATATTGTAAAGAAGTTAAATGCTCTGGAATGTTTAAATGTAGCTCTAGTTTTTGTATCAATATAGAGAATATATGTGATGGAAAACCAGATTGTGTAAGAGGTGAGGACGAAAAGGAATGTGATAATTTATCATGTCCTGGAATGCTCAGATGTCGAGGTCAGACTCGGTGTGTTCCACCTTGGAAGCTGTGTGATGGTCAAGCTCAATGTCACATCACACTTGATGACGAGGTTGGCTGTAACCGATGTCCACATGATTGTAAATGTGATAAGAAATTTTATATTTGTGACTCAGTAAGTAATGGTTCAACGTTTCTTAGAGAAACAAACCGTACAAACATAAATGGTACTGCTATGAATCGTTTAAATATTTCTTACAACATTGTAACTCACCTGAAATTGATTAATGTTTTTTTGTCAAATAGTGGTTGGCACCTAAATTATATCAACATTATCAAATTGGACATTGCTCAGTGCGATTTACCAAATATTGTGAATGTTTTAACACCACACCCTCAACAGATGAAGTTTCTCAACATCAGCCACAATTTGTTGTCCTCGTTGCTTTTCATGACTACGTTTAGTGGTTCACAATTGTATCATTTAGATATGTCGTATAATGAATTGGGGCATATTAATATTCCCGCTTCAGTATATTTGAGATATTTAGAGCTTTTAAATTTAAATAATAATAATATTGTTTACGTTTTTTCAGATCTGTTAGCTGGAGTTCCCTATTTGAGAATTCTAGATTTAAGAGAAAATCCATTATACTATATCTCCTCTAATTTATACAACAGTATGAAATATATAAGAGTCATACGTTTCTCTGATGACAGTATTGTTTGTCTCTTTACATCTCAGCTTAAACGTCGGAATTCATGGAGCGTAGTTATTCCTAAATCATGTAAACACTTCATTCCTCCCTTACCATGGAAAGTGGTTATTATTGCGATGTTTTGTTTGTGCTTTATCACCAATTTATTATCATTTAAAATAAATATTACTCATTTAAGCACAACCAAGATTAGACTGCAAGCTACTTATTTGAATGCAAACATGTCGTTGTCTGGTTTAGCTTCAATATGTTACGTAATATCTGTTTTAGCAGTTAGTAATTTAATTTATTCAAAACAAGAAACTATTTATACAAAAGATGTGGATATCAATATGGGTTGCATCTCAAAGCAAAGTTTCATGTTGATAACACTGCAAATGGACGTTTACTTGTTAATTTTAAAATCATACAGTCTTTTGTCAAGAATAAAATGCCCATTTCAACACCAGTGCCTGTGGGTGAAATATATGAAGACAATATGTGTACTGCTTTGGACATCAGCAATTGCAATATGTGCATTGCTGGTTATTTTGAATTATTCACAAACAAATATTGTCACTTTTATGACATTGTGTTATATAATATCAGAAAGTAGTGATAATCATTTCTATGCTAAAATATTGTCTTTGATTTTTATGTTGGTGTATACACTTGCACTGTTATTATATTATAAAATTATGTTTGACATGCACAGCACAATTTGTCAAAGTGTATCTGAATTGCAAAATTCTACAAATAAGACGAAACGTTATCAGTTTGGCAATCTGATCAAAATAATTATATGTGAATCAGTGATTCTACTGGCTTTCATAGTAGCACTGATTATACCTTGTGTGCTTTTATTCCCACCAAATTATTATTCTTATATATATATCCTTATAGTTATGATTAAATCGTGTCTGAAAGATGCGCTACATACACTATACCCAGCGTTTAATAAGCTAAGTAAAAAGTGAGTAAAACATTATTTTATATTTCGACAATAAAACATGACATCTACATACACAGGAATTGTTATATTTATTACAAGCGGATATGCAGTTTAATTTCATTACATTATTATATTTAAAATAAAAGACATTGCCTCGATATTTAAATACAATATCAAATACTGACACGTAGTGGTATTTAACTATAATAATAATAATAATAATCGTATATAACACATATAGTCCTGCATGATTTTAAAATGTTATTTATCCAGCCGTAAACAATGTATGCAGTTTCGAGGCATTTAAACACGAAAGACGTCAAAAAGCAAGCTTTATTCTTGAACTGCTCATCCATTATGGTAACACAACTTTATACAACACGACGTCTGTTTTAAGTCCAACGATATCGAAATCGCCAGCTCCCTAAAAAATGATGAACTCAAAAAAATTAAAGATTTCCATTTCAAATAAACTGTCACTAATTTTTAAAAAAATCTACATATAGGCCTATGTTGTTTCATATGCCTCAAAAATATATAGGCCTACAAAACCTAAATTGAACATTGATTAATCACTATTAGAATGTATCGATTGTTTTATCTTTTGTCATAAACTTTGGTTAACATATCAATATGATATCAAACAGAATCGCAAAAACAATAAACTAAAGCATTTCATTTATCTAAACAGTTGATTATTAATCTTCAGTACCGGTACTTTAATTCTAACTCACATTTAGGCCTATTATGGCACTTTGCCACGGGGTTTCAAATCATATCAATTAATAAAACTTCAGAAATGAAAGTTAATATTATAACAATGTGTATATTTACCCCTAAAAGTTTCGTCATGGTTCATACTGATGGAATTCAAGGCTTTTCAAGGTTTTCAAAGCTGATGGAATTCAAGACTTTTCAAGGTCTTTCAAGGCCAAATATCGCCATTTTCAAGACCCTATCACGAGCATTAAGTACCTTGACAATTTTTAGTCAAAAATATTTTTTCGTATGATTTTCATCTACATTTTGAAAAAACTTTGACAAAAAGAAGCCACAATATATTTTAACAATGAACAACTCAAACCCAAAGATACTTTTTCGAGGTTTTTCAAGATATTTTTTAAAGTTCAAGGCCTTTCAATGCCTTGAAAACTGATTTTTTAATTCAAGGCTATTCAGGGGTTTTCAAGGCATGTACGAACCTAGCCGTGGACCAGGCGACTCGCTCTGTATGGCCAATCAGCGCTAGTGCGAACCTTGCAGGCCTACGTGTACTCGACTGAAGTCGTTTTTCATTTGTTTTAATAGCCCCTATAATCACTGTTATTGGGAATGAGACGAGTGTTTAAACATCAAAATTTGCAATTACTTTCTCAAATTAAACAAATACACTCGAGGTTATGTGTCGCTGTAGCGATACACAACTAAATTCGGGCGGGTGGCAATTTATAATATTCAATCTAGAGCTTTATGAGTTATTGCACAAGGTCACTGAACCTATTTTGAAAGATTTAATATTTCAAAAGTGAATTTCTTGTACCAGACAAAATCATTTATCTTCAGGTATACATTACAACATAAAACTCTTCCTTACTGTAATACATATTGCAATAACTTATTATTATAATAACTGTCTATCTGGTTATGTCACATATATATTTGTTATATATATTTTCTGTATGTATGTGTTTTTTTAAACGCCCCTGTTATGTGTAATTATCTTACACCTCGTGTTGTAAGTAGATATATCGTTTTCTTGGATATGAAAGTGTGCACCTGACACCCTACAGATGTACACTTTTATGCCCTGGGATAGGATCTAAAATTATAAATATAATTATTCATATTGTGAATATAATGTATTGAACAGTATTATCGTCTAGAGAACAGAACAGAGAACAAAATCGAATATTTAGAAAATTATTGTAATAAAAACTGCATGTCAGCTTGACCATGGCTTTTAAATAATGGTGGTCCGTCACAATTCGTTGAGCTTAAGCTGTAGGCCCACCCGCATACGCAGCATGATCAACGTTCTAGGGAGTGGGGTCCATCAAAAGTGAATATTATGAATCAATAAATCGAAACGAATGACCTGCTTTAATATGGGGCATCCTTGAATAAGTATGATATTTTATCGATGTTTAAATGGTTTGAATCTTATTTGTCAAAATACATTATTTCAAACACCAGTACAAATGAGCTATCATGGCGCCACATGCATATTTTAAAATCCAAGATAATACGTTGTAAACTTGAAAGGTAGAATCAAGTAAAAAAACATTTTCTATACATTTTTTACCACGAGGAGTCTATTTCTGATTACGATACATGTAATATTACAGTCACATATGTTCATTACATATATTTCCAATAAATTTACAACATTTTCTGGTCTGATTATATAATAACAAACACAACCATCTGTAATACTTGTAGCCTAGATAGCTAATATTATTAATAAATCACATGAACAATATTGCTAGAATAATCTGATAATGGTTGCAGATATACTTAAACCTTAACGCTTTTATGTATTGAAATATGTCAAAAAATAATCCTGAAATGTTATGTACAACCAAGAATTTATAAATTCATGGTACTACACAATACATTTTATAATACACAAGAAAAAGAAACCATGCGACTTAAATATGATATTTGTTGTTTCATGGCTTTCAATTTAACTACACAATGCATATCTATATTACTGAAGCTTGCACAATATAATTTATGTTAACATACAAAAATTATGTAGCAATAAACTCAACAGTGAACCAGATCAGCCGCTTATTTGTAGCTCGGAATAATAGCATTTATAATAATATTATTCTAGTCTAATCTTATAATTGTGACTCAAGGCGCAAATACATAATAAGATTTTTATATCACTGTCTTAGATTTTACGCAACACAGCTATAAAACTTCAGTTGTTTCATCACTGCCAATACATCCATCCTCATACTTGACAGCTATGTGCATCTGACACCTGCCATACAGGATTTACAGTACCGCTTTGTACAGTGTAAGAGGATGGAACATGCTTTGATTGAGTTAGCAATGGTTGTCAAAAACGACAAAACGGCACCCCATGTGTCAAATTATCTATTTGGTGATGGTTGATGCTCAAAGAGCGCAGCTAGTGTTGGTGCGATGTGCTCAAGATGTGAGACTTAGTCAGGGAGCCAGTTTTCAGCCAGTTTTTTAGTTCGCTTGACCTGATATGTGTATATGACAGGAAAATATCCCTGTAACATTACTAGAGTGGGTGTAGAAGTTTCCCGTGGCAGCAAAGTACTTAAAATAAGGGGTGTTCAAGAGTAACCTCGTGCCCCAAAGACATTTTTAACCCTAGGTTATAAAAAAACCAAACCACAATTTTTAAATCACTGTTGATCTTATTTTTCTTTCATTAGGAAAGGATGACAAATTGTTACAGTTTCTTTATTTTTCTCAAAAAAATAAGTACACCCTTAGAGCGCTGAAAGTCAATATTTAAAAAAAGTTATCACAGTTCGTTGAATGTAATTTTGCCGTTTCCTGTATAATCTCTCATTATTATCATGCTAATGTGTGTTGACTTTAATTGGTACAGCGGCCATCTAATAACACTATGTCAAATTAGAATAATTCTACCTTGTTATGCGAAGGACTTATGAGGTCAAAAGAGCGGATGGGGTACTCTAATACTCTAATACCACTCTGGCCACATTTTTGCATTGGATATATTCAGGATAAAACAGATGTGAAGTTGATTTTTTTTTTCATTAAATGTGCATACCCTTAGAGCGCGGAAAGTCAATATTAAAAAAAAACTTGAACACAGTTCGTAGTATGCAACCTTGCGTTTCCTGTACATGTGTATGATTATAAGCATGCTACTGTCTGCTGACCCCATTGATAAATCTGTCATCTGGTATCACTATATAAAAAATAGAACAAACTTACCTTGTTGCATGAAGGACTTATGACGTCAAAAATTCGGTTGGGGTACTATCACTAGTTACATTCAGTCGACCCCTTGTAATAACAAAGCTATTATTCTTATAGTTATAAACAGCTTTAATATCACTCTTGTCCCATGTTGTCATTGAATATATTCAGAACGAAATATATATAAAGTTTTGATTTTTTTTCAGCAAACATAGATCCTTAGAGCGCTGAAAGTCAATATTGAAAAAAAATACCACAGTTCGTAGTATGTAACGTTTCCGTCTCCTGTACATTTGTATGAATATGAGCATGGTAATGTCTGCTGACCTCATCTGATAAATCTGTCATCTGGTATCAGTATATGAAATTATATAAAAGCTACAATATTAAATGAAAGAATTATAAGGTCAAAAATCCGGATGAGATACTCTCGGTTACATTTTTTCGATATTTCGTAATAAAAACATCCTAATTTGTATAGTTATAAACAGCTTTAATACTGCTGTTGGCAATTTGTGTCATTGAATACATTCAGGACAAAACTTATCTGTATTTTTGATATTTTTGTACAAAATAAATGTAACCTTAGAGCATAGTATACATGGTATAGGAGTTAGTTTTCAGGAGATTATTGGTGTAACTTTGTGATTTCTTTTTTAATATTGACTTTCAGCGCTCATAACTTCACCTATGTCTCGTACAGAATGTATTGAATTACAGAATGTGACAATAGTGGTGTTAAAGCTGTTTATAACTATAAAAATAAAGAATTAGTTATTACACGGGGTCGATAAAATGTAAATAGTGAGAATACCCCATCCGGACTTTTGACCTCATAAGTCTTTAATGCAACAACTTATTGGTTTTCAAATGGGACAGAGTGGTACCAGATAAGTGATGAACCATGTGAGGAAAGCATACCTTTCCATGCTCATAACCATTCAAATTTACAAGAAACGGAAAAGTTATATCTCTAGAACTCTAGAAACCTTTAATTTGGAATATTGACTTTCAGCGCGTAACGAGTACGTTTAATTTTTCTGAAATATTTTAAAAGTTTAGTAATTTGTCATTCTGTATGTAATAAAGGAGGAATAGGATGCACAATGATTTGAAAATTGTTTTAAACCTTGAATTTTAAATTTGTAATTATCTTGTGTTTTAAAAAATACAGTATTTGGGCTCGAGGGTACCCTGGAACATTTCTCATTTCAGGTACTTTGCTGCCACAGTGAGGTTCTACACCCACCCTAATGATGAACTACGGATATTTACCTGGCATAATAACTATTCAGACCTTTGCCACATTTTTGGGTCATACAGGACTTGGCTCCCAGACTATTATCACTATCACCAAATTATCTATTTGATACATATTCTGCAAATAAATGCTGAATTTCAAGAGGTCAAAGGGGTTGTAAGTAAGTAAAAGCATATATTTTAGGATGTTTGCCAGTTTGACATTCAGGTGACCTTGATATGACATGTACGTTGTTTGTAGATAAAACACAATTTCAAACCAAGTGATCCTTTCATAACCCAATTATGTAATAATATTTTGCCCTGGGAACCCAAGCAGATGTTTTACACTGCTACGCGCTGCAATTCTGCTCATTCAATTGATCATTGAGAAATTAGTGTTATAAGGGGAATAAGGATGTGATACCCCTCCCAGAGTTGACACTGCCCTCAATTTCTTGAAAATGTGTGTGGGAAATATGTCTGCCCAGTAATGTTCCAAACTCAGTCTTTGTAATAGTTAATTACACCACTAACCATGTTGAATTTGATAAAAAGTGGATAGTTTCACATTTTTTGCCATTTTTACCTTGAAATGACATTGATGTAACTTTGCAATGACTTTGGTGGTCTTCTTATCATTAAAATAAGTAGTAGCAGTCTCTTTGAGCATTTGACAAATTTCTGGATTAAAAAATAGTTTATAAATATGGTAATACACAAGTTTCACCACTTCTGGCTTCGCGAACGAGTATTTTGACCTTTCGATGTCGATGACCCCTACAGGTCACCAGAGGTCAAATCTAGCCCACCTCCACAATTTAAAATAAAGATCACGATATGTGCTAATAATGGTAGAAGTTTCATGCGTTTATTATAAAATGCACAATTGTTTCACTATGGGAGCTTAACCACTACACTATGACCTAAGTGGGCGGGGGCCCTAGGGTAGTGGTTAGCACCGCTGCCTTTCACGCCAGAGTTCGGGGTTCGGTTCCCAGTCTCGGCGGTTTCAAAGAAACAAAAATGTTTCTTCCCCATCCACGTGTGAAAGTTAGTATTGTGGGGAGCCTCCGTGACCGAGAGGTGGCGTGCTCGGCCTCAGACCGCCAGGGCTCGAATTTCAAATCCTGTGTCTGGAGGACAGTGTCATCTCAATCATCTCACCATCCTCAGGAGGTTCTCTTGGCCCAGTTTAGCCTATATGTGCACAAAGGTGGCCTAAAGCCCGATTCATTTCATTGCATTTATGACCTAAGTATTTTGCCGAGCTTTCTGAAAAAATTGATGCAGCCTAGAAATTAATTCTGGTATCCAGTATGAAAGTAGAAATGGATATTTTTAATGATTTTTGACAGTTTGACCTTGAAATGACCTTGATATGACCTTAACGTTGTTTTTCGACGGTACCCCAGTAAAAGATAATCCTAACACATGTGAGACTTCATAGCCCATTTATGCATCAATAGCTTACCATGGGAGCCCAAACTAATGTTTAACAGCTGCTGCACACTGTAATTTTGCTCTTCAAATTAAACATTTAGGAAGGGGCATAGTAAGGGGAATACTTAAGGTGTATTTCCCCTCCAAGTTAGATACTGTCCCCAATCTCCTAAAATGCACATGGGAAAGGTATCTGACCACAACTGTGTCAAAACCAATCCTTTGTAATAGATGAATGCACCACTAGTATTGCTCAAATTGATTGAAAGTGTGTATTTTCACTATTTGTAGCCATTTTGACCTTCAAATGACCATAAAGAAACTTTGACACGACCTTAGTGTTATGTTTATGATTAACAGCAGTCTTGTAGAATATTTGGCACTCTTTTGGAATACAAAAACATTCCATAGATATTGTAATACACAATTTTCACCACTTTTTGGCGTCGCAATAGGATATTTTGACCTTCCGAGGTCAATGACTTCACCAGAGGTCAAATCCAATTTACCTCCACATCTTGGAATAAACCCGAGGATATGTACTAATAATGGTAGAAGCTTCATGCTTTAATCATAAAACGCACAATGGCTTCATTATGGGAGCCGCACCACTACACTAAAAAACATTTATTGTACTTTCTCTATAATTGGCGGCCAATTATAGATTTTTTGCCGTAACTACATGATAATATGGAAGTTACAGCTTATTGTTGTTTTGTAATAGATTTCTTGGTATTAAAAACGTTTATTTATGCACCAAACACAACTTTTTAAGATATTTAGAAAAAAAGTTATGGTACTTTCTATATTATTGGCGGTCATCTTGGATTTTTCCCTCTAGCGCGGAAGGCACAAGGATGACATTACAAGGGACTTTCAGTTTATTTTCCAGATTTGGCCCATAACTAATTATAAAAATGCATCTCCTAATTTTTCCGATCTTTGTCAAATCTTGTCCTAACTCTCTTGGACTAAGAGTGCCTTTGGCTAAGAACCTTGAATATATCTTTAATACGCGTTAATAACTTAGACTTGTGATGAGTTAAAAATATAACATTGTTTAATGTATATACTAGAGTACGTTTTTTAATATTTGCTTTTAACTATCTTCTCATTTACAATAATGGTATAATGTCGTCAATATTTTATATGGGCGAAAATGTCGAAAGTTATCACTTAGACCGTTTTGTGTCATGAAAAATAAGAATAACAACATTTTATTTATAAAGATTTTCTTTAATCGAAATATATGATTGTGGTATCTATTTTGTGTGCGTTCTATAGGACATTCGTCAAATGAGATAAATGAAAACGGCTTCCGTAAAACTACCATCAATATTACGACCTTCTGGCTTATATAAGAGTCGTCTGTCATCAGATAAACGAAAACAAAGATTGAAAGACAAGTAGAAAAACATTAACTTTATTTAAACATGTTAAAAGTGACATACTCAGCACTGGCACGATCGCAATGGAAGGCAACCCAGTAAGTACAAAACATCTGTATAACTATTGTACAATGTTGGCCCAACGTCTTCGACGCTGGTCCAGTATTGTACAATTGTTATACAGATGTTTTCTGGGTAGGTGCAGCATTTGTCTACCGTCGAATATCCTCTGTTATAATGAGGAACAAAACGTATTAATAACATAGGGATTCATTCTCATAGAATTATATAGATTCAATACATGTACACATAAATATAATACTATTTTTATATTATGTGTAATTAGATATATATAATTATATGTTTTATATGTAATTAGACATAATAATGTAAAAGGGAAACATTGTAATATTCGAGTAAATTCAAAGCATAGTAGGACTTGTCACAATAACTTGAAACATGGTGCAGTAATACAATGTGCAGCATCACATGACGTTAAGAAAATAGAATTAACAGTTTATATATCCGTAAAAAATAATTTACATGAAACTCATATATTTATATAGCGCGTAAAGCATGTTTGATTGTAATCTCAATGGAATGCGGAATGTTGTTTAGGGTTGAAATACCGTAATATTTTACTATGATGATAGCAAATAATGTTGACTAAAACCTACACCATCTACATGTACGCCATAGGTCGGTACAATGCCTGTTTCTCGAATATGTGCATCTCATTTTCAGTGATAAAAATACTGTTTGGTAACGCAAAAAATGTATAACAAAATCAAGTTTTTTTATAGGCCTTCACCCACTTGGTGGTCAATGGGTATATCAATTTGAATTAACCCAATTGATTTCCCCATTAACCTCATTGATTTATAACGACTAGACTTGGTTATTGCCAAATACAAAAAGCTCAGCATGTAATAACATAATTTTTATTTCAAATGTCAAAATAATATTATTCAACGATGAATATACACCCTCATGATAAGATTAATTTGCGAAATTCAATAAACAAATATATGTATCTGTTATAGAAGGATATGAGTCATATACCATTAAACACGAGACATTTAGACTATGTTGACTTAATGTTGGGCCAGTGTCGCACATGATAGAACAGCATTAAACCAACAATGGCCCAATATACAGTGTTTGTTGGGATATCGCCATGATCTACTCAAATAAAGTTGTAGGGTGCGAAGCAACACCTTCAAGAGTCTGCAAGGGTTGATTTATCATTTTGATTTCTTACTCATTTGAAGTTGTGTCTCGCTACCGCGACCCACAACTTCAAGAGTGTAAGAAATCCTTACATGTTTACAATTTGCATTAAAACGAATTTATGTGAGAGGAGTTTAGAAATCGAATCATTATAGAAACACTACAAATGTGTTTGTTGGAATAAATGGCCTTCCCAATACTGCCGTGCGAAGACAAAAGGCACTATCTGCTTACTTGTAAAGTGAACAGATACTGCTTTGCAAGGCAGAATAACAGTCAATTTTTAACTATTAACCTTTACAGCGCGGGGATCACCTTTAGTCGTCAGAATCTGACGTCTGTAGACTAGAGACCTGCGCGGGCCTCTGAATCATGCCCACACCCGCGGTGTAGACGTCAGATTCTGACGACTAAAGTCGATCCCCGCACTGTAAAAATAAAATATTTATAATGGCCGTAGAATTGGAAAGAGCTAACTAAGACATTTATGATGGTTTCAAATTAAAAAAAAACTTTGGCTTCCAGGGTTTCATTAAAAAAATCAGCGCTTCAAGGGTTAAAGTGCTGCAATTTTTCTAAACAAACTATGGAGACCAAAGGGTTTTCATCCATTTGAAATCATCATAATTCTCGTAGTTGGCTCTTTCCGTTTTATTTGAATACATTTGTTATGAATCTGACATCTTTGGACAATTTGATGTCTAAAGTCGATCCACGCGCTGAAAGGGTTAATTTTCTGTAATGTAAAATAACGTTATGATAATGAAAACTCCGGAGCCGGAAAACAAATTCAACTGGGGCTGATATTGCTAAAATTTCAGCAATATTTGGTGCTGGCGAAATATATAAAACAATGAAAGTGACCTATATAATATTATAAGAGCAGCGCGCTATGGCAAGTCAGATTGAATATTATAGGAGAAAAACTAGATATAAACAAGTTTTAAAAGTTGCATAAGATACAATAGTGTACAGTAAACAGCGTAACTTTCTCTGTGATTCAAATCCATAACACAGTAACTGTTCACTTCTCAAGTAAGCAGTTACTGCCTTTGAGCTTTGCAAAGCAGTTACCCAGCAAACACGACACGTTGACACAATGATGTTTTAATGTTGGCCCAACGTCTGCGACGCTGGCCCAACATTAAGTCATCATTGTTTCAACGTGTCGTGTTTGCGAGGATATGATCATCAGTACAAGAATCAAAATAGGGAGAGCGACATCTGCGCTCCCAGCATGCACTCTGCCAAGCGAGAAAGAAGTCTGTATCATATATGTTTGACAGGCATCGTAGAGGTCGTCTCGACCAGGGGCCCATCCCACTAAGAATCTTAAAATTAAGATTATCTTAACTTTCTCTTATTTGCATTAGAAAAGTTAAGATCATTTTAATTTTTCTAATACAAGTAAGGGAAAGTTAAGATGATCTTAATATTAAGATGGTGATGTTTAGTGGGACGAGCCCCTGTTCCCATCATCAGTTATAGTTACATTTTACACAGACTTTGTTAGGGGTCGTAGCAAAAGTTCGCAGTCTTCCAAGATACGAACACACTTCATATTGGTAGGTGGGTGGTCGATTGCCCCTTTTGTATTGACGCTTCACGATTTTTTAAAGTGCACTTTTTGTGTTCTGATATATAAAAACTTCCGATAGTTTTCTTTTTTTCTTTGTAAATTGATGGAATTATTAGCTAGAGATACGTGTATAGGTTTTTAATTATGTATCAGAAAAGGAATAGGTTTGTTACCAAACTACATGTCCGTCCTTTCGTATTAATTCGAACAGTGTTAGCAAGTGTAGTATTTTAGTAAGATTGCAAACCTTAGCGACGGCCCGTAATACAAGGAACATGAACATTAGCGACGACCCCTAATACAAGGATCATGAAGACTGCACTCCCGTTCTCATAGATACTACTGGGATCTTGATGTGGAAAATAAATTTAGAAATATTATGAGCACACAATTTAAGTTTATAGCTGCGTACTTAGAAAAGGCGTGGAAGACACGTCAATAATTTTATTTTGGGAGTAATCGCTAAATATCTATTACAGCAGTATACGTATTTTCTTATGATAATTCAAACTGACTTATAAGCCAGAAGGCTGGGTACTTTTGTATTTTCTTGATTAAATATGCCATGTGTGATTATTGTACATGTCAGTCAAATAAACTTTACCATACCATACAAGAATCATGAAGACTGCGCTCTAGCTGTCATTGATCTTACTGAGAGTGCGATCTGCTCGCTGTAACCATGCTTTGATACAAGCGCGATGTAAAATAGGCCAAAATGGACCAATCATTGAGCAGTATATCACATATAAATCAGGTCTGTGGAACTGCCTAAATGAATGATAACTTATTTCTCGTTAAAGGGGATAGAAACTCGGCTCGTGGTGTGGAACGATAACCAAGGCATTGCCATGGATACATCCATGTACACCAATGCGAGCGACTGTCTACATGGTTTCAAATGGTTCTTGTTTCCTAAAGTGAACATAACAAATATTCAGTATTGTGGGTTTATTCTATCGACTGCAAATAAACGTGGATACAGTTTAACCTTTATCCTGCTAAGTTAATTTATTTTAATTTTCAACCACTGGAGGGTGTGTCTCGCTGCCGCGATCCACAACCTCAAGTGGTTGAAAATTACTCATATGTGTTTAATTTGAGACCCAACATTTACAAAACATGATGTTTATACAGTCATTTCATCCCAATAACTGTGATTTAATGGGCTGATAAAACGGATTTAAAACGATTATTCAGCAGGCAAAGGGTTAAGAATATCCGTGTTGCCATGGGGATGGGACTCATGCTTTTGTATAAGGGAGCCATCACTAAAAGTCCGTGTGTGTGTGTGAAGGGGGGGGGGGCTGCAACAAAAAAATCTGCCAGCAAATTTTCGCCATCTGTTTGTGCAAAATTATTTTTTCACGCTTTCTTCGCACAATTTTGTTTCCGTAAAATTGAAAGACGGGTGATTTTTCTTCCATATCTTCCAAGGTCTTTTAGTGAGAGCTACCTAAATACTCCCAACGTGTGGATGGTACTTTCAGTCGACCTATCATATCATAAACTACCCTACCAAGGCCAACAAACGGTACCTATTTACTTTAGAAGTAGGATAATTAGGCATTTTTTTCATTGCACGGCAGAATAACATCACAACATGCATGGGTCGTCGTTATGTGCATATTTATTATGATAAACACATTTTGTAAGTAAAACAACATATCGCTTTGAGACCTAATTCTTAACAGGGAACGGCAACAATGGACGTTTACAGTTGGGGAACAACGAAACGAGAGACCCACATCCTTAACTATGGTAAGATAATGTTGTTTTCTTTAGAAAATGATACAGACATTATGACAACGTCTATTCTCTGAAGCCTTAGCTCATACAGCGCGGGGATCGACTTTAGTCGTCAGAATCTAAAGTCGATCCCAGCACTGTAAAAGTGAAAATAGTTATAATGGCCGTAGACCCATAACATAGGTATTCAAATGAATCGGAAAGAGCTGACTAAGACATTTATGATGATTTCAAATTGAAAAACCCTTTGATCTCCATGGTTTATATACAAATAATTCAGCACTTTAAGGGTTAACCCTTACCACGCTGAAATATGTTTTTATAAACCATAGAAACCACTGTTTTTGTTTTAATTTGAAATGATCATAAATGTCTTAGTCTTAGCTCTTTCCGCTTCGTTTGAATACCTATGTTAGGGGTCTACAATCTGTGTGGAGTGTGTACATAAATAGTACACTCCTGTGGGGCGACTCAATATTGGAGTAGTAGGTATATGAATGATCATGACTAGATCTTCTTATCTATATAACCAGATAAAAACGACTGTATCTGGTACAATATATACCTTGATAAAGGATAAAAGTCTTCTTCTTCGAATAATATTGTCAGTTAATTAAATGTCAGTTCAATAATAAATAAATCGACATATCTGGCACTTAAAGAAAATGTTACTTGCATTTTAGACGTATTTTAGACGAGCCCTGAATGGGTAAGGACCTAAATATAACCACGTGTTGAGTGGGAATACATGTATTTATTATGAATAAATTAGGAGTAAGTTGTATTTAAAAAATACAACAAGAGTTTACTTGACAGAATACTGTGTCGCTATTATAGCATCAAAGCTTTTCTAGTTTTTTTTATCTGTCAAATAATCGTATTTTGTAAATCATTACAATACTTTATACTAATAATATAAACTGGGAGTAAATTGTATTTTTAAAATACAATAAAAGCTTACTTTTTCACAGAATACTGTGTCGCTATTATAGCATCAAAACTTTTCTGGGTATTTTTATCTGTCAAATAATCGTATTTTATCAATCACTACAATAATAAAATTGTTTTGAATTACTATTCAGAGCTGCTATTCATGCTGACATCGCTCAGTAGTTTTACCGAACGATAATACAAATTCGATAAATATCATTATCATAGAACAACTCTGTTTCAATGACGTCTAGGATGTTGACCTCATATTCAGCTAATCGTCCCCTTGTATATGAAAGGGTGTATCAGTCACTTTACAAAGTAACGGGATACACCCTTTCCTACCCAAGGGGACGTAGTGTTTAACCGTTTTCAAGGTGGGTGAACGCTTAATGTCATAGCAACGCACATAAATTAGGCAAGCAGTTTGGCAAATAGTGGTGATTATATTTATATCATTGTAATCACAAATACTTGATTGATGATTACGACTATTCAACAGTCTATGTACCATTCGATAGAAAACTATTTTGTATAAAAAATCGAAGTTTCAAGTCTCAAAGTGTTACACAAGGAAAATCACATTAATTATATCATACATGAATACCTAATCTCATTAGTAGAAGAACAGTACATGTAGTTTATATAGTATAGCTTAGATGTATAACACCAGCCAATGCAACACTTTGTTTTAGCATTGGGCCAGCGTTGCAGACGTTGGCCCAATGCTAAGGCAATGTATGGTAGCATGAATTCTCTGAACAGTTGTTGTTGACTCAGAGTGTACAAAACCCCGTTTATATTTTGGGCAAGGCAAAACGTCAACGATTCTATATAAGTAATGAACATGTTTGGCAACTGAGCACTATGGTTGTTAGTTCACTCATGTGCATGTGTGATACCTCTGCTAGCCCAGTTTAGCCTATATGTGCACAAAGGTGGCCTAAAACACCATTCAATCCCATTTTACAAGTGTGCTCCCATCCTCATTCCGTGCTGAGCCACAGCAAACATAATATTTATATAACATTTGTACAACGTCGGCCCAACGTCTTCGACGTTGGGCCAACATTGGACAAATAATATACAAATGTTTTGTGTTTGCTGTGCAGAGTGCTGCATGTGAAGGGTGTGCACTTCCAATGAGGTCTCAATTCAGCCAGTAACTTTCTAATCGTAGAATTTTCCAACGTATTGTGCGGTGGTCATATGGCTAGCCACCTCAGAGCGTTAGTGAACCGATAGTAGTGTTCTGATGTTCATGCCTCCAGTGTAGTGTTCTGATGTGTTCTGGTGTTCTTACCTCTGATGTCTGATGTTCTTACCGCCACTATAATTGTTTGTAGATGTTGTTCTGGCATTGCGCACCCTTATTAATGCCACAACGACGTATTTTATTATAGCCTGCAACTGCAACATCAACACTTAAGAGGTATTGATTGATGAAATGGTGGACAATTAGTGACAGTGTATCTCTCCCGAGCACCCTTCCATATCCGTTGAGTATCCCACATGGTAGGTAGGCCTGTCCATGTCTGATTTGACGGGGGACTTGGAATGGTTCGGCGCAATTGCTGACATCCATTGGGCTGCTGCGTTATGGTAACATAATCCTAAAAAAGCGTCTGGTGAAAATATGGCAAAGTCATGTCGCGACATCAGTTATTATTTTGTTATCTTTACGAAATAAATGATGACTGCCCAGTCATTTTTACATGTGAATGTTTACATATTATGTCTACCAATCATTCACTCGATTTAAATAGTAGAACATGAACATATGTACGCAAACATATCTAAATGTTTTCGGTATTTCCGTAACCACCTGATAATAAATAAAATAGTAAAGTAATCATAATTCATTGCAATTTCAAATTCAGAAGATGATTTAAAATCCTTGCCACCCTCATGCACCATACGACCTATTTAGAATTAAATCCAGTGAATACAAGACGTGTGATCCATAAGAATAAAACCGTTTCATTTGAAATGTCATACAGGGTGTTTCGTGAAATCAGCACATTTTTAGACCTGGATAAGGCGGCCTCCATTCAAACTCCAGGGGGGGGGGGGAGCTGGAGTATTTAAAAAAAAAAATAATTATACGGGCAGACTAAGAAATAAATAATTTACTCCAAAAACTGTCCTATGCAATTATGTGATCCAATTTGAAATGTTCAGCTCGCCGACGAACCGGGTTGAAACAACTAATTTATCCGCCACAAAAGTTCCACCCCCCCCCCGTGGAGATTGAGTGGTGGCCCCCTAATGCCACCATCAATTCAACGTCCGGTGTATGCTAGGGGTGCCAGCTTGGTGTGACACCGAGAAAGCTCTATTTCGGGATTTGTCGGGATTGGAGCGATATGTCGCTCCAATCCAGACAAATCTCGCCATAGACCTTTCTAGCAGGACGTGAGACACGTGTGACATAATAACCAGGGCTCAACATTAAACCAGCATCGGATCAACGTCCCATGTTTCCAGAGTGGGTGTCTGTGTCGCCTTCTTCACCATTAGAAAAGTTTTAAAAGATTTAACTTTATCTTATTCCCATTAGAAAAGTTAGGTTCATCTTAACTTTCTCTTATTTGCCTTAGAAAAGTTAAGATCATCTTAACTTTCTCTTATTTGCATTAGAAAAGTTAGGATCATCTTAACTTTCGCTTATTAGCATTAGAAAAGTTAAGATCATCTTAACTTTCTCTTATTTGCATTAGAAAAGTTAGGATCATCTTAACTTTCGCTTATTAGCATTAGAAAAGTTAAGATCATCTTAACTTTCTCTTATTTGCATTAGAAAAGTTAAGATCATCTTAACTTTATCTTATTTCCATTAGAAAAGTTAAGATTTACCTTAACTTTTCTAATGAAAATGAGAGAAAATTGAGATAATCTTAATTTTGAGATTCTTACACGGATGGGCCCCATGACCCAACATTAAACCAGCATCGGGTCAACGTCTCATGCTTCTAGAGTGAGTGAGTGCCTCGTCAGGCCGACACAGACAGAGTGTCGGGCCGGCACAAACAGTATAGTCCCAGAAAACATGAGACGTTGGCCCAACGTTGTTTTACTGTTGGCCCACCGTCTACGACGTTGGCCCAACAGTAAACCAACGTTGGGCCAGCGTCTCATGTTTGCTGGGGTGTTGCGTTAGGCCAACACAAACAGTGTAGTGTTGCGTTAGGCCAGCACAAACAGTGTAGTGCCGTGTCAGGCCGGCACAGATAACTCAATGTTACAGTTCTCGGACCAGGAATAAAGTGATCCTGACGAGTCAGACGTTCCAGATGAGTGGTCAATGGGATCTCCGTGAGGGTACACACACCCCCTCTCCTCAGGTCATACTGTCCTCACGCTGTGACCCCCTCCCCTCTCATAGCAGCATCCACACAGCCCCCTGGCCACCGCCCTCACCACGTCGTCCAGGCACATACAGAAGGAGGAGAGCAGGTAGAACAGGGACGCTCCCCAGCCCAGGCAGTATCCCACACCATATTTATGCTGAGTCATCTCTTTCTCTAGTTCCACCGACACCGGGTAGACGACGAGCGCAGCCATGCTGCTCAAAGCTGCCAAATACAACAAAAGCAAAGTGGATTAGAAGCAATGACACTCATTATTTCAATGGAGTGCGTGCAATGTTACATTAGAATCAATGACATGCATTATGTCAATGGATTGCATGCAATGTTACATTAGAATCAACGACCCTCATTATCTCAATGGATTGCATGCAATGTTACATTAGAATCAATGACATGCATTATGTCAATGGATTGCGTGCAATGTTACATTAGAATCAATGACATGCATTATGTCAATGGATTGCATGCAATGTTACATTAAAATCAACGACATGCATTATGTCAATGGATTGCATGCAATGTTACATTAGAATCAATGACATGCATTATGTCAATGGATTGCATGCAATGTTACATTAGAATCAACGACCTTCATTATCTCAATGGATGGCATGCAATGTTACATTAGAATCAATGACATGCATTATGTCAATGGATTGCATGCAATGTTACATTAGAATCAATGACATGCATTATGTCAATGGATTGCATGCAATGTTGCATTAGAACCCAGCGAAAAAACCCCATTTGTATAACATTTGTACAATGTTATGTGAGCCGATGTTGCACAAATGTTGTACAAATAGTTTCTGTTTGCTGGGGAACGATGACCTTCATTATTTCAATGTAGGCCCAGGCCTATTGCATACAATGTTACACTAGAAGCAATCGCTCTCATTATGTCAATAGATTGCATGCAATGTCACATTAGAATTATTGCCACTCATTATTTAAATAGATTGCAAGCAATGATACCTGCATTGAAATAACCTAAATATATCTAATGGCCGTAGACCCATAACATAGGTATTCAAATGAAGCGGAAAGAGCTAAGACATTTATGATGACTTCAAATTTAGATAATCTTTTGATTTGATGATGTGAAAAAAAATAATCCAGCATTGTAAAGGTTAAACTATCAAGTCGTGCAAATATCCGACTTGCACGTGTGTCTGGCATTGGCATAACAAGATGAGTAGGCTACATGCATCTGTGTTTTTTTTCAAAATGTTTAGTTTATTTGATCCCGATATTGTTCTGACTATAGTTTGTGAGTAGCCTACATTGCAGGAGGCTTATTTATTTAGAGCTGTATTATGCTGTATTATTTCTGGGGGTCAACATTACGGAGTCATTCACCAGATGTCCTACCGAATCGCTATGCTTAGCCAGTATTCGTTAGGTAAATATACAGTACAGAAACTGACACCAACAAGGAGCCATATCTAAGGAGTTACCTAAACCGTCGGTACAACATTTGTCCACATGTCTAGAATTGTTCCCATGGGTCTCTAGATCCAGAATCTGGTTGATGACATTGCCGGAAATGGGGGCGGGCTGAGAATTTGACATTTTTTGTACCCCTACCCGATTTGTAGAGAAAATATTTGCTAAAATATGATTTTTGCGTCATTCTCACTCTATTATAATGTTGAGCCATTTAAATGAAATATTTTTGAATTTAGTTTTTTTACATTGATCAGGTCATATATATGTGGAGATAAAATAGTAAAAAATAAAATAATTTTGCACTAGCATCCTACCTCTAAGAGTTATTTTGGATATTGTAAATATGTCAAAAAATGCAATTTTTCAAAATTTTAATTTTTTTTTATTTGTTTGCATATAGTTTATGACAACAGGCGCGTTTCTGCACGAAAATCTTTATGAGCGGTAGCATTTGGTTCAGATACATCCCTTAAGTCAGAATTAGCTTACCAATGCATGATTCGTCGAGTAATTAATCATTATGGCCAATTTCAAAATGGCCGCCGTAAAATCCTTGGTTTTTCCCAAAATGTATTATTGAACATGGTTTTCTTAAATTTCGCATCCCAAGCACGGTTTGAGTGTCTAATCTTACATTTTATTGTTCGTTCAAGTATTTACAAATGCTGGAATGTGATATTTAAGACTCAATCCAAGATGGCTGCCAGAAATGATCAAGAAAATGTTCAAAATTTCACATTTTCTAGCAAATATTTTAGCACATGTTTTATAATGCAAGAAAACCCCCACGATCGGTGTCATTTGGTCCAGAGACAACCTTTGAGTGAAAATCATATGATTAGTGCTTGATTTGTAGAGTAATTAATTAATATGGCCGATTTTAAAATGGCCACCGTGAAATCAATGCTTAATCATCAAATGCATAACTCAACATGGTTTGCTTAATTGTTATCTCAGAAACACGGTTTTTGTGTCTATTCAAGATCATATTTTAATGCTGAATGATTCCACTGAATAAATCTATGTATATTTTATGTGTTAGAATATGTTATTTAAGAACCAATCCAAGATGGCCTCCGTAAAAATGGCAAATAATATTTCGGAAACTTTTGAAAATAGTTCATGAGAACACGTTCTGTTCTGTACGAAAACCTCAGTGAGCGGTATTATTTGGTTCAGAGGCACATATTAAGTCAAAATCAGATGATTAATTCTTGATTTGTCAAGTAATAAATCATTATGGCGATTTCAAAATGACCGCCGTTAAAGGGACAGTCCCAGGCTAAAATCATCAAAAAATCAGTGATTTTATTTGGCTTCTTAATATGACCATATGACGTAAACATGTCTATGGACTAGAACTGCACATTTTTTAAATTTTTGTGCTTCGCATTTATCAGTCAGGCTAGATATAAAGACGAAATTCCAGTATTTCTTATTTTTGACATGGTTGTCCAACATAAGAAATCCGGAATTTCGTCTCTATATCTAGCCTGAGCTAGTTGAGCTAATTACGCTGAAATACGTTTGTATAAAGCATGGAGATCAAAGGTGTTTTTTTCAATTTAAAATTATCATAAATGTCTTAGTTAGATTTCCTACGCTTAATTTGAATACCTATCTTATGGGTCTACGGCCATTATGAACATTTTAATTCTTCCAGTGCGGGGACCGTCTTTATATGTCAGAATCTGACGTCTACAGACGTCAGAATCTGACATATAAAGACGGTCCTCGCACTGAAAGGGTTAAAGCGTTAAGCAAGACTAAAGTCGTTTTTAGTCCGTTTTATTAGCCAAATAAAATCACAGTTATTGGGAATGAAATCAGTGTTTAAACATCAAGATTTGCAAAAGCTTGGTCTCCAATTAAACAAATATGAGTAATTTTCACCCGCTTGAAGCTATGGGTCGCGGTGGCGCGAAAAAATGTCAAGTGTGCGAAAATTTGAATTCTATAACTGAGCGCTTTAACGCTTAGGGGTCTTGTCAAGTTAAAAACAATCCAAAAATCCGAGAAAAACTCTGATTGACCAAACCCCAAACCCCAACCCCCTATCCATTTTTTAAATTTGTTTTAGAAACACGTACAACAAAAAAAAAATCGAAAAAACATCGAAAAAAAAATCCGAGTTGAGGCTTGACCCACCCACCCATTTCCAAGTTTTTCACGGATTTTTGTATTTTTTTAAACTTGACAAAACCCCTTAATAAACAGATATTTTTATTTTATAACAAAATCAACTCACCACATATAAAATATATTTCTCCTGCGGAATGGTAGTAGTATATTTTCCTGGATAAGGTACTTGTACACAGGCCACATATACTGAGTATTGTCGCCAGGAAGCCAAAGGCCACCGAGAAAATCAGTATTCCTATCACAGCATTCTGCCAATCTAGAACACATAAAGATAACCAGACAGTTAGAATAATATTATCAACAGGGCCTATGCGGCGATTTCGCATAATTGTGACCGTCCATCTCAAAACCAGACAAAAGTCTCAAATTTTGGAAGTGCATTTTTGTTGGTGATATTAGAGGGATACAATTTAAAAAGAAAAAAATATAATTATAAAAAAAATAGTAAAAGAAATGGAATGACCATTCATGTCAAATATGTTTTGCCCATAGGTCAAGATTAGACATAAATTACATAAAACCAATCAATATGCACTCTGCAGTGCACAACAGTGCAAGGCCAAAAGGCATTATGTGATTACTTTACAAATTACGCAGATACTGCCTTTTGACTCTCTCACTTACTTATTGATGAGTTTAGGGATGATATACTGTAGATCTGGTACTATTCGCGAGATTTTCATTTTCTCTAATTTTCACGAAGAGGACAATTTTGCGAATTTAATAATCTCTCGAAATTATTATTATGGTTGCGCTACCTATCATCTAAATTGATAATTCGCGAATTCTAGACTTCGTGTAAAGTCGCAAAATCTCATATTCGCGAAAATCTAAACACACGAAAATTACCAGATCTACAGTATAGTATATTAGATAAATTATAAAATCAATCAGAGTACTACAATGTCACAGGAGAGTATTTGCTTACTTGTAAATCAAATCGATACTGTATTTTGGCTGCTTTGCACGGCAGAGTAGTGTATTAGATCAGTTAGAATACAAATTACAAGATTAATTTTAATTACATCAATAAGATTATAAGAATATTATAATTAGATCACTGTAGATCTGGTAATTTTCGCGTGTTTAGATTTTCGCAAATTTGTGATTCTGGGATTTTTCGTGAAGTCTAGAATTCACGAATTCTTAATTTCGATGATAGTAGCGCTAATACAAAAATAATATTCGCGAGATTCCTAAATTAGCGAATTTGTCCTTTTCGCGAAATCAGCGAAAATTAAAACCTCGCGAATATTACCAGATGTACAGTATATAAATTATAATTAGCAGAAACGTATCCTGAAAACAACTTCACAACGCTGAAATAGTGTTGTATAAACCGTGGGGACCAAAGGGTTTTTTAATTTGAAATGATCATAAATGTCTTAGTCAGCTCTTCCTGATTCATTCGAATACCTATGTTTGCATGGGTCTAAGGCCATCAGAACTAGTTTTACTCTGACAGCGCGGGGATCTTTAGGCCTCAGAATTTGACGTCTACAGACGTCAGATACTGACGACTAAAGTCGATCCCCGCGCTGTAAGGGTTAAAATCGAAATAGATTTCAGGGCTGCATGATTCAACTTGTACAAAGGGCTGAACGCATTTGATTTAAAGATGGAGACTATCTGCGAAATGTTTTGTAAATGATACTAAAACTTCAAACAACACACTTAATGACCCGGGGGCTGTTCCGCTGCCCTGACAACCATCTAAAATATAATAAATTAAGAGGAGGCCGTGATGTACTCGCTGATGTACAATACTCCCTGGTTAGTATGAGAGTCACACATCTGAAGGGCTTGTGTAAAATACCGACTGCAAAATATATTTTACGGTCATTCTATAAATAGAAAAAATAAATCAACACGATGAATGTGAATACAAAAAAAGAGTATAATCTGAACGTATACGTGTTATCATGAAGGATGTTTCAACGTGTTGAACGTGGGATGCAATAGGTGTACAAGGTATCACACTTATGCCAATACCCTCTGTGTCCTAAGTCGGCGAATCATTGAAAAACATCAACAAACACTCGACCGAAATTGTCTAAGTAGGGTACCAAACTGAACAAAATAAATCTGGGAAATTTGGTTGCGATGCAGATTAGTTCCAGGTATCAGGTTGGTGTTTACATCCAATTGCTCCCTATCAATATAAAATAATACTTTCAGCGCGGGTTCTGTCTTTATACGTCAGAATCTAACGTCTGTAGACGTCAGATTCTCACGTATAAAGACGGAACCCGGTCCAACGATGAAGCAGCGGCATTTGACAAGATAATAAGTTTACGTTTGATGGAGAGTCCAGACTTGTAGAGATTATATCAGGATATGATTTTGATATAAAATCTATAAGATCTGGGGAATGCAATTGCCTTTGGTAGTCTCCCCAATTCCTCTCTATCTAATCTGATGCGTGTGTTACTCCTAACAAAATACATTCACAAAATGGTGTGGCATTTTTCTTCAATGACCCAATATGCGGTAAATGTTTGGTTGGTGATATAACCCGGAGTTGTTATGATGGAATTTCCAGGAATTCGACCTTTAATCCAATGAGCTTGCTGGCGCCAGCGACACACATTGTAAACTATTAACTCTCGTCCTGCCACGCCTGTATACACACATGGTTTCAAGCAAATTAAAGGTGATCTATCAACCCTTATATGGTATGAATGATTATGTCCTTATATGGGGTGATTGGCTATCATGTGACCCTCTTAGAGGGTCACATAATAGCCAACCACCCCATATAAAGAAACACTTGTGCCCCATCCTGTGGCAACTCTATTTGTCGCAAATTTATTCATACCATATAAGAGGTGATAGATCACCTTTAAGCCAAATAATATGTCACTGAAAATTGATATTATAGTTTGTGACAGACGCTCAGTTAGTCAAACAATTCAATTTATTTTTTCCCAAAATATAAATATGTTTCGTCTTTTGGAGCTGGAAATTGCGTTAGCAATTCCGGCTTCAAATGACGAAAATTTGAAAAAATTCGGGGTGAAGTCATTTTATAAGATGTAGGCCTATATTTTCCAAAAATATAAATATTTTTTGTCATTTGGAGCTGGAAATTGACGGAAAAACAATTGCGACAATTTCCCAGGACAAGGGTTACCTGTGGGTTATTGGGGGTGCGATGGGGACCCTGAACAGCCCCTGCACATCAGGTTTTGTGGTCGTGGTCTTTATGGGGAAGATGTAATGTGGTGTACATATTCAATAAACGCAGGCGTCCAGATACATTTCAGCTAAGTGTATATAACCTGTTTCAATAAATTGGTACTTTTGGGGTGTGTGTGGGGTGGGCGAGGGTGCGGGGGTGGTAAATAAACATGTTCATGTTAATTATCTGCAATCAAATCAAATCATTGACAAACAAGACAACTTTATAAAACAAGCAGACACTGCGTTTGTGGGCCTTGGTCTATTTCGGACTAATATAGTGGGCCTATCATAGCCACCCTCCCCCTTCGGACCAATATAGTGGGCCTATCATACCCTCCCCCCCTCCCCCCGAGCAATGCAAGAGTGGCTCAGCCTGTCGCAGGACGCAGGGCGTGGGCATCCTGTAGAGACTTCAGTTGTATTCGTTCTCACTCTACCCCTGAATGCGATGAGGCCTTTTCCATCTATTTGAGACCCCTCTCCACGCGACTCCCAACTGTCGGCCCCTCCCCTAAATTTCAAACTCTGCCCCAATTTATGAAAGTGGTACATGTAGAACAAATATAGCTTTTATTGCAATAAATATGTTACCCATACATTTCTAATTAATGTATGTCATAGCATACATATTTTACCATAAATAGAGACACATATAACGTTCTGAATTATTTTCTTGACTTTATATGAGCACATTTAATCTCGAAATTACGTATTATTTTTCAAAATGAAACCACATATTTTGCGTGCGTTTTTGTTCATAAGTAGATAATTAGGGGGAATATATCGACACAAAATCACAAGAATAAGAGTTTAGCCACTGTTTAAACTGTTTTTGATTTATTAGCTGATGTAATCCCCCGTTTTAGGCTATAATTATTCAATTTGTAATCAGATGTGGCAATATTTGACTGTATAATCCAGTTGTACACACTCTATAATTGTGTGATAGGCTGTACAAATGACATTTCGCAGATGGCAAGGACACAGTGCTGCCTCAACGTTGGGCCATTATCATCGACGCTGTCACAACGTTGGAACAGCGTTGGCCAAGTTCTCGCATCGCTTCGCGTATACTGGCACTTGGCTTGATGTTCCCAGGCCAGACAGTGCCGTCTGATTGCCTGCACTTTGCGATTAGCTTTGATGTCTAAGCTTGGGGTGTGTCCACGAGAGGCACGTGTGTCCTCCTGGAGTGGGGTCCCAAATAGGTAGACACAGGTTCATATCTGGCAGGGTGTAGTGGGAAGTACACCCTGCACGCAGGATGGGCGTGGGCGGTCATGGCATAAAAAAACGATTTTTTTACTACTGATATTTTTTTGTACTCAAAATAATCAGATTTTCCTGCTGTTTTAAAATCCCTAAAGCACCCATTTCTTTAATGTACATGGTCACTCACTTCTAGTGATGTCTCTCTACTTTGTGTCTCGCTACTGAAGTTGTGTCTCGCAATCCACAAATACACTCGTGTGCAAATTACTCATATATATGTGTAATTTGAGACCAAAAATATGCAAATATTGATGTTTAACCCTTTCAAGACTGAATTTATCATAGTCATCTTCATTCACTACAAGCCGCGAATTGCTGCCGCAATTCTCGACTTGTAGTGAATGAAGATGATTTGAAGTGATTGCAAAATTTAAGAAAATCACCACGTATTGGTAAATCAGTTTCATGGAAATTTTCACTAAAAAACCCTAGTTGTGGAACAATTAAGTCAGTTTTCAGGGATGTAAAACGATGCTTTAATGCATCGTGACGGCTTAAAGGGTTAAACACTCATTTCATTCCCAAATCACAGTGAGTTTACTCGTCCTAATAAAACAGATTAGAAACGACCGTATTCGTGCTTAGCGTTTTAGGGTTTGTGTTGGTAGGTGGAATGTGGGGGTGATTAACGTGTGACATTATGTCTGAATGCTAAAGACAAACAATTGGTTTAATATTTTGTACATATAACTGTATTGGTCTTCCTTATGGGTCAGAATCCTAGATGTACGGGATATAATTACGGAAAGAACCAAGGAGACAATTAAAAAAATATCTTCAACGTTTAATACTACCAACATCTCCAATATACCTGAGCAGACTGCCCAACAGCATGGTCAGTTAAATAACAGCGAAAAAATAGCCTCCAAACCCACCTGGCTCTAAAATCTACCCAGCAAACACGACACGTTGAAACATTGATGTTTTAATGTTGGGCCAACGTCGTAGACGTTGGGCCAATATTAAAACATCATTGTCTCAACGTGTCGTGTTTGCTTGGTAAGAACTTAAATGTACATTTAAGTTCTTTGCTAATACCGGGATCTATCAATAACCTCCAAAGCAGGTATCACTCACCAGGTGGGGCTAGTCTCACCAGGTTGTGCATAAGTGCCAAATGATACCGAATTCGCGGATTGGCATGGTACTGGTTAGCTGTGCTACGGATTTTAAACTGTTGCTAAGATGCAAGTTTTTCACCTAGCGATCGTTATTTCTATTGTTATTTATTACTTTCCTTCATGTCTCTCAAATGCAGCATGTAATTATATTCCCTGATGATAATATGGTGTATGTTAATGGTACGTCCATTGACGAAGTTGAGACATTATTACAAAAAAGTGTTGATGAATCTGTAAAATGGTTTAGAATGAACAAACTTTCAGTTAATATTGATAAATGTCATGTAATGTTAATATCTGGAAGAAACACTTATCGGTACTCACTAGGTATTTATATTGATGGGGTGAAAATCCCTCATGTACGTAGTGCAAAATATCTCGGAGTTGTAATAGATAGTCAATTGACATGGACCGACCATATCAATGAGCTATCCAGCCGAGTATCCACGAGGCTGTATATATTACGAAAACTTGGAAAAATTTTACCCAACAACAATTTCAACTGTATTTACTATGCTATATTCCAATCTTGTATATACTATTGTCTTAGTATCTGGGGAGCGACTTCTGAAAAATATTTGAACCATTGACAAACGCTGCAAGTACGAGCTGTAACCCAGAATTTTAACTGGTGTTAATCGAGTATAAACAGTATCAGGAACTTGGGTTGGCAAACACTTAGAGAACGATATTAATGCTTAACTTGTTGTATCACATATAAAGCACGGAACAACCAAATTATATTTCTGATCTATTTTCCTCCGTTGTGGAACATCATGGTGTATTAACTAGAGGATCAATAAATGACAATCTTATCTACCGAAACCCAATTTAACAATATTCAAATCATCGCTCAGCTATTCCGGGGCGAATCTCTGGAATTCTTTGCCTATGCACATCAGAGGTTCGCCAACATACAATACATTTAAATCTCGGCTTAAGAAATTACAAAAATAAAAACCGCCTGTTTAAAAAATTTAGAATAGCTTGCTTGTAAATCTATATTGTATGTATATATATTATCTGCAAGTACACGTACCATAATAAGAATATTGGCTGAGTTGAGGGGGGGGGGGGAAGCTTTTCGCTGTGCTTCCTAAAATTCAACAGTGAGGTTGCCAGGTTGTTCTTATGTGTTAGTTGATACTGAAAGGGCTGGTAGTCGTAGGAACCACCTCAATATATTAGAATGGCGTGTGTTTAGCCATGCGACGTTTTCACGAGCTGACGCTGGTCCATGCACTTCAAACTAAGGGTGTTAATTGTATTATACAGATGTATGTAAAAAATGTATGTATAATTAAAAAACCTAACACATACGTTATGCTTTGTATATGTATGTATCATGTATGTATGTATATTTTATTGTTCTCATAGTAAACACATTCTTTAAAGGTAAAAATCATATTTTAGAAAGTTATTTTGTACGTTGCTACGCTTTCCAGAGTGTATTTTGCCTACTATTCAAAATATTATTAATATATATATATATGTAGTTTTTTTTATCTCTGGTTTTGGCGCGGGCAATCATTTCTCTATTATGTGTTTTAACTTTGATACGTTTTTTATCTGTATTATATATCTCATTTGTATTATATATTATATAATTAAATCTTTGTCTTCATATAAGAAAATCAACACAGGGTACATATGAAAACTAGCCTGACTGCTGATAATGTCAGCCCTGTATAAATTTGTCACAATAAATAAATAAATAAATAAACAACTGTTAATAAACATAGTTACAGAGGCTTTTTTGTGAATATGCTGGTGTTTGAGAGGTTGCACTTTAAAAAAGTTGAAATGACGATACATGTCAAAAGCGCTCTGCTTAGAACATATAACTTGAAATGGCTAAAACATCTATTCTGCAGAGAGTTTATGTTGAGCTATGATTCATGAGCGGGTCCCCTGACTAACGTCTGAAGTCAAGTTGTACACGGAGAAATATAAACAAATAACATGTGTTTAAGTGTGGTTGATATTTAAATTAAAAAAATGTCTTGAATACGTGTTATAAATTACGTAAAACAGAAATATCAAGGGATACCTTTCCGTTAAAGTTTGACATTTGTAGCTATATATTGGAATGATAAAATTTTTAGTTAATGTTTGGTATATGGAAGTTTAGATCTCTTCAAACACAAGCGATAAATTTATGTTGCAGGGGAGGGGGTGCAGCGAAATCGTCTTTTTAGAAGGCTTTCATAAAACAGCCTAATTAATAAAAACTTAATATCAACAGACGCAGTCATACCAGCAGAAATAGTTGATGCATGTATGTATATATTGCTTTACGTCGCTTTCTGCACATTGAGGCAATGTCGCCACAGAAGGAAGACCGAAGCCGGGACTATGCCCTACTCTTATTTCGAATGACTTCTTTATGGTGCACAGTACCATAGGCAGCACTGTACACTCCATGGAGCACTGTATAAGCACAACCACGATGACGGATATCCGGCCCGACCGGGATTCGAACCTGGGCCAGCCCGAAAATAGATAAAACAGTTAATAATATAGCTAACACAATTAAAACAGCGTTGAACAAATCCTGTCTGAAAAGTAAAGCTAAATATATGGATTCATGTATATCTAAACAAATCAGCAAATAAATTAAACTAAAAGGAAAAACTAGAAAGTGCAGTGCAAGTCAGCATGATACTAATGCAATGCCGATACAAAGATGAACTACCATCGCTGGTGCTGGCCAGCATCCATTCAATACTTGCCAGTGAATCGTGCTGCCATGATGCCGCGTTTCCCTACTATGTACCTGGTAAACACGATATAGGCCTACCCACCCATTTCGGATTTAATATTGGGTCAGCGTTGGGCCAGCTGGTTCAATGCTGGTCAATCGTCTGCGACGTTCGACCAACGTTTCTCATACACAGACCCAGCGTATCATGCTTTTAACCCTTTAAGCCCTCACGATGCATTAAAGCATCATTTTACATCTTAGAAAACAGACCTATTTTTCCTACAACCAAGGGTTTTAGAATGAAAATTCCCATGAAACTGGTTTACCAATACATGGCAATTTTTTTTAATTTTCAAACCACATCCAATCATCTTCATCCACTACAAGTCGAGAATTGCGACAGCAATTCGCGGCTTGTAGTGGATGAAGATGACACTGGAAAATTCAGGCTCGAAAGGGTTAAGGCGTCTACCAATGCTGGTACACCCTGACGATGAAGTAAAAAACTATCAACCACAGTGATGGCAATGTTGCTTCAATGTTGATCCAACGTGTATGACATTAGCCCAACAACAACCCAACATCAGCTCACTTCCCCAGCAAACACCAGATGCTGAACCAATGTTGATTTAATGTTGGCCCAGAGTCGAAGACGATGGGCCAACATTAAATCAACATTGGTTCAGGGTCTCGTGTTTGCTGGGTCCATAGCTAGGTCTACGGTATACTTTGCAGCAGCACTGCAGTATTGCTATGCGGGTGACGCTTTCTTCTCCCGTCGCCACTAGACCACTAGCCAGATAACACGATACATTTGCCTAAGGCTGATGTAATGATGGGCCACCGTCTGCGACGCTGGGCCAACATTGTTCCAACCTAATCCCTTTAAGCTTTAATCACCAATACAATCGTGAATATATTTTTTATTAAAGCTTTTAAGCAAGCAAGTATTTCACCTAGCGACCTCAAATGTTTTGACTTGTTCTAGTGGACTGTTTCCCAGAAATTCCAACCTTTCCTCACACACGGCACCTCTCTTTCTGCAAAATAGGACACAAACACAGGAGCAACAAAAATTTGCCCCGGGCCTCCGGCTGGGCCTTAATGAGTCAAAGTACGATTGGAGGCTGTGAGCATGCATCTAAAACATCGACTTGTGTACTGTTTATTCAAAGTATCTGTTATTCTATGTAAGTTTTAAATTCGTAAAGTGCCTTGCAGTATTGATTATCCATTGTGAGATAGCGCGGCAGATAAACATGATAAAACTAAAGCAGTTTCTGCTCTGCTCAGGGAAGATTAGTAGTCACTCTTACACAGCACAATCATGGACTTTGAGATTTGTTTACAGCTAATGCTTTGTAGTTTCTTGTTTTTTTACGACATTCAGTTTTGTCAATCTTCTCCGTTTCCAACAGTCAACATTGTCTTGTTGATAGTAGTTTTCCAATGAGGCTGCAACCTCCCGCTTCACTAAATTGGTAGATAAATTCCCTTGGTTATAATCAACTTATCTGACAGATAACACTGGGAAGTACAATTACATGGACGCCTGTGCAGCACAACAAACCAGAGATTTCGCCACGATGATGGTATTATGTGGATTTAGCGTAATAGATTATGGAGCAACATTAAATCAACATTGGGTAAACAACTCGTGTTTGCTAGAAGTGGCGTTTTTCAGGATCTAAACAGCCCATATCTTTTTAACTTTTTGTTGTCCTTATTTGTAAATACTGGATGCTTCAGATTCAGTATGAACTATTACTCCTAAACATCGTCTTAGTTCAAAAAAATTTTTTTGAAGTGATAACCATGTGGCCCAATTTTAATCAAATTGGAATTTTTTATTTAAATATGAAGAATGCTGATAACAAAACAAACACGTTCACTTATACAAATGGAATATAGCACCACAAAAATCTGTATCTCTTCTAGATATCTAACTGTTACTTTAAAAATAAACTTAAAATCAATGGAATTATTATTAAAATGCGGAAACTATAAAAAATATGAACAAATGGAAAACAAAAGTTTAATCACACCGTACAAATTATACAACAATAATATTTTTTTCACAAACAAATCAAATGTGATATAAATATAGATATTGTAAAATAATATATGCAAATATATTTATAAGTGATAACCTTACATGCATCAAAAGCGTAAAATATAACCAATCGTTATTTATATGGTTCCCACTAGGGAATATAATATTACAGTATGATATGCGAGATTTGAAATACGATAAAATGTCCAAAGTGACCAGTTCTAAATTCCAAATCAAAGGCAATTATCAAACATTTAATGTTCAAACGAGGGACAAATTTCTTTTTATTTATTTTGTGTATCATTGACTCCACTTCTGCTCTGCAAAGCCAAAAGGCAGTATATGTTTACTTGTAAAGTGGGCAAATGCTGCCTTTTGGCTTAGTATGGCAGAACTTTTCTATTGCAGATTTAGGTTCATGTACTTTTTATGTAACTTTACAGAATGACTACTATACTAGATATTTGAGAAGCATACAGTTGTTGGTTCCCACACATAGGTACTGTGGCATGGCTGTAGTCTCGGTGCTGTAGTTAGTGTAACAACCGTTCCATATCCCAAGGTGAAATTCTGAAATAAACAAAACAAAACGTAATCAACAATAATTATTGAACATCAAATGAATTATTGATGGGATTGTTATCACTATATGAAATATTATCAATATTTCAACCTTTATTAAAGCCTACCTATTGAATGTTCCAGGTCATTGAATTATTTGATTTGTCAAAATGGGAGAGGGTATCCCCATCTGGCATGCAGTGTAAAAAAGTATGTTGTATGTCAGTAAGCATTTGTACCTCATTCTGGGTTTATATGAGTAAGCATTTGTAGCTCAGCATAGGGTATATCGCCAAGCATTTGTAGCTCAGTTTGGGGTATATTGGTAAGCATTTGTAGAGGGGTATGGGGTATATGAGCAAATATTTGGTAGGATATCAATAGCGAGTATACTTGAAGACGTCATCGGTAGAATACGGTTCTATTACATGCATAACCTCTTTAATCAACAATATAGTATTGTTTTATTGGTTATAATCTATTACATGTATAACTTATTATGCAGCAGTATATTTTTGTTTGTTATATTATATTACATATATTGCCTCACGGGGACTGTCTTTAGACGTCACAATCTGACGTCTAAAGACAGTCACCGCATTGAAATAATTAAAACAATTAGAATGGTCGTAGACCAATGATATAAGTATTCAAATGAAGCAGAAAGAATTAACAAAGACATTTATGATGATTTCAAATTGAAAACCACTTTGGTCTTCATGGTTTTTAAAAAAATATACAGCGTTGTAGGGGGTAACAGCAGAAACTCATGCTTGCAACTGTGTATCGACTTGCTATCACTATATTGATTGTGTGTGTGGCTACTTAGTCTGTCATGTTTATGTAATGTATAGTAATAGAACAATAATCTCAACGCAGCAGACGCAGGACGGCGATCTAACACTGGCTTAATGCTGGGCTGGCGTCGAATGCGTTGGGTCAGCCTCTGATCGCATCAAGTGTCAGACTGTCAATTTGACCATTAAAGCGCTGAATTACTTTTGTATAAATCATGTAGACCAAATGTTTTTTCTAATTTTAAATCATAATAAATGTCTTAGTTAGCTCTTTCCAGATTCATTTGAATACCTATGTTATGGGTCCACGGCCAAAAATATTGTTACTCTTACAGCGCGGGGATCGACTTTAGACGTCAGATTTTGACATCTAAAGTCGATCCCGCGCTGTAAGGGTTAATACGGGCAGATTATGACATATATTAACCACATATATAGTATATGGTTAATCTATGATTGAAATAATACTTGGTCTCAATTTTTTAAACATGATAAGCGAACAGAGTGTTCTTTTAAGTCTGATAATAATACATAAGGAAACATGAGATGTTGAGCCAATATTAGATTAATGTTGGGCCAGCGTCGAGGACTGTGGGCAAACGTTAAATCGGAACACACATATGGAGTGACGATCTCGTATTTGCTTGGCTTGTATTTGCCATTGATGGCACTAGCTTTTATATATTTTTATAATTCATATTTTTTATGTGGTAATATGTGTAGCCTACGTGGAAATTGGAGAAACTCAATAAGGCTAAAAGCAGCAAACACAAAGCCGTGAGCAAATGTTGGCTTAATATTGTGCCAATGATGGCTCAACATTGGATTAACGCCTAACGTTCGCTGGGAATGTCATTGTGCCAGCCGAATCCCAGAAGGCAGTTTTTGCAGAGATCCGCAAATGGAAGCCCCTCTGATCCGGACGTGAATTGGGATTTATCATAAGATCCTGCGGGCCAGTGAGGGACCGACACGGACGCTTTATGTGCTAGATGATCTTGGGAATCATGATCCACGTAAATATTAACCCTTCAAGCGCTGAATTTTCATATAAAAATCTTGGAGATAAAAGGGTTCATTTCAATTTGATATAATCATAAATGTCTTAGTTATCACTTTCTGATTCATTTGAATACCCATGTTATCATGGTTATGGATCTACGTTCATTAGAACTATTTTTTACTCTTACGTTGCGGGGATTGACTTTAGACGTCAGAATCTGACGTCTACAGACGTCAAATTCTGACGACTAAAGTCGAACCCCGCACTGTAAGTGCAGGAAAACGGAACCTTTTAATTCACGTATAGCGCCTATATTAAAAGGTGTGTTGTCAAGTGGGTGGGTGGGTCAAGCCCCAACTCGGATATTTTTGTATATGTTTTTGTGTTTTTGTGGGTTTTTCTTGTACATGTTTTTGTACGTGCTGGGGTGGATGGGTGGAGTCTGGCCAATCCATTTGTTTTTAACTTGACAAGACCCCTAAGTAAATCATGATCTTTAGTATTGCCATGGAGATAGTACTATCTCCATGGCAATACTCACCAATAATCGTGTATTAATGGTTGATAATTATGTAAATTAGTTTGAGAAAATTGTTTAATTAGATACATGAAATTTGTTTTTAAATTCTGATGTGTTATGATGCTGTTTATTTAATTTTGCTTTAAGCTAAATTTGTATATTTACGTAACGGGAACATAGTCGTCAGAAATAGTGCTGATGAGAAACGAAATGCTACATAATTCCTGTACGACGCTGGACCAACGTTAAACCAACATTGATTTAACGTCATGTGTCTACTGGGCTACCGAGACGGCTCTGGTTCACAAAGAGTGGCCAATCTTAGTGGAAATCCAGCAGTGGAGGAGAAACAGCACTGGGCTCTGGAACGATAAAAAACCCATCTCCCGCCTTCGAATTCTCTGGCGTAATTCCGCAAACAAATTTGATCAATTGACCATCATTTTATTGATCTGAGAATTTCAGGAAGTCCGCCAACGACGAGCGGTTCAGGTCACGAACTGGAGCGCTTTGTTAGCGCTAGTTGTGTAAGCCGGATGCTGTACATTCTTAGCTGTGGAAAAGGCCGAGGCCGAAGGCCGTGGCCTTTTCCACAGCTAAGAATGTAGAGCTCCGAGGATTTTAACTGACTTAAAAAACATCCGACAATAATGAGAATCCCTCATAATCAACAGTTTGGTCACACCTGAATGATTATAGCACCATAGGCCTATCATGATAATTGGTCTGTACTTGATCAACAATAACTCTCCATCCCCGGCTTAGAATGTAGTGGTCGGATGAATGAAATAATGGTGTGTTTTAAGGGCGAATCAAAATCAAAATCATTTAAGTCGCCAATTTGCCACAATGTAACAGGGTACAGCTTCGCAAAGCACAAACAAAAGGAAGTAACTACTCATTTTCCATCCGGCGAGACCCCAGAAAATCCACAATGTGGTGCGAAAGCACCCGTGGCGCGATAGCACAATAGTGCGTACTGCCACGTAACATACAGATACAGACATATACAGATGACTACGTCAAGTAAGCAGTTACTGTCTTACAGCTCTGCATCGAAAAATTAGGTTTATACAACAGAAGCTGTTTATTTGGTGGATTGAAGTTGATGTGATATATTGGTTGTAGTATATATCGTGGTATAATGAAAGGGTTCCCGACATTTTTATACCATTTCGATGCCTGGAATCATGCTAGGATGCTTTCATCAAACAAATTTATTGGCTCTTCCTGCAGACTGGACGAGGGTCTACACTCAGGGTCTACACCCAGCAAACATGATACGTTCACCCAATGTTGGATTAAAATTAGCCATGTTGATGATGATGATGAGTTCTTATATAGCGCACATACAGTGCTCTGTGCGCTTCACACATATTACCCCTGGTCACTGTACCATTTCAACTCCCTTTTTGGGGCATACAGCACTTGCAGCCATTTTGGCGCTAGGGAATCGTCGCACGCATAAACATCTCTGTCATACCAGGTACACATTTACACCTGAGTCAAGTGAAGCCTTTTTAGGGTAAAGTGCCTTGCCCAAGGACACAAAATCGAAATAATGTCCCAATTTTGAGAGGGGAGAAACATGATATTTCTCTGAAATCCTGCACCAAGCGGGATTCGAAACCGCACGGCAAGCAGTGACATTGGCAAAGCTCCGCGCTCTAGCCATTGCGCCACGTCCCTCTCTAATGTTAATCTCACAAACTGCCCCACGTCAGGACGATCTCCTGAATACGTGACATTATTTAAAAGCCTGGGCCTATTATTATATACAGGCCTACTTCACCATACCCGCTGACTACATGAAGGCCTGAATGAACGCAGCTGTAAACACACGCTGCATCCTCTCGCTGAGAACGTGGTACTCAGTATCCGCGCGCAATACGTGTTCCTGTGAGTGAACGTGTCGCAGCTGGTAAAACCCAGCTATGGGCTCTTGTCATGTTAAAAAATATAAAAAATCCCCCACAAAAAAATGAATTGGCCAGACCTAACCGACCCACCCCCTTATACATTTTTTTGGAACAACTACAAAAAAAACACACACACAAAAAGTCCGAGTTGGGGCTAGACCCACCCAACCACTTCTGAGTTTTTCGCGGATTTTTTAAAATTATTTAATCTGACAGGACCACTAAGACAAGATGTTGACCCAATGTTAGTTAATTAACCCTTACAGCGCGGGGATAGACGTTACTCGTCAGAATCTGACGTCTGTAGACGTCAGATTCTGACGACTAAAGTCCATCCCCGCCCTGTAAGAATTAAAATATTTATAATGGCCGTAGACCCATAACATAGCTATTCAAATGAATCGGAAAGAGCTGACTAAGACAGTTATGATAAGTTCGAATTGAAAAAGCCTTTGGTCTCCAAGGTTTTCATAAAAAAATTCAGCGCTTTAAGGGCTAAATGTTGGACCACGTCGCAGACGGTTTCCAACATTAAAACAACATTGTGACAAAGTCTCGTGTTTTCTGGGACAACGGCGCCCCCATGTGGGTAGTTCCTGTGACAGTCTAGACGAAATCTCTCAATGGGTGTGGGAGGAGGGAGGGTGTTGTTATTCCGTCTTCTCCCGGACGCCAAGATGTCTTGCCGTATTTTCCCAGGGGGACCCGTCTTATTCCTGGCATCCCGATGTTATCTACCAGCCGGCCAACCGAATCCATTCCTGCAAATAGCCCACCCTTTGACGCGCGACTCCAAGTAAGAATGGATTATATCGTCCCAAACCGAACCGATTCCTGCGAATAGCCCACTCTTTGACGCTCGAATAAAAAAAAGCATGGCTGACACCGCCCCCGTGGGAGGGAAGTTTGGCACGACGGCAAACAAATGCCATTTTCAACCAGCGTCACAGACAACAGTGCAACATAAGCCCTTAAAGCGCTTAATGTTGTTTTTATATAAATCATGAAGACCAAATAGGTTTTATTCAATTTAAAAAAAAATCATATAAAAAACCTTGAAGACCAAAGGTTTTTTTTAAATTTCATATAATCATAAATGTATTAGTTATCTCTTTCGGATTCATTTGAATACCTATGTTGTGGGTCTACGGTCATTAGAAAGATTTTTGATTCTTACAGTGCGGGGACCGTTCTTATACGTCAGAATCTGACGTCTACAGACGTCAGATTCTGACGTCTAAAGTCGATCCCCGCACTGCAAGGGTTAAAACAAGACAGAGAAAAATATATCGTGTTCATTGGGGGGTTCCTTGCTTTATGTACATTATACTTCCCTGCAAAACTAAATGTCAATATCTCCTTACTTTACAAGTAAGCAGATATTGCCTTATGGCCTTGCTGTTAAGAATAATATTTCGCCGGGAGACTTTATTCTGAATCTTCTTCGCACCCATATTATTGTCGTTCACGACCCCGGGGCCTTGATTTGACATTTTGATTAAGTAGCACCTTGTAATCTTTCCGTTCTAAATTTAGTACCACATTACGTGAAATACTGCTTGTTATCGGGTAAATCCGACGAGGGGGTAATAGAGTTCAATATTTTATGCATAGGACATGCGGCCTGAATCTTGTTGCGATGTTTTTTGTGATCTTACTGAAAAATCTTGTACTTGTCTTTGGATTTTATTAATTCCTGAATATAAATTATATATTTGTTTTTCGACCTCAGCTCACTGTAAACCGATATAGAGGAGGTGGTTACTTGAAAAGTAAACAGTTACTGCCTTTTGGCTTTGTACAGCAGACTATAGCTTATGAACCATCTCACCAAACACAAAACATGTGTACAACATTTGTACAACTTTGTACCAACGTCTGCGACGTTGGTCCAACATTGTATAAATGTTGTACACATGTTTTGTGTTTGCTGGGATGCGCCCTGGGAAGTAGACAGCCCGAGCTGCCATATTTATGGACAATCCGACACCTCTGACACTTTATGTTCATCCTCAGGTTCTCCCACAAAATGAGTTTAAGCTTTATCAGGCCATAATCAGATAACGGTCCAACCATCAATAAGCGCTTGAGAGTTCCCTCTCCCCAATATTTCTGGACCCACCCTCATCACTCACGCATCCACCGTGGCAGAGGGGCAGTTATGGGGGAGAGCGAGATTGAGCAGGCTGATTGCGGGCAATCATACTTTGGTTTGCGGTGGACAGCCACGTCGTAGTGTTTATCTTGTCTTCTCAGGAAAATCCCAATTATTTGCCTTGGAGAAAATCTTCACAGATGAGTAATTTCAAATGGGGGGAATAAACGGGCTGTGTTTTCTGATGTTATGGACAGTAAAAAAATAGAGAAGTGGTTTCCTTTTTATCATAAATCTCGTCAATTTGTCAACCCTTTTTTAACCCTTACAGCGCGGGGATAGACTTTAGTCATCAGAATCTGACGTCTGGAGACGTCAGATTCTGACGATTTAAGTCTATCCTCGCGCTGTAAGAATTAAAATATTTCTAATGGCCGTAGACCCATAACATAGGTATTCAAATGATTCAGAAAGGGATAACTAAGACATTTATGATGATTTCAAATTGAAAGAAACCCTTTGGTCTCCATGATTTGTACGCAAATAATTCAGCGTTGTAAGGGTTAAGTTACCACATCAGACATTAAATCAATGTTGGATTAAAGTTGGTCTAACATCTGAGAATAATTGTTCCAGTGTTTTTAATCTACCAGTGAAACTAAAATGTGCTGGCATAGTGTCTTTTTTGAACAGTCTGCTAAAATAGTCTTTCCAGATAGGTGTCCAGAATGATATCATTTTACTTGTATATTTACACTTACAGCGCGGGGATCGACTTTAGTCGTCATAATCTGACGTCTGCGGATGTAAGATTATGACGTTCACAGTCAATACCCGCACTGTAAGAGTAAACATATTTAAAATGACAGTGGACCATAACACAGGTATTTAAAGGAATCGGAAAGAGCTGACTAAGATATTTATGATGATTTAAAATTGAAAAACCCTTTGGTGTCCATAGTTTACATTGAAAAATTCATCGCTTTCAGGGTTCAATACCATCCACTGATAATATATCCTCATCTGATGCGTGATTGACTTCTTCATCTAGAAGCCAGATATATTGAAATGAACTTGGATAAAATGTGTATCAAATTGCTGCACTTGTGTCAATTATTATCAATTTTACATCAATTTAAAATAGCCGCCACCAAGAAAATGGTCAAGCTCATCAAAGAGAAAAAACGTCTTCGGTCTATGCTTAAATAGAACTGTATGTCCATATAATGTGTCTTTCATGAATTTGTGTTGGTAATGTTTTGGTTGCACATCGTTTTTGCCATTTTAAGTATAGAAGTCAACTACCCTATAACTAAATTTACATATTTTAAAGCTTGTAATGACTACCCATGTACGGTGTACCACTAAACATGTTAATATTATCACATAAATGACGGGTTAACGAGTCTCACCTCCATGTATAATAATAATATGTTTAATGACTATAGCACCAGTATGTCTCAACAATATTTTGACTCAATGGCGCTCTACCCTGGTCTCAGCCTCAACTATGCTAACACTACCATATAGATTCAAATGACAGATGGACGGGTATATCTACCCTGATGAGATCGCAAGGCTCTGACACAGTGACCTCTATTTTTAAATGTAATAGTTCTAATATGATCAAAAGCTTACGCCTGCTGAAAATGGCCTAGTTTTCGTAGGCACTTTAAATATTTGACTCAATTTCATGGCATCCGAGTTTTTTGTGTCGTTTTTACACAGCTGGCTGTGGAAACAAAATGGCGGTCAGTGTGACTGGGCCTCGCGCAGTAAATGAGTTAGGCGGCCAAGTCATACCGAGTAGGGTATATTATGGATAACGCCATCCATGTACCCATTGACCATGGTAACATTATCATATGGATTCAAATGACAGATGGACGGGTCTATCATGGGTAACACCCTCCATGTAACCATTAACCATGGTAACATTATACTAACCATGGTAACATTATCATATGGGTTCAAATGACAGATGGACGGGTATATCATGGGTAACGCCCTCCATGTACCCATTAACCATGGTAACATTATCATATGGATTCAAATGACAGATGGACGGGTATATCATGGGTAACGCCCTCCATGTGCCCAAACCATGGTAACATTATCATATGGATTCAAATGAGGGGTGGACGGTCTATGGCTAATGGCCTCCATGTACCCTTAACCATGTTAACATTATCGTGATTATCGTATAGATTCAAAAGACGGAATGCTAACATTATCAAGCTCTTTGACAGGTTATAAAATAAAAAAGGCGCTATAGAATTGAACTAAATAATAATAATACCCTATAGATTCAAATACGCGGGTGGGCGGGTCTCTGACTAATATACATGTACTCCTCAACCATAATAACATTATCATATAGAAGAAAGTTTCCGATAAGTATACAAATCTAGCATGGTGACATTACATAGTTTTACCAAATTCATTCTTCCTTCTTTCATGCTGGTTTGTGAACTATTGTGAACTACTTATATATCAAAACCTTCCCTGTGGAACGTCTTGGAGATCTAAAATAAAAAAAATCCGAGAAAAACTCGGACTGGATAGACTTCAGCCACCCACCCCCCATCCATTTTGTTTTTAAAAACATGTCCAAAAAACCCCCCAAAACAATCAGACTTGAGGCTGGACCCAACCACCATCCACCCACTTCCGAGTTTTGTTTACTTGACAAGACCCTTTAACCCCTTAGCCGCCAAATTATTCCATCTCAATTTTTACTCACTTGAAGTTGTGTCTCGCTGACGTGATCCACAACTTCAAGTGAGTGAAAATTATTCAGATTTGACAAAATGGATGTCAACTGTTTTCAAATATTGTTGATTGATGTCACATGTTTAAAAGGTGTTACTTAACGTGCCAATAAAAAATGAAAACCGGAATATATGCGGCACCGGCGGTTACAGGGTTGTCTTATATAATGTACAATTACTAATTTCAACACCCAAAAAAGTTACATTGAGATAAACGCGTTAAAACTCTGTTCACCTAACTGTGAATCAGTGGGTTGCGATCCACATATATATCTGCCAACGAGGGACAATCAACGAATACTGGCTTACTATTAGCCCACCGTCTACGACGCTGACCCAACATCAAACCAACATTGGATTATAATGTCCGGTTTTGGCAGGGATTATGGGCAGATTGGGTGTGGTATTATAACATGGGGTTCAGGGCATTTACCAGACCGCATGGAGAAACTACCAAGTTGAGTGAGTAGCCTCTAGAGGCATGTGGTAAACCTATAAAGTGTAACATACCTCATCAAGTGAGGAGCAGAGGGATTATGCTCGCCCTTGAGTCTAATTGCATGGGATGCTCATGTAACTGTAATTAGCACAGAGGACATACATCTTCCATTGACAAGGCCTCGATCACGAGACCACAGGGCAAAGGGGGCTTACTCATAGGTAAGGTAGGGTCATAAATATAGTCGCGCCATTCGATTTAGATTAGAATTAGATATATTCAGAAAACAATTCACTCGTTCACAATGATTTATATTAACTTATAAGGAGTTCTGTTATATCACTACTACACACTATGAGGGCAATTTTTAATGAGTTTGAGAAAATGGCCCTGCGTTTTTTGTCAAGTGTAAGCAGAGCTTCTCTTTATTAAGTCGGTGGCTCCGTAATTCGGTATAAGATATAAGTTGGTCCTAATAAACCTTATATGATTGTGTCATTATTAATTAGTATATTTTATTTTTATTTGTACTTTCTATATAATTTTGTCAGTTATTTAATATTTGTGGTGTTTAAGGTGAAATTTATTGGTCTTTGTGTTGTTTAAAGGTGGCTCTTATGGTAGCAGTTATTGATTACCTTTGCTTTACCATTTAACCGCCAAATTATTTAATTGAAATTTCCACCCACTTGACGTTGTGTCTCGCTGACGCGATCCACAACTTCAAGTGAGTGAAAATTATTCAGATTTGGCAAAATGGAGGTCAACAAATTTCAAATCTTGCTGATTAATGTCACTTTTTATCTTTAATACGTTTAAAAGCTGATATGTAATGTGCTAATAAAAAATGTAAAAAACGAATATGGACGGCAACGGTGGTTAAGGGCTTAAACATCCCTGATTGATCAGCTCCACAGTAAACAAGGATCAACCATGGATACCAAATGGCTTTTTTCAGTTTGAAATCATCATAAATGTCTTACTTAACTTTTCCCGCTTCATTTGAAAACCTATGTTATCAGGGTTATGTGTCTACGGCAATTATGCAAAGTTTTACTCTTTCAGCGCGGAGATCGACATTAGACGTCAGGTTCTGACGTCTAATGTCGATCCCCGCGCTGAAAGGGTAAATTGCCCCGCTTTTTCCAATCTCCACCACCACCTGAGCCTGAAAGGGATGGTGGGGGAGGGGGGATCACTGTCCAGCATATGATGCAGTTACAGGGGCTGAATTAGGACAGTGTACTGTGCTGATTGCACCCAAAAATAAAATTCGGACAATTTTACAAATAAGAAATCGGTAAATATGATTGTGTCCAGTGTGTTATGTCCAACATGACTTGTTGAATGTGATATAGTTCAATGTGTGATCGTTTTTTTTGTAAATAAAGGATATATTAGAGCATTATATACATTTTGGAATGTTTATTTTAGACATAACATCGTATACATATGTGTTCTACACTAGTTCGGCTAGTCTCAGAACATATTAATTAAACACACACTTTGATAAATTACTGATATTTATAGCCTTATTTATAGCCTTGTTATAACTGATAATTATAGTCTTTTGCTATATTGATATTATTTATGAGTATTCCCATATTATTATTTTGACGGCTTGAGAAATAAACTTATCAGAATTTTTCTAAAAATACTTGAGTATTACCTTTGGCATTATTTGTCATTTAACCCTTAAAGCGCTGAATTAATTTGAAAAAAAACATCGCAGCCAAAGGGTTATTTTCACTTTAAAATAATTATAAATATCTTAGTTAGCTCTTTCTGATTTATTTGAATACGTATGTTATGGGTTTCTGGCCATTCTAAATATGTTGATTCTTACAGTGCGGGGATAGACTTTAGTCGTCAGAATCTGACGTCTACAGACGTCAGATTCTGACGACTAAAGTCGTTCCCCGCACTGTAAGTTAGTCGTCAGAATCTGACGTCTACAGACGTCAGATTCTGACAGATTCTGTAAGGGTTAAAGTGGCAAAACCCCAAAGTAATCACAATGTGGTGATTCCTCATTTGTCACTGTGGCATGGAAAGCTTCAGCTGTTATAAAAAAACCCGATGCTTTACCCGCGACACACAACTTCAGGAGGATAAAAATTACTCATATTTGATTAATTTGAAACCAAATATTTTCAAATCTTTATGTTCAAACTCTCATTTCATCCCCAATAACTGTGATTTAGCCTGTTAAGAAAACATACTAAAACAATTAACGTCAGCGACAGAAAAAAATGTCCGACCAACGAGCTAAAAAAGTTCAGCCTCGTGCATTACCCCAACCATGATGTGCCATGATGTATATTATAGTGTGTCGTCCCTGGTGAAAAAGGCTATGTTAAGACGATTTGTCTTATTTAATTTTCACGTCGTCCCCTTGGAATTAAGATGCGCTAAACTGCACATTTTGACTGCAAGGGGACGACGTCGGATCTATGTATGGAGAATAACTATTATTCTTACTTCAAAACGAGTATCATAGGTTGTATTATTATTTTCAATTTACGATTTTACATTTGGGGATATTGTATGTTGTTATGGGCATGCCTATGTAAAATTATCAGTGTGCCGAAACCAAACGTAATTTTTGTAAAGTTTATTTCGTGCGCAATAAAAGTACACAGGGACAGTTGACATGTCAAGCCCATGCCGTAGAATATAATACACAACGCCGGCCCATCAGTGAGCCGGCGTCGGAGATGATGTCCCACCATCTACACAAGAGTGTGTTTTTGCTGCTATTTATAATAATATGTACTTATTTTATCTCTGGTTTTGGCGCGGGAAACATATATTATGTATATCATTTTTTTTTATCCTTTTTATGCTTATACTTTTTGTACCTAGATGAATATGAATATAGTTGCTGCCTAGCTTGCAGAGGCTTCTATAAGCCTGTTCTAGCGCAGCAACAATCGTGTATGTACATGTACATATATCTCTCTAATTTTTATGACAAATAAGTCTCTAATGACTTCCTTTCTAACAATAAAATATATGTATGTGTCTGTCTGGGTACATTTTTGTATCTGTATTAAATGAATGTATTGGTCAAAAGCTAAATAAAATAGGATAACAAATAAAAATAGGTCGTCCATTATGATTAACGAACACGGATTGCGTACACCCCTCACGCCCAGACTGCGTGATCTCGTCGTTATTACGGATCAGGTGGGTAGATTGACGAGTCTAAATCCCGGTTTAACCCTCTCAGGGCGGGGACTGTCTTTATGCGTCAGAATCTGACGTCTCTAGACGTCAGATTCTGACGTATAAAGTCTGAAAAAATTGTATCTTAAATTAAACAAATATGAGTAATTTCCACCCGCTTGAACCGTCATTATGCGTTAGAATGTTACGTCTATAGACGTCAGATTCTGACGTATAAGGACGGTTCCCGCACTGAAAGAATTAAAAATTTCTAATGACCGTAGACACATAGCATAGGTATTCAAGTGAAGCGAAAAGACATAACTTAGCCATTTATGATGATTTCAAATGAAAAAAATAACATTTGGTCTCCATGGTTTATAGAAAAATAATTCAGCGCAGGAATAGGCTTTAGACGTTAGAATCTGACGTCTGTAGACGTCAGATTCTAACGTTAAAAGCCGATCTCCGCACTGTAAGAGTAAACATTTTTATAATGGTCGTACCCCCATAACATAGGTATTCAAATGAATCGGAAATAGCTAACTAAGACATTTATGATGATTTCGAATTGAATAAAACCCTTTGTTCTCCATGATTTATATAAAAATATTTCAGCGCTATTAGCATGTTTAGGGTTAAGATCATTCCGTGTCTCAATTTGCACCAGTAGCACCCACGGCCTGCTGTGTCCTGAGGTGCCATGCCATTTTATAAATTTAGAACCTGTAACCACAAGCTCCCTATTGAAGTCGGACGTTATACAAACACACAAATAATTAATAGAATTAATAGAATGTGTCATTTTGTAATAACAACACACTATGTGATGAATTTCATTTTTTCTAGAATGTTCAATGTTGTCTAAAGTAGGAAAAAAAATTGTCTCCAAAGACCGAACGTTTTAAAGTTTAAAAATATTATGTCAATTTAAAATCCAGATGTGATTAAAAAATAGTTTATTATTTAAAAGAATTTTTAAAATTTTTATGTTTCGATTTGATTGCTGCTTACATTGTTTTTTATCTAATATTGTTTATAATCTTTTTATAGTTATGTGTATACATGTATAAGATGTATTGTGTTATTTTGTATATATTACGCTTGAATAAATTTGAAGTTTGAATAAATTAATGTCTATTGTCTTTCGTCTATTATTGATAATGCCCTGCTGATAAACACTGAACCAATGTTGGCTTAATGTTGAGCCATCGTCGTAGACGGTGGCCCAACATCAAGCCAGCATTGGCTGATTGGCTCGTATCTGCTGGGCTGCGGCTACAGCAAAGGCCGGCCACGATGGCTCACTCGGTCCGGTTTTGACACGAAACTCAGAGGTACTGGGTTCAAATCCCGATCGGGTCGGATGTTTGTCATTGGGGTTGTGCATGTACTGTGTCCTAAACTGTTCAAAGGCCTGGAGTATGCAGTGCTGTCTATGATACTGTGCACTATAAAGAACACCTTCAAATCATTCGATAAGAGTAGGGCATTGTCCCAACTTCGGGCTTCCTTCTGTCGCGATATTACCATGCTTGTGCAGAAAGCGACGTAAGCAATATTTACTCACTGCTACATTAAGGCCGCCAGGAATGCTCGGGACTCGGGAATTTATCATATTTTAGCATGTTTAGTCACGTTACGAGAATGGGGAACTGATTCACAACAAGGACGATGTCACGATCCTAAAATAGAACATTACCAGTAAAATGTATATCATTAAGATATATTGCTTACGCCAAAATATCAGTCAAGGTATGGGAATACTTTGGAAAATTATATATTGTTATCTAGATTGCACTTGTGGTCACATGTAGTGTATTGTTGTAATAATTATTATGAACATAATTATACATGTATAGATTGACAGGAATTAATGAAGTGAAAGCTCAACAAACTGACTTTAATTAAAGTAGTTACACATTTAAGTAATTTAAAATTATATGTTTACATGATGCTCTAAAATATCCAATAAAGAACATTTTAATTTTCCAGTGTGAGTATTCATATATCAGAATGATTAATACTCAGAATGGTATGCATGTTTTGAAATAATTATAACCCATTGAGGAACTGACACATCGTTTTTTTGAAAATTGTCTGCTGCTCATTTAGGTGAAGTAAAGTATAGACATTTCGACCGTCATCGTTCGTACCTTTTTAAGTGTACAACAAAGAAACAAAATCAGTTAACAAAACTTGTGCGAGCGTGTCGAATTTGTTGAGCACACAAGAATAATAAGAAAATATTGTTCAGGTAAAAACAGTGATAAAGTATTGATCTAAGTGGTTTTGTCAAGGTAAAAAAATCCAAAAATCCGAGAAAAACTCGGAAGTGGGTGGGTGGGTCAAGTTCCAACTCGGATTATTATTTTTTTGGGAAATTTTGTGTGTTTTTTGTGTTGTTTCCAAACGTTTCAAAAAAAAATGATTTTTGGATTTTTTTAACTTGACAAGACCCCTAAGAACGATACGTTGACCCAGTGCTGGTCTAATGTTGGGCCGCCGTCGTTGCCCAGCATTAAACCAGCACTGGGTCAACGTGTCGGGTTGTGTTGAGTGGTTCCACTGACCTGTAGTGATGAGCCAGTGGGAGCTGCAGATGGCAAATATGATGAGAGAGAAAGCAATGAAGGAGGTGAGTATCCCGATTAGGCGGAAAGGCGCCCAGATGTGCTGCTCCTTGTAGGCTGGCGTCTGGCGTAGACTACGCTGTCGCTTCTGCTCGGCCAGTGCCCTGGCGTGGGCCGAGCTCCTGTGTCCCTGCTTTGGACGGTGGCCATGAGGGTCCGCCATTTCCGGAGATCCGACGGCGGACCTTCACTGGTCCGATGGCGAACAGTCACAGACCAGATGGTGGACCGTCACTGGTCCAATGGCGAACCGTGACAGACCTGACGGCGAACCGTCACTGGTTCTATGGCGAACCGTAACAGAGCCGACGGCGAACCGTCACTGGTCCAGTGGCAAACCGTCACAGACCGACGGCCAACCGTCACTGGTCCGATGGCGAACCGTCACAGACCCGACGGCGGACCGTCACTGGTCCGATGGCGAACAGTAACAGACCCGACGACGTACCTTCACTGATCCAATGGCGAATCGTAACAGACCCGACGGCGGACCTTCACTGGTCCGATGGCAAACCGTTACAGACCCGACGGCGGACCGTCACTGGTCCGACTGATGGCACAGACAGCCGCGTCACATCTTGGATTAAACATGTGTGGATTTGCGAGATCGGTCGTGGTCTACACGGGTATGATCCCAGTCAGTATACATTATCATAACCACACGACAAGTAGACATACCCCTGACAAGGCGGCCATGTTTATTGTGATAAAGTACAAATAATATCTAGCAGTATGGCTATTGTGCCGCTGCCGCCTCTGTATACTTTGCAGTGATATTCCCACGTCCCGCCTCCATTCATCCCGCTCCCCTATATAATCCAGATGGCACTCTACATTAACAGCACTGTTTGAAAGGTATATTCACTTAAAAGTGCCATGGACGACATTGAAACAAGTGCCAGAACTGTCTACTTTCTCACATATTATCTGCATTTACGCCACAGACGGTTGTGTTCTGTGCATCCGCATTCTGTGGAGCGGACACACGTCGCGGCGAGCCCCCCAAAAGTCCAACTGCTGAAAAACAGGCTCTCCTTCCTTTCTTTAAAGCGATACATCCTGCCTGCCACACTGCGCCTCTCCGTGTAAGGCATCCCGCTTCTCTCTGCCGCGTAAGGTGTCCCAGAGCCGCCCCACCACTCACTGTAGGAGACCCGGTCAGCCTAGGCAATAACCAGCTGCGCAACTGGCGGCTGTACGAATCGAATCAGACGGCGGCATGTAGTCGATTCGACGTTGCAAGAACGTCGACAAAAGACAATCACTTCTAGGTACTGTGCAGTCGGTACTGTATATATTGGCCCAACACTTGGGGGCAAGCCCAAACACTTGCGACCAAGTGTTGGGCCAATATCTCAAAGCTTCCAAACTCTGCGCCACAGCCATGAATATCAATGTCCTCCCGCCACGCTCAACATTCTCTCGTCGTTAACGCGGCGTTGCGTTCGTGTGCCGTCGGCTCATTTCGGGCCGCATTTTAGACAGGGTTGGGCCATCGTTTCGCGGCGCCCACACTTGCACCGCGGGCCGTTTGCGGCGGCGACAGAAACTATCGGCGGCTGGCGCCATTTCCGCGTGGGCGTTCTCCCCCCCCCCCCCAATATCCCGGATCAGTTTAACCTTAATGGGTGCGGGACAAGTTGCACGGTTTCATACATAGCATGCCGCCATAGGCAGCGGTAGATACTTCTTATGGTAGGATGGTATATCAACCCTTTATCCTGCTCGGCTGATTTATTTAAATTTTCACCTACTTGAAGTTGTGTCTCGCTAGCGCGAGCCACAACTTCAAACGGATGAAAATTACCCATCTTTGTTTAATTTGAGCATAAATATTTGCAAATATTCATGTTTAGACATACATTTCACTCCCAATAATAGTAATTAACCCCTTAACCGCCAAATAATTCAACTGGGATTTTACCCACTTGAAGTTTGTGTCTCGCTGACGCGATCCACAACTCCAAGCGAGTGAAAATTATGCAGATTTGTCAAAATGGAGATCAACTCTTTTCAAATCGTGCCGATTGATATCACAGTATGGCTTCAACATGTTTAAAAAGCGGTCCTGAATGTGGTAATAATTAAGTAAAAAACCGAATAAATTCGGCACTGGCGGTTAAGCGGTTAAACGGAATAAAAACGACAATAGTCGTGATCAGCAGGATGAGGGCTAATGACTTCCACACATTATTATGAATAAACACAATCAGCAGATTATGTGGATATTGTGCACGTGCTCTTCTGCTGCTGAATTGTTTGTTTATATTTTTCTTTCTTTTGAAGCTGGAATTGCTGACGCAATTTCCAGCTTCAAACAAAAGAAAAAAATCACTGTAGATCTGGTAATTTTCGCGTGTGCAAAGTTTTGCGAATTTTGAATTTTGGGATTTTTAACGAAGTTTAGAATTCGCGAATTTCCGTTTTTCATTAGTAGCGCTATAATAAAAATAAAATTCGCGAAAATTAAAACCACTCGAATATTACCAGATCTACAGTATTTATGAAAATATACACCTCCCAGATTACACTCCATGATGAGCTGATCACAAAATAATTCACCAATTTTAGTGGAATTTGATTTGGATTGGAACTGGATTAAAACCACATATATAGGGTCTTAGCATCACAAGGGTTAAACCTTATCCTGCCAATCACGACTCCTTTTGAGCCTGTTTTATTACCCCATCAAATCACTGGTATTGGGAATGAAATGTGTGTGTAAACATCACGATTTGTAAATTCTTGGTCGCAAATTAAACAAATAAGATTAATTTTCAACCACTTGAGGTTGTGCCTCGCTACCGCGATCCACAACCTCAAGTGGTTGAAAATTTAAATAAATTAACTTACGATAAGGGTTTTTACGAAACGAATAATTATTACGATAACATACAATTGCACCATACCTCTACATTAGGCCACAGCAAATTAATTTTATGGATGACGGATTCGCCGCCCCGATTTTACCGTGATTGAAATTTTTTATTTAAAAATAAAATTATTTCGCCGCTCTATTTTTTTTGGAAGCACAATTAATTTTTTAATTTTTTTATTTCGCCGCTCTATTTTTGTTTGGAGACACTTTTTTCTCAGCATGAAAATCACGTCAGTGGTACGTTTCTTTCTTTGAAAAAAATTCTACTTCGCTCGCCCCATTTTTGCGGGAAATCAGTTTTTTGAAAAAAAAATTTGTCGCTTCTTCGCTTGCTTCTTTTTTGGGGGAAATCTAAATTAAAAAATATTTTTTTTTGCTCGCTCGCTCCATTTTTTTGCTGAGAATCGCCATCCGTGAAATTAATTTGGTGTGGCCTTTTAATTGATATCTGTTTATCAATCGTTAAAACTTATGTGATATGTAAAGCGCGAATTAATCCACTTATCAGGTTCATTGGAATTTACCGTTGTTGAGATTGTCAAATTCTATGCATACTAATACACAATTACCGCTTTTTAGAAATATGTATAGGCCACTTGCGGTCATAAATAATGTTATTAATCAGTGCTATAAAGATACTGACAATTAAATGTTTTAATAATGGTTTGTATTTTTTTAAGCAAACATAATTGCGTTCTCAAGATCTGTCGAAACGTCGCAATCGCTTCACACTAACTTCCAAAATGAGTAGAGCTGGACCACTTGAAACATAATTATGTTTAGAACAAACTGAGCGGAATACTTTGAATGTTAATTGTTATGCGTTTAGTTGTGATGTCAATCATATCTTTGCAGCCCACTGGTAATATCACTTAGGCTTTTATGAAATGTTCACCTTGTGTTTCGACGTTTAACCCTTACAGCGCGGAGACTTTAAACGTCAGAATCTGACGTCTGATTTTGACGACTAAAGTCGATCTCCGCACTGTAAGAGTAAAAAATTATTTCTAATGGCCGTAGACCCATGACATAGGTATTCAAATGAATCGGAAAGAGCTAACTAAGACAGTTATGATGGTTTCAAATTGAATAAAAAACTTTGGCCTCCAAGGTTTTCATTAAAATTCAGCGCTTTAAGGAATAAAATGGCAATGTCGTTATCATGAGTGTAGACAAGTCATATTCATATTGTGTTCAATTTGGCGAACACATACGTTGACATTATGCCATTTAATGCTGGACCGTCGAATTCGGAGTTGCTTCAACATTGAACCGACATACTATCAGCGTGAATGTATGGTGGTTATAGGCACGAGCACGATTTCAAAATCGTTGACTTTATTGTCAAATCTGAATAATTTCAACTCACTTGAAGTGAGTGAGAATTCCACTTAAATAATGTGTCGATACTAGGAATAAACACACCAACCGGACACCATTACTATTCTTCAGCAGTGCTAATGTCATTCTGAGGTTTCTCCGAGCTCGTTGACCGGAAAAATTGGAAGCAGATGCGTTGACGGCCGCGGGATGCTCCACCACAAATGGACGTGATCCCCGAGTGTCCGGATCCGGGAAGCTTTGGTGCGGGATCCCCGTAAACAGGTTCACTCAGGGCGAAACACACCCCTTGCCACTCAACACCAGGGATTCCTGCCATTATAAACCCTTTAGACGCAAAATTAATTTTCACCCACTTGAAGTTGTGTCTCGCTGACGCGATCCACAACTTCAAGTGAGTGAAAATTATTCAGATTTCACAAAATGGAAGTCAACTTTTGTGAAATCTTGCTGATTTATGTCACGTTTTTTTTGAACAAGTTCAAAAGCTCGTATTTGATGTGATAATAAAAAATGAAAGAAAACGAGTATAATCGGCACCGGCAGTTACATGGTTCATTAACAATTGACTTTAAGGATTGCTGCACTGTTCACATACTGTAAATCTGGTAATTTTCGCGTGTTTAAATTTTCGCGAATTTATGATTTTGCGATTTTTCGCAAACTTCCTTTTTTCTTTATTAGCGCTATTATAATGACAATTTTCGCGAGATTGTTGAATTCGCAAATTTGTGTTCCTCGCGACATTCGTGAAAATTAAAACCTCGCCAATATTACCAGATCTACATTAATATTACAACTGTATTCCAACGTTGAGCCAACGCCTAATGTTTGCTGGGTCGCTGTTTTTCGCTCTCAGTTGTTTAAACCCTATCGTCCCCTTAGATGTGAGAGGGTGTATATCTTCCACTTTGCCAGCTGGCAGATGCACCCTTTCATATCCAAGGGGCAGATATACGTTGTTGCGATATACATGATACTTTTTTACTGCAAGTACACTGATAAATAATACAGGCAGCTATGCTCAACTACTTGTGACGTGCAAAATTGTTACTCTTGCAATAGTATTCTTTATTTCATTTGATAAACATTTTTCTCATTCAGTTTCTATAGATTAAATCATTAATTAACACGCCTACTTTTCCAGATTTATATTTTGCATTTGGCTGAGGGGCCTTGTCAAGTAAAAAAATTCCAAAAATCTGAGAAAAACTCAAATTGGCCAGACAATACCCACTCACCCCTATTCAAATTTTTTTTTTTGGAAACATGTAAAACAACAAAAAACAGCACAAGAAACACAAAATTTCCAAAAAAAGAAAGCCGAGTTGGGGCTTGACCCATCCACCCACTTCCGAGATTTTCTCGTATTTTCGGATTGTTCTTACGTGACAAAACCTATAACTGTCATTATCGGCAACAATGGACCTCTCTCAAATCACTACGTATTCATATTTTATTTATTTATTTGCATGGTTAGATAAACTACTTTTCTTCTTCTTTGAATCTGGAAAATATGTATCCTCATTTGAAACTTGAGACTTGAGTTACCAAATCCAGTTTCAAATGCATGTAAAAAACGATTTCATCATGGAAACATTGAACCAATTCTGCCACAATGCTGGTCCACCGTCTGCAAAGCTGGCCCAGCGTTGAAGCAGAAGTTGTTCAGTATTTCGTGTTTGCTGTGCATATTGCTCATGCTGGGCGGGGGCCCTAGGGTAGTGGTTAGCACCGCTGCCTTTCACGCCAGAGTCCGGGGTTCGGTTCCCGGTCTCGGCGGTTTGAAAGAAACAAAATTGTTTCTTCCCCATCCACGTGTGAAAGTTAGTATTGTGGGGAGCCTCCGTGACCGAGAGGTAGCGTGCTCGGTCTCAGACCGCCAGGCTCGAATTTCGAATCCTGTGTCTGGAGGACAGTGTCATCTCAATCATCTCACCATCCTCAGGAGGTTCTCCTGGCCCAGTTTAGCCTATATGTGCACAAAGGTGGCCTAAAGCCCGATTCATTTCATTGCTCATGCTGCATGGATGATTTGATTGATATGTCCGTCGGCGCGCAAAGTGTGTCACACGTCGGTGGCATACCCAATCGGGGTCTGCAACACTGCCCCGCAAAGCCAAAAAATGCAGTATCTGCTTACTTTTCAAGTGAGCAGATACTGCCTTTTGGCTCTACAGAGCGGTGCTGTCGAGGGGTCCTTCTTCAATGCAATCCGAGTTCAACAGGCCGTGTGGGTGACAGGCCGACAACAACATATTGTATTGCCGCTAAAAGCCCGGATGGAATCCGCTACCCGGCCATTCCGGATCACCGGGCGGCTGGCTTATACTTAACGCGCGTGCGCGGTCACGCCAAGCTCTCGTCTGCCAGGTCGATTCACCCTTTCTGTCACTCTTGTATCACAGAGGCTTCCATTCTCAGCCTCCACTTTGACGTCATTGATGTGTCAGAGAGCGGTTTTCACATTGTACCGAATGCAAATCACTCACCTTAACCCTTTAAGCCCTCATGATGCATTAAGGCATCATTCTGCATATACTAAAAGCACTTAATTTTCCCACAACAAAATGTTTTAGAATGAAAATTTCCCTGAAACTGGTTTACCAATACATGGCAATTTTCTTTATTTTTTCACCCACATCACATCACCTTCATCTACTACAAGTCGAGAATTGCGACAGCAATTCGCGGCTTGTAGTGGATGAAGGGGACAATGTAAAGTCAGGCTTGAAAGGGTTAACTCTCACACCGCTGAAATATCTTATATAAACCATGGAATCCGAGTTTTTTTTTAATTAGAAATCATCATAAATGTCTTAGTTAGGGGTCTTGTCAAGTTGAAAAAAATCAAAAAATCCGAGAAAAACTCGGATTCGTGAGACAAAAAAATCACCCTCCTATCCGATTTTTTTTTTGAAACATTTGGAAACATGAAAACAACACAAAAAACACAAAATTTCCCCCCAAAAATAATAATCCGAGTTGGGGCTTGACCCACCCACCCACTTCCGAGTTTTTCTCGGATTTTTATTTTTATTTTTTTCAACTTGATAAAACCCCTTAGCTGTTTCCGATTTATTTGAATATCTATGATATGGGTGGGCGGGGGCCCTAGGGTAGTAGTTAGCACCGCTGCCTTTCACGCCAGAGTCCGGGGTTCGGTTCCCGGTCTCGGCGGTTTGAAAGAAACAAAATTGTTTCTTCCCCATCCACGTGTGAAAGTTAGTATTGTGGGGAGCCTCCGTGACCGAGAGGTAGCGTGCTCGGCCTCAGACCGCCAGGGCTCGAATTTTGAATCCTGTGTCTGTAGGACAGTGTCATCTCAATCATCTCACCATCCTCAGGAGGTTCTCCTGGCCCAGTTTAGCCTATATGTGCACAAAGGTGGCCTAAAGCCCGATTCATTTCATTTCATTTTTTATGATATGGGTCTAGGACCATTATAAATATTTATATACGGCTGTGTTAATTATCGTACGAAACCTGCTAATATTTTATCATACAGCCCTTTAACCTCCGCTCCCGATTATACTCGTTTTTGCATTTTTTTATCAGCACATTTAGTACCACCTTTTAAACATGCTAAAGATAAAACGTGACATCAACCAGCAAACTTTAAAAATAGGTCAACTCCATTTTGTCAAATCGTAATAATTTTCACCGACTTTCAGCGAGGCACAACATCAAGTGGGTGACAATTCCAATTTAATAATTTGGCGGCCAACGTATTAACCCTTTAACCGCCGGTGCCGCATATATTCGGGTTTTCATTTTTTATTAGCGCATTAAGTACCACCTTTTAAACATGCTAAAGATAAAATTTGACATCAATCAGCAATATTTGAGAACAGTCGACCTACATTTTGCCAAATCTGAATAATTTTCACTCACTTAAAGTTGTGGATCGCGTCAGCGAGACACAACTTCAAGTGGGTGAAAATTCAGATTAAATAATTTGGCGCCCCAACGTGTTAATAGATACATCATGATATTCTTTATGTTGCAGTATATATCACATTGTGTTAGGTGGTGCGCTTGAGTTACTGCTTCATCACATAACAGGGAGTGCATCACTTTATGCATAGAGACCCAGGACGTCAAAATGCAGTACCTGCTTACCTTACAAATGAGCAGATACTGCCTTTTGGGTTTGCAGAGCGGTATATTGTATGTGTCTGGTTTTGGATGGGGCTCATCACGCCCATGTACGGGTCCCGATGTTCGGCGCTTACTGGGGCCATAAAGCTCTGATGAACCCTCTGCCCCTCACAGCCGTTCACGAGATATGGCCCCGTTAAAAATGTTCAATCGTGAACAATCGGTTGTTTATGAGCCGAAAGCATACAGCTCGAATATACATGGTTTTCCACCTGCAAAAACGAGGCGTTGGCCCAATGTTGGTCTGAGGTTGGCTTAACGTCTACAACGCTGGACCAACATCAGGCCAACGTTGGGCCAATGCCTCGTACTTTCTGGTTACAAGCTAGTTTCAGACCGGGCGGTGGCCCTAGTGCAGTGGTTAAAGCTATGGCCTTCAAGTTTCAAAGAAACAAAATGTTTCTTCTCCGCTCACTCGCAAAGATTCCATATTGTGGGGAGCCTCCGTAACCGAGATGAAGCGTGTTCGGCCTCAGACCGCCAGGGCTCGAATTTCGAATCCTGTGTCTGGAGGGCAGTGTCATCTAATTAATCTCACCATCCTCGGGAGGTTCTCCTGGCCCAGTTTAGTCTATATGTGCACAAAGGTGGCCTAAACACCATTCATTTTTCATTTTATTAAGTGTCATACCAAATAAAATACCACTGAAATCCATTAAATTGTGATAAACACTCTGTTGATTAAATAATCAGATTTTGCAGTTGTTTAATTCTTCATAAATAGTAATAGGACTACAAATAGTACTATTTGTGAATAAAGAGCTAACTAAGACATTTATGATGGTTTCAAATTGAAAAAAAAACATTTTCTCTTTGATTAAGCATTTTTTTTAATTCTTCGTAAATAGTAATAGGATTACAAATAATACTAATTATGAAAAAAGAGCTAACCAAGACATTTATGATGGTTTCAAATTGAAACAAAAAATTCTCCATGATTTAAAAAAAAATGCATTTTTTAAAATTCTTCGTAACTAGTAATAGGATTACAAATAATACTAATTATGAAAAAAGAGCTAACTAAGATATTTATGATGGTTTCAAATTGAAAAAAAGTGTTCTCTTTGATTTAAACAAACATAAATCAGCGTCGTAAGGGTCAAAAGTGTACAAAGGGACGTAAAACCTACCCAGCCTAGGTAACCGTCAATAATCTGAACAAGACACTACAATCACCTGCACTCTAAACAATATAGGTTCTTTAAAAAGAGCCCTTGAGTACTATTACAATGCCGCCCCAGGAGAACCCTGCTGCTATAGTTATTAAAAATATTATGATTATTATTAAAAAATAATACCTTATAATGTTATGAAGTATGTAAGCATATTCATTCATTTATAGATGATTTAAAAATACCTACAAAGCAAAGATAAGAGTATCTCAAAGTCAGCCATTAATGCTAAATTGTAATGGACAGGGATATATGCTAACCAATCTAATAAACATGTCTGTCAAACTTTTCTCGTCGGGTTCTATTGTATTTTTTCCCGTAGATTTCAAATCTGCCAGATACCATTCGAGATTTTGCATATTTAATTAGCTAATTTGCATATTTCCAAAATGGCCGCCAAAAAAAAGTAATTGTCTATCAATACAGTCCCAGCAATCCTAGAAATGTGTTGTTTAGCTCTAAATTAGAGTTTTGAGATCCCCTAATTCAATTTTGATGACAATAATATTTTTGGGGTCATTGGAAAGTCGTAGGTCACGTGACCATTGAAATACAATATCCCACATTTACGTTTTAGCAAAAAGTGCACAACTTGACTTTTTTTTGATAAAATGATGATTTGAATGCCTGATAATATATTATTAATTTCTGAGAGTTACATCTAATACACAAGACTATATTTATTAATACATTATGGCCGCCATAATTCAAAATGGCCGCCAGCCGAACCTAAAATCAAGATATCTTAGTCTCTAGATATCATCTTGGTGTCTAGATTAGGGTTTTTTGGATCAAGGAATACAATGCCAGACATCATTATACTTTCAAATGAATTTTTAGAGGTTTTTGATGTTATTTTGATCTCTATAATTTGATATTTTGGCAAAATTGTGTTATATCATAGTTATATTTGAATTTACTTCTTCCCAGCATGAGGTTATCATCCACACACTGTTCTGAATTCACATGCTAACATAATATAAAGTTAAACCATATACATTACGTGATGCATGACAGCAATAAAAGAGGTAAATAGACAAATCATTTACATTATTATACGGCACTGTTTTTTTGTAGAGTATGTAGAACTACTACCCAGGGGGTAAACAGCATATTTTCTGGAAAACTGACACGGCGTGTTTGAGCACCTGAAATGATATCTGCATATATTGAGGATCGCAACCTAGCTGCACAACCTTGCCAGTCGACTACTGGAAAGTCGCAGGAAGCCAATAATGGCGGCCATTACCGAAAAACATGAATTTGTCAATATCTCGGTCGATATTTAAAATAATTTGCTTTTAAAGTCAAAGATCAATATAAAACCATTCCTGAAGTGATGTTTTGTCTTGTAAATCTGTATACCAGTATGTACACACAACTCTGCTTTTATGTTTTGGAAATAATGTCTCGCACTGGATAATAATTATCACTTTTGATAATAAAGCATCATGAGCATTCGATGTCATAGCAATGATAATGTCTATTGATTATGAACTTGATATAAAATAAGTATTAGCCATTGCAGTGATATAGCATTTGGTATTATATTAAATTACATCATAACATAGTCAGTCTAAGGGGTACTGTGATGGTTGCTAGTAGTAGTACTTTTCGCACCCACCTGGGGAGGGTTATGAGGGATCTGTCCCGTCTGTTGCATGTTGAACCGCATGGCACTAGACTACAGCGATTATCCAAGGGAAGCTGGAGCCTACATGTGACTAATAATGGCTATAAGATTGTGGTGGATTGCCAGCGGGATAGCCTGTTTCCTTCACTCAATAGTGGTGCCGATGCAGCTCCCGCATCAGTGCAGGCACTGATGTTGGCCATGCTAGAGCCTTAAACTACTGTCTACAGGCAATAGTGTTTGACATTAGGTCTCTCACGTGGGATGAATGGAGACTTGAGTTACCCTCAACTATTGTGACTCTGAGGACTATCCGACCGGAGGATGGCGGAGCTGTGATAAAGGCCCCGGTGTTTCACCATTAAATTGCATATCAAAACCCAAGTCTTCGATCGTTTGGGCATGTCTGAGGGTAACTCCCCTAGACATGCCCAGAACATCACCCCACCCTCACGTCAACATCTGTACATCGGTCATCAATGGACATCAATGGACTGCACTGTTTATCACTTAAATGACGACCATTAGTGCCGAGCAACGTTAAGCAACGTTAAGCATTGCATTGCATTGCATTGCCGGTATTCTAGGATAACTAGTAGTCAGCCTGAAGATGCACACAACAAAATTGAATAACACTGAATATAATACTCTCAAAATAGCCATTGTTTGCAGGGATAAGTTATACATTAGACATGTTAGAGGATCATTGAATTTGGGTGTGGTTAGTAAAAAAGAAAGTTTTTTAATGTATGAAAGACAATTGTGTTATTCAATTATCATGATCATGTTCAATTAAGGTCTCAATGGATTGTACACGGCTACCTTTGCTTAGATATCCCTGACAGTCACATTCTTCATAGCAGGGGATTTTTCTTTTCTCACTCGAACAGTTTTTGTTGCAACTCTTCTTGCAGCCGCATGAAATTGTATGTGTCATATGTGGTGACCCTGGTGGGTTTGTAGATTTACCTGGGATCAGTTTATCATTTTATACAACTCGTCCATGGTCATCAGGCTAGCAGGTAAGCTTGGCGATGTAAGTTGTCAAGTGCTGTTGCCAATGCTGCACGCTTTAGATGTTGTTCGAAATCAAGAGGGTGGCAGCAATTTCAGCAGTGTTATTATAAAACTCTGAATATATACATATATAGCTATATCACAGCCTTCGAAGTCGGATTGTGTGTTCACAAGAAGCTACATTGCCTGATCATACACATTATATGCCGTTATTTCAATGTGAGAACCATGGCAGCATCAGCTATCATATCATTTCCGTTTTATGTGAACAATGATGGAGGCATATTCCTACATTCATGATCACCAATTAACATGATTAAGTTAGTAATGTTAATGGCTTCGCCACTTTCTATTTTTGTGTTATTTGCAGAACAGTAGAAATGTCATCACTCTTGTCAGACGAATCAATTTCGCTTATATACTATTTTGTTTTCTGGTTCCAAGTCATTCACGGGTAATTCACGGGTGACAAGAGCTTCCTATAATTATGATACTACTCAAAGTAATTGCAGCTGTGGACACCATTTCTTTCACATCAAAACCAGAAGCTCTGCTGAACATAGCAAAATAGCTAGCAAGGAGCGATACAAGAGGTTTTCAAGAGTTTTTTCCAACAAGACTCGCTTTCTTGCTTTCCAATGTCAGACAGGAGGAACAAAGTGATCCTTCCATTTGTTCAACTAAATTTTACTTAGGTGGTGGATAAAACAGAGTGTGTTAGTTACGGTCACATACATTGTATTGTATATTTGGTGATTGGTCGTTCATCTCAAGACAGCTATCCATTCATGAGATACCATCGGCTATCCATTATTTACTGGCATGTAAAGTTGGCTGAATTAAAATCACGATAGATGTGTGTGATGAGGCACAGCAGCTTCTTGTGAACTCATATTTCAACAAGAGTGACAACTTCGAAGGCTGTGATATAGATACGCTCAGAGACAGCACGTTCTTAAATAATAATAATAAGTCAACACTGCTGAAGTTGCTGCCACCCAATGAAAATGCTTTCGAAGAGCTTATAAAGCATGCAGCCAAGCCATCTTCAAGCCTTAGGACTATGGATGGGTTGTAGAAAACGGCAAGCAAATTCCTGTTCAACCTACATGTACAAACCCACTGTCGCCACCACATGTGATTCACACAACATAAAATCACTTCAGGGTTGACTTTTTATTGATCTTTGACCATAAAACATAGGTTTAGACAACTTTAAAAGCAAGTAATCTTAAAAATTGACCGAGATATTGAGAAATTAAGGTTTTTCGGTAATGGCCGCCATTATCGGCAGGATTTCCGCCAGGGGGGGGGTGGGTGGTTGAATGGGGGTCCGGACACCCCCACTCAGCAACACAGGGGGGATATGCCCCCTTGTGGGCAAAGAATTTTTTTTAAAAATCCATATTTTGTTGTCATTTCAGTTAAAATAGGCCATTTTTAACACCTAAATTGTGAACTCTTAATTTTTTTTCTCCTGGGGGAGGCCCCAGAACCCCCTACTTTTGAACCCACCCCCCTCTCAAACATTCTTGGCGGAAACCCTGTTTGGCCTCCTGCCAATTAATTCCAGTAGTCGATTTGCAAGGTTGTGCACCTGGGCTGTGATCCTAAATATATGTAGATATCATTTTAGGTGCCCAACATTTTACAACACGCCGTGTCAGACTGATCAGTTTTTCAGAAAATATGATGTTAACCCCCTGGGTAGTAGTTTTACATACTCTACGATATAACAGTGCCGTATTATATTGTAAATGATATGTTTATTTACCTCTTTTATCGCCGTCATACACATGTATGTATCTGGTATCTGGTTTAACTTTATATTATGTTAGCATGTGAACTCAGAACAGTGTGAAGATGATAAACTCATTTTGGGACGAAGTCATTCAAATATAACTATGATGGCGTAGATGGATCACACAATTTGCCAAAATATCAAACTATGGAGATCAAAAAGCCATCAAAAATCTCTAAAAAATAATTTGACAGTATAATGATGTTTCCCATTGTATTCCTTGATCCAATAAACTTAATCTAGCCACTAAGGTCGCTTAAATATGATATCTAGAAGCTACGATATCTTGATTTTGAATACGGCTGGCGGCCATTTTTAATTATGGCGGCCATCTTGTATTAATAAATATAGTCTTGTGTATGAGATGTAATTCTCTGAAATTAAATATATATTGTTAGGCATTCAAATCATCATGTTATCCAAAAAAGGTCAAGTTGTGCACTTTTTGCTAAAACGTAAATGTTGGATATTGTATTCCAATGGTCACGTGACCTATGACCTTCCAATGACCCCAAAATTAATATTGTCGTCAAAATTGCATTATGGGATCTCAAAACCTAAGTTTAGAGCTAAACAACGCATTTCTAGGATTGCCGGGACTGTATTGATAGCCGATTACGTTTTTTTGGCGGCCATTTTGGAAATATGTGAATTAGCTAATTAAATATGCAAAATCTCGAATGGTATCTGGCAGATTTGAAATCTACGGGAAAAAATACAATAGAAACCGCTGAGAAAAGTTTGACAGACATGTTTATTAGATTGGTTAGGATATATCCCTGCCTATAAGGGCTTCTTATATTACAAGATTATATATTTGTACTTGAGGACTAGCTTACAGACCACCAGTACGACAGCAAACTATAATCATAACAGTATATGTTTATCGGTAGGCCTACTCAACTTAACCTACAACGGTCAAAATGATATGTTTTCTTTTCTTTTCTTTGATATATACCATGCTGACTAATCGCACCACTGGCCACCCCAGGATGCGATTAGCAAACAACATATTACCAGTGCCATAAATACTGCTTTCTACCTGTTATATCGTTATGCATTATTTAGAGTACGGTATAAATCTGGATCAGATCTGTCACGGCTATCTAACTAACAAAGCCAATAGGAGGTATCTGCTTATTATACAAGTGAGCAGATACTACCTTTTGGCTTTGCACAGCAGTGGGGCGGGGGCCCTAGGGTAGTGGTTAGCACCGCTGCCTTTCACGCTAGAGTTCGGGGTTCGGTTCCCGGTCTCGGCGGTTTGAAAGACACAAAAATGTTTCTTCCCCATCCACGTGTGAAACTCAGTATTGTGGGGAGCCTCCGTAACCCAGAGGTAGCGTGCTAGGCCTCAGACCGCCAGGGCTCGAATTTCGAATTCTGTGTCTGGAGGACAGTGTCATCTCATTCATCTCACCGTCGTCAGGAGGTTCTCCTGGCCCAGTTTAGCCTATATGTGCACAAAGGTGGCCTAAAGCCTGATTCATTTCATTTTTTTTGCACAGCAGTGTAGCCGTTTCCCGCTTTGATTCTTCAATAGATTATTCCTTCACCCTTTAAGTCCTCACGATGCACTAAAGCATCATTTTACATCCCTCAAAACATACCTGATTTCCCTACAACAAAGGGTTTTAGAACGGAAATTTCCATGAAACTGGTGTACCAATACATGGCAATTTTCTTTAATTTTAAAACCACATCAAATCATCTTCATCCACTACAAGTCAAGAATTGCGACAGCAATTCGCGGCTTGTAGTGGCTTGAAGATGACAATGGTAAATTCAGACTTGAAAGGGTTAAGGCGCTGAAATATATTAAAATAAGTCATGGAGATCAAAGGGTTTTTTTCAATTTGCAATCATCATAAATGGCTTGGTTAGCTCTTTCCGCTTCATTTGAATACCTATGTTATGGGTCTACAGCCATTATAAACATTTTAATTCCTCCAGTGCGGGGATCGTCTTTATTAGTCAGATTTTGACGTATAAAGACGTCAGATTCTAACATATAAAGACGTTCCCAGCGCCGTAAGAGTTAACAGAGAGAAATAAACATTCGCTTCGATGGACTGCCATATGTATTGATTGATATTGTACACGTGCAAGTAATTTTTATCGACTTGGAGCTGTGGGTCGCGATAGCGAGACACAGTTTCAAGTGGATAAAAAATAAATTCTATAAATGAGCGTTTTCATGGTTGACATATTCCATGTACCCATATTCGAGATGGAGGGAAATACCCCCCCCCCCTTGATCTCAATTCACAGTTATTTATTTACCCCATTCCCGATCACAGGTATTTCCAGATGTTCGATCACAGTTACGGGATATTGTATTAGCCACATGCATACTGCGATTCTCTTGAATGCAATAAATGACAAAAAAATCATCTGAAGTAATTTTATAATTGCATGAGTACGAAAAACATTTTTTTATAACATTTATTTCATGCAATCACAGTTATCGGAAAAAATCATCTCTGATGACACTTCACAGGTATATTTAGGGATCAAATCAGAGTAACAGGTAATATTGCACAAATCAGAGATCACAGCTAATTACAAGTCTTAATAACGAATCACGGTTAAAAAAGGACAAAAAAAAACGAATAACGGAATAGGTATCCCCCCCGTCATCCGAGCTGAGCGGATATGATTAAAATAGCTATTTTTGCTACACAATCCGCTCTGCATTCTATGGATTCGAAATATATCGTAATATAACGGGACGTAGGCCTATATAATTATGCGTCCCTAGCAGGACAGTGGTTAATGTGTGAGGGTGGTCCCCCGTGAGAGCCAAGAACCGAGATATGCTAGAAATAGCACACATTTAAACATCTATAATTTCCCGAGGGAACACAAGACGTGTGATATGTCATTCCGCACAGAACGCAACTCTTATATTGTGACAAAAATATCGATTTTTTCAATTGGAAATCATCACAATATAAGAAGGCATTATCTGCTTACTTTAAAAGTAAGCAGATAATGCCGTTTGGCTTTACACGGCAATACAAATACCCACAGTATCATGCGAAGTACCGCACACCCAAGCCTTTGACCAGTATGCAGCACTGTATCCAGCAACACAAAGCTTTGACCCATGCTGTTCCGCCCATTTACAATACATTAGGTGGCCCATCATCAAACCAACATTGTTCTAACGTCTCGTGTTTGTTGTGTTTGCAGAATGCCGCGGATACTACCTCAGCAGTGAAGAAGCAAAGTCCAGCATCCTGGGTTTGATTAGCCCTCACAGCGCTGGGATCGACTTTAGTCGTCAGAATCTGACGTCTGTAGACGTCCGATTCTGATGTCTGAAGTCTATCCCAGCACTGTAAGAATAAAAATATTTCTAATGGCCGTAGATTAAGAACATAGGTATTTAAATGAATCAGAAAGCGCTACCCAAGACATTAATATGATGATTTCAAATCGAAAAAACACACATTGGATTACATGAAAAAAATATGCGCTTTAACCCTTTCAAGCCTGAATTTACCATTGTCATCTTCATCCACTACAAGCCGCAAATTGCTGTCGCAATTCTCAACTTGTAGTCTATGAAGATGACTTGAAGTGGGTGGCAAATTGAAGAAAATTGTCATGTATTGGTAAACTAGTTTCATGGAAATTTTCATTCTAAAACCCCTAGTTGTAGGAAAATTAGGTCTGTTTTCAGGAATGTAAAATGATGCTTAAATGCATCGTGAGGGTTTAAATGGTTAAGAGTTAGATACACCAATGTGGATGTGGATCTGTGTAGTCATTGGTCTAACGTCTGGTGACTACAGGATGATGCAGAAGACAAGGATGCTGCCTCAGCAGTGAAGAAGCAGGGTGAAGCATGCCCGGTTTGTTTAGCCCTTACAGCGCGAGGATACACTTTATTCGTCAGAATCTGACGTCTGTAGACGTCATATTCTGACGTCTAAAGTCTATCCATGCAGTGTAAGAATAAAAAAAAAAAAATTGCCGTAGACCCATAACATAGATATTCAAATGAATCAGAAAGAACTAACTAAGACATTTATGACGATTTCAAATCGAAAAAACACACATTGGATTACATAAAAAAAAATATGCGCTTTAATTTTGGCACTGGATATCAAGCATTTTAAGTTAAATAATGGGCGTGTTAGATACACCTATTTGGACGTGGATCCCTGTAGCCATCGGCCATCTGGTGTCTGTTGTATCTGCAGGCTGACGCAGAAGACAGGGATGCTGCCTCTGCAGCAGTGAAGCAGGGTCCAGCATCCCGGGTTTGTTTAGATACACCCATGTGGACATGGATCCATGTATAGCCAATCCTCCACCCCGCAGATAACACGCTGATGGATGATCCAGATGCTCCGTCCACCAGAGCCTCCGTGGCCGGATTGGCAGAGACTCCGTGGCCGGATTGTCTACAGCGGAACGCCTGTCATACTGATCACCGCACTGGTACGGCACCGTGGTGTTGACTATTGTAGATCTTGTAATAGACCTATTCGCAAGGTTTTAATTTTCCCGAGTTTTGCGAGAAAGACACATTCGCGAATTCAAGAATCTCACGAAAATTATTGTTATAATAGCGCTGCCAAAGAAAACTGAAAATGCGCGGACTCTTAACTTCGTCAAAAGTCACAAAATGAAAAATTCGCGAAAATTCAAACACCCGAACATTACATGATTTACAGTGTAACGAAACCTTACAGCGTTGAATTATTTTTGTACAAACCATAGAGACCAAAGGTTTTTTTTCAATTTGAAATCATCACAAATGTGTTTGCAAACCTTTCTGGTTCATTTGAATACTTATCTTATGGGTCTACGGCCATTATAAATATTTTAATTCTTTCAGAGTGGGGACTGTCTTTATACGTCATAATCTGACGTCTACAGACGTCAGATTATGACGTATAAAGACGGTCCCCGCGCTGAAAGGGTTAAAGGGCTCCATGCAAGAACCTTCTAACTCATGTTGGTGGGGGCCCTGGTGCAGTTAAAGCTTCCTGCTTGGAAAGTCGGAGATCGCGGGTTCGAGCCCCACTATGGCCTTCAAGTTTCAAAGAAACTAAATGTTTCTTCCCGCCCAAAAATGCAATAATGTGGGGAGCCTCCGTGACAGAGAGGTAGCGTGCTCGGCCTCAGACCACCAGGAATCGAATCCTGTGTCTGTAGGGCAGTGTCACCTCATTCATCTCACCATCCTAAGAAGATTTTCCTGGCCCGGTTTAACCTCTTATATGCACACATGTGGCCTAAAAAATGTGGCCTCTAACTGATTAGGCCTACTTGTGACGTACGGTGTTATTGCATTTTAGCTTTATACCTCAGACACTTTAACAGTTTGGAGCACTGTATATGCACAGTCACGATGAAAAGCATTCTGCTGGACCGTTTTGACTGGACTGTCCACCGAGCTCATAATGTCGCCGGACAAGGTAAAAAAAATGTCCAATTATGGACTAACCACCTTCTCTTGATTTGTGTAATTATTTTTATATTCGGCTTTAAGTGGGTTCCGGGCCTAATGGCTAATCCGGCTTGGCTGTAAGCTGGAGGTAACGGGTTGAAATAACGGTCGAGCAGAATGCATATACAGTGTGCATATACAGTGCTCTAATCTGTTAAAGTGCCTGGCGTGTTGAGTGTTTATGCTGTACTATGAAGAATAAATAACTCTTGAAATACTTCAACAGTTGGGCGTAGCGTCGACTAAAAGTTTTATTTTATCGCGATAATGCCACAGAATGCAGAAAGCGACGCAAAGCAATATTCGCCCATTCACCGCATAGTACATGTAGATGTACAATTTTATCAACCATACTATCGCGGGTGTGTTATTTGTGAGAAGCAGCGAGCTAATTTAGCTCGAGCCATAAGACCTGATTGCTGGTGGTAGAGTCATCCAACATTGCCGTGTCAACCGTAGCGCTTAACTCTCTGCTGTCTGAAGCATCACAATTCATCCTTAACCCTTTCAAGCCTAAATTTACCATTGTCATCGTCATCAACTACAAGCCGCAAATTCTCGACTTGCAGTGGATGAGGATGATTTGAAGTGGGTGAAAAATTAAAGAAAATTACCATGTATCGGTAAACCAGTTTCATAGAAATTTTCATTCTAAAACTTTTAGTTGTAAGGAAATTAGGTCTGTTTTCAGGAATCTAAAATTATGCTTTAATAAATCGCAAGGGCTTAAAGGGTTAACCTTTACAACGCTGAAATATTTTTGTATAAACTATGAGAACCAAATGTTTTTTATTTCAATTTGAAATCATCCAAAATATCTTAGCTAGCTCTTTCTGATTCATTTGAATATACCTATGTTATGGGTCCACGGCCATTAGAAATATTTTCACTCTTACAGTGCGGGTAACGACTTTAGTTGTCAGAATCTGACGTCAGTAGACGTCAGACTCTGACGACTAAAGTCGCTCCCAGCGCTGTAAGGATAAACCCTCTGCTACCTAAATCATCCCAATTGATCTTTACAGCATTATTTATTAAGCAAACCAGAAACGTTACGCATATGTTGGCAAGGAAAGAAGGAAACTGAATGAAATGTAAAATGAATTGTATGCTCTTCAGCATTGGAGGTAATAAACATATACATTATATATAGTATGACAACGGCGTTGAATTAAAAGTAGCATTGCCATCTGTTCTGCTCAATGTCAACTATTTTTAAAACATTTCAGAAAATATACTGTATTTCATTAGACTTCAAACTAGGATTTATGCGCACTTTCCTATATGGACACCATAATACACCCACATATTGGAATATTCCGAAGCACTGTATACTAATCACACCAAACACATAAGTTTTTTTTTATTGTTCATTAAAAAGGGCTGCCGTCTGCAACATATAGGACTAAAACACCCTTTACCCACTAAGTTATCTGATTTGAATTTTCACCCACTTGAAGTTGTGTTTCGCTACCGCGACCCACAACTTCGAGTGGGTGAAAATTACCTATATTTGCTAAAATTGTCACCAACCATTTGCAGATTTTAATATTCAAGCGCACATTCCATCCTCAATATCAGTGATATGATCGGCTAAAATAAAAAAAAAGAATAAAACATATTTTAAGCGACTATAGTCGCGCTTAAACTGTTAGAGTAGTGTATTGATTTATTTGGGACATGGCAAATACAATGTACCCAAACTTGTCTATTCCGAAAGTGAAACCTCTCACTTGGCACACGACGTTGTTGCTATACGTTGAATCAGCGTCTATGACGTTGATTCAACGTTGTGACAACGTCGTGTGGCCAGTGGGCCGCAATACCATCCGATTCTGTCACTAGTCATTGCTGAATCGCTTAGGCCACTATGTTTTTTCTCTGTTTTAGGCAGATTTAGGCCGCGCATTACCAGAGAAACTTGTTTTTTTACACGCATTGTTGCCGATTTTCAAAAAAAAAATTTCGGGAGGCAAAAAAAATCCCGAAAAAGACAAGCTAATTTCAGGAGATAATACAATATTTTTCCAGCTATGTTTTTTTTTTTTTTTTTTAATAGTTCAAAAGGTTGTTTTATTTCGTCGCCCACAATAACTGTTCCAGACATTTTTCCAACGTTTTTTCGTAATTGGACGCCCTAATTTTTACCGCCCTCCCTCATTAGATTTTTTTCTGATCTAAAACACTGAAATAAAACATAGTGGCCTTATCCACCCACATCACGTCAGCAAATTCCTCTGCTGTATATTTGCTTATTCTATGAATCGAAAAATAATGTGAGAAAAAAATTCCGCCGTCAAAAGTGATATCCCTTAGCCTGTCTGGATTCCTTGACCCCCATGACAGTGACATCTGTCCCCTTCATTTGAATTTGGAGGGATGAGGTCACGATGAGATCACGTGGTTTGCAGCTGACCAATCCAAATGGACAGCAAGCCGCGTCTCCACCTGCCCACAAACACCATCCATTGACTCTGTAAACACAAAACATTTATGTAACATTTGTACAATGTTGGACCAGCGTCGAAGACGTTGGGCCGACGTTGTACAAATGTTATACAAATGTTTTGTTTTTGTTGAGGATCCGGTATTAAATTATTGTTGGACAGACGTCGCTGACGGTGGGCCGACATTAACCCAGTATTGGGTCAATTGATCTCGTTTTCTGGGGATAGAAGCAATGCAATGACAGAAGCAATGCATTGCGATCCCTGATCCCTTACATTGGACTGACGTCTCGTGTTTTCTCGGATACGTGTTCAGGCACGTTTTAACCCTTTAGCCGCCGGTGCCGATTATATTCGGGTTTTAATTTTTTTATTAGCACATTAAGTACCAGCTTTTGCACGAGGTTAAAGATAAAATGTGACATCAAAAAGCAATATTTGAAGCCATGCGTCGCCCTCAAGTGAATGTAAATGATTCACACGTGTCACGTTTGAATCTGAAAATTAATTATCATGTCCTATTTGAAGAATAATTCAATTCTTCTTCAAATAGGACATGATAATTCATTTTCTGATTATTGTATTATCATTAACAGATAATAATAGGGGCCTACCAACAATAGCCACGTGTTTTTACCTTTACATAAAGGATATGACTAATGTATAGGGTGCATTACTCATATCCCAAAATATTGATCAATTATATAAGCCAATATATGACCTTTATCTCCCAATCCTTACTTTTTTGGCTCTAAATGAGTGACTGATAGTAATCTATAACGCCCCCCCCCCCCACCCCTCCCTACTAGCAAATATAAGGCGATGAGACATTGTGTTTTAATGTTGGTCAACCATCTACGACGCTGGCCGAAGTCATTAAAACCACAATGGATGAATGACGCGTGTTTGCTTCCTAGAAAACACAAGACAAAGTGTTATTTTAACACTCACAAGGTTACTTTAATGTTAGCCAATTGTACTCGACGCTGAAACAACATTAAAATAATATTGGTTCAACGCACGTGTTTACCGCCCACACACTGACATCGCCGTCGCCGCCATGTCAACGTCGTTTTGCCCAAGTCTCGTCACAATTTGCACACGCCGCTCGCCTAAATCTAATTTCTCAGTGGTGATGACGGCACAGACTCAGCACTGGCCCAGCGCCGTCACAACTGTGGGCCAATGCCAAATATTCCGGGCCGTCAATGGGCCAGCGATGGCCAGCGTTTGTCTTATCTGTGCTAAATCATCACACTCCCCTCCCCTGCAGCATCTCAGAAGAAAACTTGTGGTCGTCTTTCAAATTTTCCAGCTCCTATCTGCAGAGTAGTCCAGCATAAAGACGAGAGTAGAGAGGGCAGTGCCCTCGCCAGGAAGAGAATAAATGGAAGTTATGAGCACGCAGCGAATAAGGTCAGAAACTTCACTCCAAACTGACCGTAAATAAAATTAATGGGGTGTTAGGCCACCTTTGTGCACATATAGGCTAGACTGGGCCAGGAGAACCTCTTGAAGATGGTGAGATGAATGATATGACACTGCCCTACAGACACAGGATTCGAAATTCGAGCCCTGACGGTCTGAGGCCGAGCACGCTCTCTTTTGGTCACGGAGGTTCCCCAAAATATTGAATCTTTATGAAAGAGTTTGTTTGAAAATTGAACCAGAGTGTGTTTCGAACCCGCGATCTCCGACTTTCCAAGCATGCAGGCAGCTTTATCCACTGCACCAAGGCCCCCGCCGTCAAGTCAAAGTCACGTCAAAAAGTTTATTGTACACTGGCCTCAATGAGGCATGTGGCACAGGTATCATACAATTCATGTAACGAAAGCATGAAATTATAATCCAGTTGAAACAAATGTAACAAACAAATGTAAAAATAATAAGAGTAGGTATGAATTACATATAAACAGATAATAATTATAAGAAATACAGTTGTTTCTTCCGTGGCTCATTGTAATTAAATACATACAGTCTGAAGTACACGTCAAATTATATTTTGCCAATTTTCTTATAATTAAGATATTCTAACAGGACAGAAACACATTTAATATTATAAGCAAAGTATTAGGATAAGTTACATTCAAACCAGATAAATAGTCTCTTTGCCACTCCCATTGACATAATGTATTAAACACAAAATGTCTTTTACTGCAAGGTTTTTAATGTAAATATTATATATATGATCCAAGGAGTCAGAAAATGGCGGATGCTAATTTAATATGGATAGCAAATACATAATTAGCATAATCAGAATATTTAATGAGGTAAATTAGGGACCCGCCCACATCAGAAGGGTCAACCTCCAATCAACAATAACTCTCAAATTATGGTTATCTTTTCATTTTTCAAGCATAGTAACAAGGTCAAGCATATTTAAAAAAAAATACAAATGGCTAATATCCGCCATTTTTAATATATACATGTAAATTTAATTAGGTCATTTCAGGACCAATATCGTAATTCTTGATGCAATTGATGAACTTAAAGTTTGAAACCCACGTACCTGCATAATCATGATAATGAATAGGCCTACGCTCAAAAAATTGAAATAAAACTGATACACCGCTTTTAATAAAAAATTCAAAATGGCCGCCAAAAATAATATTCAGTTTGTTTGTAAAATAAGCAAAATCGCGGATATTGCCATAAATAAACATGGAAATACTTCTGTTCTGACACAAATCACAAGATCCAAATATATTTAGAGTTCATTGGTGTCGCATGGTAGTTATCATGTTCAACTGCAAATTGCAATTCAACAAACTGCTATGCCTAGGCATACATCAAATGATATTAAAAATACAAAATGTTTTTACGAGTTTTATCCCAGAGATTATGAGGCTCGAGTGTTACCAATTTGGTTGACGTGTTCACTCAATGATGAGAGTGGTAATCACTTCTGTGCGTCATACACACACCTGGCTTCATCCACATGACCACATTTAAGATTGTGGCCATTAGAGAGACAGAATACCTGCCAATATGTCATAAGGAAATCTGCATAGCTTTTAATACCATTATTGTGGCTGAGTGATGTTGCCTCCTATTAATCACATTGCAGGCAGGAGTGGACATGCATACAATACTAGAGTCTCACCTGGACATCTACCTATAATATTAGGTTAGGCCTCTTTAGGATGTGTGGCTATTCGAGGTTATTCGAGCCCAAAATGTTCTTTACAGCAAGATTTTTTTTATTGAAATGTGATGTATAGGGTTCAAGAATCTAGAAAATGCCGGATGCTAAATTTTATATATTGAACACTTTTCTTAATTAGCATAATTAGCAGATTGTCTGAGGTAATCCAAGACTTAGCTTATATCTCAATTTCCAATGACAGTAATAATGAAAGAACGGTTCGAAAACGATATTTTGATTTCAATAAATGATTCCAATATAATTTGAAAGATATAGTAAAAAAAAAACGTATACAAAAACTCAAAATGACCGCCAAGGACCATTTTTATTGATAAATCTATAAATTATATGGGGAAAGCACATTATGTTTTTCTAATTTTGTCCAGTTGTCTCACTATAGTGAGAATGATGGGTTTTCATGATTATGGGGTTTCAGGAAAATGTGTGTGGTCGAATCTTTTTTTCTGAATGGGGGTAAAATACAAGATGGCCGCCATCTGTGGAATGCTAAACAATCAATTGCTATTATTTTAGGACATAAATGAAACAGATTTATGGTTTTGGTGTCTAACGTAGTTTTCAGATGTACAGTGTACCTGATGCGATTAGAACGTACATTAGACATTACGCTGTAGGTAAATTTCAAGATGGCCGCCATCTGTGCAAGGTCAAACTATAAATTGATATATTTTTGACAGAATGCAGGCCGATTCATGATTTCGGTGTCGTCCATAGATATTTTTAAGGTATGCCCGACTCAATCAAGGGAATATTGGTTTGCGTCGTTTTCTACACAATCATGGCAATATCGCAATAGACGGAAATCAGAAGTCGGGACTATGCCCTACTCAAATACAAGTGTTTCTCAAATGCCCCTATGTCGTGTTGGTGATGACTTTATATCTGAGTCAACAGCATGGAAAAGGCCACCAGCTTGGTCCCTGGAAGCGACCCATCCCGACATACTTCTGTAGCGCCTAACTTCTCGGAGGACCGAGCTCAGAAGCGCGGCAATCCAGAACTATATTTAAGAAGTGTCCAAATCATGGTCGCAAAATGGGTGCAGGGCAGTAAAAGATTTATCTGTCAATTCTGAACTATTGCCTTGAAATTTTGCACAGGCCATTTTCAAGTCATGTCCTAACATCCGTAGAAATGTCAAAAGTTTATATAAAATTCCAGAATCAGTGCAATGGGATTGCAAAGGGACGTCATAATTTCGATTTACTAAATGTCAAATGTTCTACTGCTTAGTTCTGGCCCAAGGTATAGTGGGGTATCTACTACTTGCATCCCGTGGGTATTTTGTGAATCAATTGTAGAACACGTTCTACAAATTTTAGTCTGATAGAAACACTTGGAAATAATATGATAAAGAAGCATTTTTATTTATTGTGAGTTGAGAATTGCCAAAGCAATCACACCTCAAGGTGAAGAAAAATGAGACTATCTGTTATTGTCATTCATAGTTTCCGCTTCCTCACAGACTGTGAGGAAGCGGAAACTATGAATGACAATAATGTCTGAAATTTACAAAATAAATGATAATGTACAATCAACACAAGTCAAATTGATTTGGCCATGCGAATGTTTTCTGAGCTGACTATGGGTACTTTTCTATTATTATGTGTTTGATACGTTTTAAAATTATCAGCACTGTATAGGTGAATCAATGCATTATAATAATGTACCAATTATAATGTATATACCCTGAATCCTATACGGATATAATATGGTAATAAATTTGATTTGCTTTTATTCGATTGATGACAAAATACGGGAATAAGGACAATAATTACATGTACGCGGTATGACTGGGCTGCCTAACTCATTTACTTCACCGTAGGCCCAGTCACACTGACCGCCATTTTGTTTCCACAACCAGCTGTGTAAAAACAACACTAGCGCTGCCTACCATAAAACTCAGATGTCATGAAATTGAGACGACTATTCCAAGTGCGTATGAAAAGTAGTCCATTTTTTATACTATTACATTTAAAAATGAAGGTCACTGTGTCAGAGCCTTGCGAAGTCACTACATGTGCAAAATATGTGATGACAAAATACGGAATAAGGGCAATAACTACATGTGCATGTTACGCACACTGGTGATTCTAACACACTATGCACTATAGTCGGATTATTAAGAAAGAGTGTTTGTTGCAACATGTAATACAGAATAACAAGAACTAGACACACAATGCTGAAACACACACACGGCCTCTCCCGAAGGATTGCGACCGAGACGACGGCCCATTTAAAGATGTATGACATGGGTCAGCCTCTCCCGGCAGAAATGGAACACAGCTGCGTTCAGACTTAACCCATTCAAGCCTGAAGTCTCCATTGTCATCCTCATCCACTACAAGCCACGAATTGCTGTCGCAATTCTCGACTTGTAGTGGATGAAGATGATTTGTTGTGATTTAAAAATTACAGAAAATTGCTATGTATTGGTAAACCAGTTTCATGGAAAGTTTCGTTCTGATACCCTTTGCTGTAGGAAAATTAAGTCTGTCTTCAGGGCTGTAAAAAAATGCTTTCATGCATCGTGAGGGCTTAAAGGGTTAATGTGGGTCTTTAATCTCCAAACCCACTCCGACTCTTCTGTCGCGCAAAGCTAAAAGGCAGTATCTGCTTACTTTTCATGTAAGCAGATACTGCCTTTTGGCTTTGCTGAGCGGCGTTCTCCCACCGCAGCCAGAAAAACAAACAAAACATATTGGCTGAATGCTGACCCAATGTTCATTAAAACTATCCGCAACATCCCAAGTTTAATCTTCTGAGGATTGATTCTGAGAAGACACGAGACGTTGATCCAATGCTGGCTTACTGGTGGCCCAAGTCTACGACACTGGCCCAACAGTAAACCACGATTTGGACAACGTCTGCTAAGCTACATGATAGAGTCTGTGTTATTTTTTGCAGGGAATGTTGTAGGAAACGCTTTGCATTTGTAGACCAAACGCACTGGGTTCGATTTATGTGGTGTACGGTTGTCATCATGCGCGCCAGGATATAGCCTCGTTGGTAGGATCCCAGAGGCGCAAGACGTTTAATCAATGTTAGTTTCACATTGGTCCAACGTCGTAGAGCTGCTGATAAGCTATTTTCGGCTTCTGTCTTTTGGTAAAATAGACGCATTCCAAAATCATTTTAACACTGCGACAACACATTAAGTCAATTTCAGCGACATGTTATGCAGCTTGGAACTTCACAGCAGATACAAGACGTTGAATCAATGTTGGTTCAACGTCTACGACGTTGGACCATCGCTTAGCCAACATAAATTTAACGTCTTGTGTGTGCTGGGATGGTTGAAGCTGTACCAAGGGGTACTGATTTCGATTCATGCAGCAATTTACTACCTATGGAGCTAAATGACTTTCAAGAAAGCTGTACCCGCTGTGCAAAGTAAAAAAAGGCTATTATGTTCTGCAAAGTATCTGCCTACTTGGAATGTAAGAATACTCTATCATAGATTTGCAAGTTAGTATACATGAGCTTGGTGTAGTAGTCAGCCCTGCCGTTTGTCGTACCAGGGTTCCCGGGCGTATTCATTCATTCATTCATTCATTCATTCATTCATTCATTCATTCATTCATTCATTCATTCATTCATTCATTCATTCATTCATTCATTCATTCATTCATACATTTATTCATTCATTCATTCATCCATCCATGCATTCATTCACTCATTCTTTATCCAATTCGTTTCTTTCACTTATTTTCCATTTCATCTTCGTGACGTACTTTTGCAAAGCATTTAATTGTGTTACCTATTTTTTTAATTATAAAATTATAAAATAACAAGGTGGCTTTTTTAGAAAAAAAATAACATTCACACACAGAAACGAAACTACTATTATACAGAAAAATTTCGAATGGTACTTAATCGATAGATAATGTTATTCCCAATACGAAATAAGAATGGTTTTGCAGAAAACATGGAACGCTTTGACGTTGGCTCAATGAGGTGACTGAGCTGACAAACCAAACTAACACGAGACGTTTGACGAATGCTGGTCTAATGTTGGCCCACCGTCTGTGACGCTGGCAACATTGGTATCGCGATAACTGAGAAGTTTGTGGCGCAGCCCCTTACCGAGGGCGGGGGGCTGGTGCTGTGGTTAAAGCTGCCGTCTTGGAAAGTCGGAAATCGCGGGTTCGAACCCCACTCTGTTTCAAAGATTTAATATTGTGAGGAACCTCCATGGCCGAGAGGTAGCGTGCTCGGCCTCAGAACGCCAGGGCTCGAATTTCGAAGCTTGTGTCTGAAGGACAGTGTTATCTCATACATCTCACCGTCCTAAAACAGTTTCTCCTGGCCTAGTTTAGCATATACGCGCACTAAGTTGATCTAAAACCCCATTCATTCCATTTACCTTTCTGAACTGATTGTACGTATCGTGATCTCTGTCAAATCCGGGCTGCATAACGTCCCCTTGGAGTTAAAAGGTGCTAAACTGCCACTTTGTAAAGTGACAGTTTAACACCTTTTAACTCCAATGCGACGATTAGTATATGTTATCTCTGTGTGCTTCTTGTCTAACGTGGTATCTTGTTGTGGAACCAAGCAGCGTAATATTTTCCTTATTTGTACCCTCAGAAATCAGAGTGTCATATGTGCTACTCTTTTGAGTGACGCTTATGATATTCTCGTTGCTAGAGGGTGGCATGAGGTGAGCCCGGCGTCACGTTTTAAATCAAATACAAATCTGAATTCAATTAGTTTTTAATAACACAAACCAATGTAATTACCAGCTTCGTTCCCAGTAGGCACCTGTCACTGATTATCGCAATTAATGCTATTGTCAAAGCATATCATATTAATTAGAAGGCATGCATTGTGATAATTAAAAAAAACAATGGAATTATCCAAATCTGTTCACGCTCAGTGCTGATTCAATTATACAATTACGCCTACTATTATTGATTACTATGTTTTTTCTGAACCTTTTAATACAGTTCGCAGTTGTTGCTCTCTCATTGTTAGAAGCAAAAACTAAGCAAATATATGCAACGATTTTTCATGCAAAATGGCGTTGCAGCATTAAGATTTACCACAAATGTGTCTTTGGTTTTTAAAAAAAATTCTAACTCGATTTATAGGTAATTGCTTTGTTTTTTATTTGTGAGAAACTGAACGTTAGAACAAATTGAAAATAATTCTTGGCCACGAGATATAAAACTTTAATTTTCTCAGTTTGACCCTTGATTTAGATGCGTCTTAGCATGACATAGCCGCTATCAATATTGACACCCCATGCTCAAATATGTACAATGAAAACTATTCAGAATAGGAAAAAATTGCCATTCGGGTATAAAAATCGCAGATTCAGCCATTCCTCACCGCATTTCTGATAACAAAGAAAAAATGGCATATACATGTT
>OZ024917.1:9022120-9059620 GCA_964017125.1 Flabesymbios commensalis
CCCGAGCCCTCCCGTACCATCCGTACCGCTCCTAATTTCCACAGAAATTCGGCTCCTGTTAGAAAGAGGTTTAACCGCCACGCTACACACACACGATACGAATCAAGTTCACCGAATTTTCCCGAATCGATTCGGAAAGGCGATTCGTAGAGATTCGTTATGTTCAAAGGGGAAGTCAAATCCCTGTTTGGGAACAGTGGCCTGTTCTGGATTCATTATTGTCGATGCTTGAATGGGCGACTGTCTCAGATAGGCGTGTATCCGGCTACCAACCACAATGAAACATTGTATAATAAGCTATGTAGTTATTGTATCTCTGGTTTTGGTGCGGGAAAAATATTTACACAACATGGCAATAGCTATTTTCTTTTTCTCTATCGCCACAATTATCTGTAATTAATATGTACTATGTATACCAATATCTTAATAATCAATAAAAATTAATACAATCATAATGTACATATTCTTAAGTAGCCCTGGTGTTTTTGCAGTGTAAATTTATGGATTAAAATGTAAATGTTGTATTATAGTTTGTGTTATATATTGTATTATATTTTACCATTAGTTTTGTACATATTTAAATCATTGTACTATTGAATGTGTATAAAGAGGGCTTATTGCAAATCAGTACGCTGTACTCAATAAATAAAGTTTATTAATATCAACTGGAGCCCTGGACCCGGCATTACCCAGGATTGTGAACCTGGTTCAAACTGCAGGGACGGTGACCATGTGTGCTGGTTCAATATTGGGCTATCGTCGCAGACGATGGGCCAAGATTGAACCAGCAGGGGATTAACGTCCGGTGTATGCTGGGATATACACGGACACTCCGAGCTCCGAAGCCAGAAATATAGCGTCACTGTTCTATTTAATGGGTACATGCCAAATTATAACAGGTGAATTTTGATGTTTTAATAAAGCTTGTGTCAAAATAGCAACGATAATACGGGGTTTTCAAACTTCACTATTTCGCCATTTCTCCTTTATTAACCCTTATAACGCTGACATATCTTGCATAAACCACGGAGAGGTTTTTCCTCAATATGTAATCACCATTAGTGTCTTAATTTGCTCTTCCCGCTCATTTGAATACCTGTGTTATGGGTCTACGGCCATTTTAACATTTTTAATTCTTTCAGTGCGGAGAACGTCTTTAGACGTCAGAATCTGCCGTCTACATACGTCAGATTCAGACGAACCGTACGAATTGTTCAGGGACCCTAACAGTATGTTTGTACGGATGGTTCGGGATGGTACGTAATCTAACTCGTATGATACGTAATGCATTCGTATCGAACGTATCGCCATTCGACTGATACGGCTCGTGTTCGGATTGTACGTTTACTTAGATTCTAGCGTGCGTATCGGCATAGATATTGAATAGTTCATTAGAGCAAGTCTTTGGCTCAGAGCTAAAGGATTCTATCTGCCACTTTGACGAGTGTCAGATAGGATCCTTTAGCTCCGAGGCGACGAAGTGTGTATGTACGACTGGTACGTAAACATGGTAAAGGCATACGTAAGGTACGGCGAATTTATTTGTATGGTGTGGCCCATACGGCATGGATATGCAATGATTCTGAGGTACCTTTGTAAGGTAAGAGGGAGGGGGCCCTAGGGTAGTGGTTAGCACCGCTGCCTTTCACGCCAGAGTTCGGGGTTCGGTTCCCGGTCTCGGCGGTTTGAAAGAAACAAAAATGTTTCTTCCCCATCCACGTGTGAAAGTCAGTATTGTGGGGAGCCTCCGTGACCGAGAGGTAGCGTGCTCGGCCTCAGACCGCCAGGGCTCGAATTTCGAATCCTGTGTCTGGAGGACAGTGTCATCTCAATCATCTCACCATCCTCAGGAGGTTCTCCTGGCTCAGTTTAGCCTATATGTGCACAAAGGTGGCCTAAAGCCCGATTCATTTCATTTTGTAAGGTAAGAAAGCGGTTCGGATGCCAGTACTTGACGCAAGTACGTATAGCTCAAGTACGTATCTCTGCTTCGTAGAGAAAATGTAAAATTGTGCGTGAAGCTCGGGAATTTTTTTCATTGGGATCGTGCGCCCCATTCGTCGCGATGTGGGCTTGGTAATATACCCCCATGTCACTGATAAATTTGGTTGACCAGCTGCTGACCAGACAAGCACATTTGAAGTGCAGGTCAGTTAATGATGACTACATGACGCCGACACTCACATGAGTGCCTGGAAATGTCACCCTCAGGTCATTCCGATTGCCACATGACGACTCGAGAACGGCGGATGCTGGCGAGCTACAGAAGTTTGAATATGACACGCTGTTTTTTCACAGCCAAAGACTGCTCAGTATCCTCTGAGTCGCTGGCAATGTTGAATGGCTCACCGCTGCTGATTCAAAGTAGGCATACGTGAAATCGAAACGAATTGATAGATTTCTTCAGATGTACCTTGGGTCAGACTCATCACAAAATAGCAATACTGAGACGGAAAGTACGACCCGCCAATATCAGGTATTGGCTATAACAGTACGTGCAGAAGATGGAGTGTGATAGTGTAATATAATATATTAACCCTGTCAAGCCTGAATTTACCATCGTCATCTTCATCCACTACAAGTCGTGAATTGCTGTCGCAATTCTCGACTTGTAGTGGATGAAGATGATTTGATGTGGTTTATAAATCAAAGAAAATTGCCATGCATTGGTAAACCATTTTCATGGAAATGTTCGCTATAAAATCCCTAGTTGTAGGAAAAGTAAGTCTGTTTTCAGGGATGTGAAATGATGTTTTAATGCATCGTGAGGGCTTGAAAGGTTAAAGAATAGTACAATAATTTAAATTCCATGTAAAAAAATGACACTGGTGCTTTACTATATATTCCGGTCTATAAATTTGATTTATGTTTTTATTTTGCAAATTAATCATGCCTATGAACATGTTATCTGTCACTCTCTGAAGTGGCAGATGACCCCCTTCATGTTCAAAGTGGCGAGTTAAGAAAATACATATGAACACATTTGAGCTTGAAGAAGATTCATATTTTATTTTTAAAGCTCTGATATATTTTTATACACACCAAGAGACCAAAGTTTTTTTTTAATTTGAAATCATTATAACTGTCTTAGTTACCTCTTTTGCGCTTCATTTGATACCTATGTTATGGGTCTACGGCCATTATAAATATTCGATATCGACATCAAATAATATACGTCAGATATACGTCAGATTCTGACATCTAACGTCGGTTCCCGCACTGAAAGGGTTAAAAACAGAATATTTCAAGTGATAATGTTAACATAATACCAACACAAACCACATACGCTGTATACAGCTAAAAATCTATTGGTAATTCTGGTATGCATAATTGATCTAATGCTTTCTGATTGAAAGATCATAGAGAGTTAGTTTTTCCTTTTTCCGTAACCGGGTAACGCTAGAAGGACAGTTGCTGTCAAAGGATGAATAATTAAACAGTGAAACTGACAACACCAGCGGAAACTGACATCTCTAGCGGAAGCGTTAGAAGGCTGGCGGCGCCTTATGTGACGTTTGAGATGAGACGGGGCAGCTGTCAGGACGTGAGACCTTGGCTTTGAAAGAACCAAAGCAGCTTGGCTCCAGGGGAAGAACCATTCAGAGAACCTTAAAAAATACCCAGTAAAACCATTTCAAAAACTGATTCGGAATGAGGAACGCCGGAAGAACCTTTCAATAAAAGGTTCATTAAAGAGCTATTTATAGAAGATTTCAATTATTCAAATTACTTTTTATTAAGGGCTCATTTAAAGAACCTCACCTAAAGGTTATAGATGGCACCCACCAAAGGTTCCCTATATGTTTTACTCGAAAGAACCCCAATGGGTTCCATGTAGAACGGTTTCGGCTAAAAGAATATCCTGCTCTGCAAATACAAAATGCAGTATCGGCTTACTTATTAAGTAGCCAGATACTGCCTTTTGGTGAGCTCTATAAAAATATAACCTCCACTTGGTCAAATCTAAATACAAAAACAAATTAAAATTTTTCACTCACTTGATGTTTTGGATCGCATCAGCGATACACAACTACAAATGAATGAAAATTCCATTCATACATCTACAATAATATGGCCTCCATTTTGTCAAATATTATTACAACATAAAAACCTGAATAATTTTCACTCACTTAAAATTGTGGATCGCGTCAGCGAGACACAACTTCAAGTGAGTGAAAAATCCCATTAGAAAACCCACCTTAGGTCTGATTCCGCATATTTTTCTTTGAAAGCGACGCAGGTGATATGACCATAAGACATGGCCCTTAGGATTCCTGTAAACTATCTGCTCCAACCCGAATTTAAATAACAACGAGATGACGGAAGTAGATTAGTTGGTGATTTCACTTGATTGAATGGTGCGTTCGCCGCCCGAAAGGCATCATTTTAAACATATAATACAACAACCACAAAGGCCTGCACATGCACCCCATTGTCAACCTTGGACACATGTGGTCAGGACATCATGAATGAATGAATGAATGAATGAATGAATGAATGAATGAATGAATGAATGAATGAAAGAAATGAATGAATGAATGAATGAATGAATGAATGAATGAATGAATAAATGAATGAATGAATGAAAGAATGAATGAATAAATAAATGAATGAATGAACAAATGAATAAAAGAATGAATGAATGAATGAATGGATAAAAGAATGAATGAATGAATGAATGAATGAATAAATGAATGAATGAATGAATGAATGAATGAATGAATGAATGAATGAATGAATGAATGAATGAATGAATGAATGAATGAATGAATGAATGAATGAATGAATGAATGAATAAATGAATGAATGAATAAATGAATGAATGAATAAATAAATGAATGGATGAATGAATGAATGAATGAATGAATAAATGAATGAATGAATAAATAAATGAATGGATGAATGAATGAATGAATAAATGAATGAATGAATGAATGAATGAATGAATGAATGAATGAATGAATGAATGAATGAATGAATGAATGAATGAATGAATGAATGAATGAATACAATATTGGCCGTCGAAGACGTTGGGCCGATGTTGTGTAAATAATAATAATGAAAATGAGTTTATTCAATGCACTTACATATACATTTTACATACATATATGACATTTAAAACTGACAAAAATGATATATTCCAATGAATATAAAAGTACTAAAAGATACAGTGTAAATGTAAATGTATATACGGCATATAGGAGAGCAGCTAAACAGGTATCAATGATACCTTTTCTGGTAGCCACGCACCTGTTAAAATAATGATATATATATAAATATATCCATATATATTACTTCATAAATATATTTAAAATAAACGAAGTCAACCTTGGACACATGTGGTCAGGACATCATGAATGAATGAATGAATAAATGAATGAATGAATGAATGAATGAATGAATGAATGAATGAATGAATGAATGAATGAATGAATGAATGAATAAATGAATGAATGAATAAATGAATAAAATAATGAATGAATGAATGAATGAATGAATAAAAGAATGAATGAATGAATGAATGAATGAATGAATGAATAAATGAATGAATGAATGAATAATTAAATGAATGAATGAATGAATGAATAAATGAATGAATGAATAAATGAATGAATGAATGTATGAATGAATGAATGAATGAATAAATGAATGAATGAATGAAAGAATGAATGAATGAATGAATGAATGAATGAAAGAATGAATGAATGAATGCATGAATGAAAGAATGAATGAATGAATGAATGACTGAATGAATGGATGAATGAATGAATGAATGAATGAATGAATGAATGAATGAATGAATGAATGAATGAATGAATGAATGAATGAATACAATGTTGGCCGTCGAAGACGTTGGGCCGATGTTGTGTAAATAATAATAATGATAATGAGTTTATTCAATGCACTTACATATACATTTTACATACAATTATGATATTTAAAACTGACAAAAATGATATATTCCAATGAATATAAAAGTAATAAAAGATACAGTGTAAATGTAAATGTATATACGGCATATAGGAGAGCAGCTAAACAGGTATCAATGATACCTTTTCTGGTAGCCACCCACCTGTTAAAATAATGATATATATATAAATATATCCATATTTATTACTTCATAAATATATTTAAAATAAACGAAGTAAAATGTTGCAGGTAATTTAAACGTAACCTACAGTTCAAACAAAACAGCATAAAAACATTGAGCAACAAAACGCTGTTTCCTGAAAATGTTCAGTTAAATAGATATTCAAGATTTTATCTGTTTCTTTAATAAATGATATACAAATGATATACAAATGTTTTGTGTTTGCTAAGGCATCGTCATAATAGTTGAGAAGGCCTACAATATGCCACAACTAAAATACATATTTCATGCTGCACAGAATCCTCCATTAAATAACCTATTATATGGCGAGACGGGGCGATTTTATCACACGATTTCGATTACTTAAGTGTTTGCTCGCTGCCAAACAAACACGCGGGACTGACTCAGTGCTGGTTTAATGTTAGCTCATCATCTGCGCCGCTGGTCCAGCATTAAGCCAATACCGTGTACACGTCAGGTGTTTTACAGCTCAGATGGATGCCATGAATTCTCCTAACATTGCCAAAGAGACTCTGTTTAAGCTTTTCTCCGGATATTACGAGAAATACTGCCCAATATCAAGCAATAAGACTACTTGACCGCAGCTGTGATTGGAGAAAAACTGTTGACAAGAACGCGGTATGCGATAATAAAACCCAACGTTCAGTTCAGTTAATCGTAAGAAAATAGCATGTTATTTATCATCATCAATTTTGATAAGCAGAAATAAATCAATCAACCAAGCTGGCTGTGCACGAGCCACACTTTACACATACAGGCTAAATTGGAAGAGTGGAATTTTCTATAGTGCGTAGCCAAAAAGCATTATCTGTTTACTTTACAAGTAACCTGATACTGCATTTTAGCTTTGCAGAGCAGCATAATGTATGACGCTACTAGTAACACAATGCTAGTTTCGTGTTGAAATCAATCCAGTGAGCTTGCTATGTTTAGAGGACTTATTGAGAGTATCCAGGTCAGAACATACTATTTATAATCATGTAATCAAGTCTCAGTGTTTTATATCAAAGACCACGTTAACGTGTCGTGATATCACTGGAAAAATCTCTTGTCATTTTTTAATTCTTTTTATTAGGGAGGAATGAAATGAATGTTTCATTCAAATAAATGTTTTAATATTTGAACATTGTTGGTCACAAATTAAACAAATATGAGCAACTATCACCTGCCTGAAGGTGTGGGTCGCAGTAGCGACACACAACTTCAAGTGGGTGAAGATTTATGATCTATTGTTATGGTTGACCATATAGTAGACCATAATTCTGAGCACCATGGTTTACCATACTGAAATTGATGAGGCATTGTGGCATTGTGGCGTGCATTTAATAATTTTTTGAGATAACACGGTAATATATAAAGGGATGAAATAAAATGAATCGGGCTTTAGGCCACCTTTGTGCACATATAGGCTAAACTGGGCCAGGAGAACCTCCTGAGGATGATGAGATGATTGAGATGACACTGCCCTCCAGACACAGGATTCGAAATTCGAGCCCTGGCGGTCTGAGGCCGAGCACGCTACCTCTCGGTCACGGAGGCTCCCCAAAATACTGACTAGATAAAGGGATACTCTGTGTTCTCATAACACATATAACCAGACGATTGGGCGCGGGTGAGGGGGGGGGGGAGGGGAGGGGAGACATAGAGTTGCGAACTCCAGCTTCAAATGACGAACATACCTGGCACACAATTATCTAGATTGCATGTTTTTCGTCCATTTCTCCGTCAATTCTGAACCGACTCCCTTGAAATTTTGCACAGGACATTTCCAAGTCATGTCCTAACATCGGTAAAAATTACAAAAGTTAGACTATTTGATATGTAATACAATTCCAGAATTAGTGTAATGGGTTTATAGAAGGACGTCATATTTTCACTTTAGCACAGGTCAAATGTTTTAACTTTCGCAAAAATGCGTATAACTATTTAAATGTTTTACCAATGTTAGGACATCACTTGAAAATGGCTTGTACAAAATCGGAGAAATCGACAAAAAACATGCACTACAGATAATTGAAATTTTGCACAGGACATTTCCAAGTAATGACCTAAAATCGGTAAAAATTGCAAAAGTTAAACCATCTGATATAGTAATACAATTCCAGAATTAGTGTAATGGGTTTATAGAACGACGTCATATTTTCACTTTACCACATGTAAAACTTTCACAAAACTGCATATACCGGGTAACTATATAAATGTTTTACCGATATTAGGACATTACTTGGAAATGGCTTGTACAAAATCGGAGAAATCGACAAAAAGCAGATAATTGTGTTCTAGACTATATATGATTAACCCTTATACAACGCTGAATTATTTTTGTTTAAACTAGGGAGACTAAAGGGTTTTTCATTTTAAAGTCATCATAAATGTCTCAGTTAGCTCTTTCCGCTTCATCTAAATACCTATGTTATGGGTCTACGACCATGAGAAATATGTTAATTCTTTCAGCTCGGGGACCGTCTTTATGCGTCAGAATCTGACGTCTACAGACGTCAGATTCTGACGACTAAAGACGGTCCCCGCACTGAAGGGTTGCGCATCTCCCATATTGAGTTCAGTGATACTTTATCAAGTTTAGAATTGTAATTTAACCCTTTCAGTGCGGGATCGACTTCAGACGTCAGAATTAGACTCTATAGACGTCAGATTCTGACGTTTAAAGTCGATCCCCGCCCTGAATGAGCCCTATATAGGCCTGATGGCCATATAACCATAACGTAGGTATTCAAGTGAAACGGAAGGAGCTAACTAAGACATTTGATGATGACTTAAAATAGAAAAAAAACCCATTTAAGTGTTAAAACATAGACGTCAGATTCTGACGTTCAATGTCGATCCCCGCCCTGAAAGAGCCCTATATAGGCCTGATGGCCATATAACCATAACGTAGGTATTCAAGTGAAACGGAAGGAGCTAACTAAGACATTTGATGATGATTTAAAATTGAAAAAAAAACATTTAAGTGTTAAAACATAGACGTCAGATTCTGACGTTCAATGTCGATCCCCGCCCTGAAAGAGCCCTATATAGGCCTGATGGCCATATAACCATAACGTAGGTATTCAAGTGAAACGGAAGGAGCTAACTAAGACATTTGATGATGATTTCAAATTGAAAAAAAACACATTTAAGTGTTAAAACATAGACGTCAGATTCTGACGTTCAATGTCGATCCCCGCTCTGAAAGAGCCCTATATAGGCCTAATGGCCATATCACCATAACGTAGGTATTCAAGTGAAACGGAAAGAGCTAACTAAGACATTTGATGATGATTTCAATCTGAAAATAAACCTTGTGTTAAAACGTAGATGTACGGAAGTTTAGTAGAGCATAAGAAAGATGGAAATTAGGCAACTTCGCTGGGAAAAATGTCCACACAAAGTGTGACTGACTTCAAGCATACCAGGGCTGGGGCCCTGATGCACCGGTTAAAGCTGTCTGCCTTAAAGTCTGAGAACGCGGGCTCGAACCCCACTCTGGCCTTCAAGTTTAAAAGAAGCAAAAGGTTTCTTCACCGCTCACTCGTATAGAGCTTCCGTGACCATAGACCGCCAGGGTTAGAATCCGAATTCGAATCCTACGTCTGGACGGCAGTGTCATCTCATTTATCTCACCATCCTCTGGAGGTTCTCCTGCTGACCAAGTTTAGCCTATATGTGCAGCCTATATGTGGCCTAAAACCCCATTCACTTCATTTCATTTGCAGCATACCATTAGAAAACCCTTGTGGGTCAGTCCCTGGGTGCCAGGTACGGGTCTGTATGCCAGGTCTGTATGCCAGGAATCCTTGGAGAGTGATATAGGACTTGGTCTGTGAAACAGTATCTCTAAGGATCAGGATCGCCTGATCCGAGGTAATGTGTCTGCCAGAAGCTGTGTGAAGCTGATCCCAGTGGATCTACTTGGGACTCCTGGACGTCACTCTAACGTAAGTAGCAAGTAAGCAGATACTGCCTTTTGGCTTTGCACGGCAGTATCCCAGCAAACACGAGACGTTGAACCAATGTTGGTTTAATGTTGGGCCAGCGTCGAAGACGATGGGCCAACTTTAAACCAACATTGTTTCAATGTTTCGTGTTGCTGGGAGATGTTGAACCAGTGTTGGTTTATTGTTGGGTCAGCCTCGAAGACGATGGGCCAACATTAAACCAACATTTGTTCAAGATCTCGTGTTTTCTGTGTACTGCCCTGCAAAGCCAAAAGGCAGTATCTGTTCACTTTTAAAGCTAAAAGGCAGTATCTGCCTGCTTGTAAAGTAAGCAGATAATGGCTTTGCAGAACAGTATATTCCCCGACCATATGATGTAAGAAACCCATTACACAACATAAAGTCGGTACCTGTCATCACTTCTGTGGTGGTTCTCACTCAGAAACGTATATTAATATGGACAGCGGCCTATACCGCACCACCTGGGCTGTGGATACACAGTGAGGTTCTGTGTGAGATAGTCATGTGGGCAAATGTTAACGTATTCATTCTCAGTAAGCAAACGTAAAACACAGCAGAAACAATATTTGTGAAGAAGTATTAAACACAATGTGAAATTAAATTTAGCCAGTTCATTCATTCATTCATTCATTCATTCATTCATTCATTCATTCATTCATTCATTCATTTATTCATTCATTCATTCATTCATTCATTCATTCATTCATTCATTCATTCATTCATTCATTCATTCATTCATTCATTCATTCATTCATTCGTTCAATCATTCATTCATTCATTCATTCATTCATTCATTCATTCATTCATTCATTCATTCATTCATTCATGCATTCATGCATGCATGCATGCATGCATGCATGCATGCATGCATGCATGCATGCATGCATGCATGCATTCATTCATTCATTCATTCATTCATTCATTCATTCATTCATTCATTCATTCATTCATCCATTTATCCATCCCATTTATCATTCGTTCGTAACGTTGTGCATTTAATGTATTCCGTTTTCGAGGCAATTAGACAGCAAACCAAGCTATCATGTACCCGTGTGGCTTGTCAGCCATGTTGGATTCATGCAGAATAAGCATGATAAGTGGTGGACGATTTTATGAACGAAACCCAACGAGAAACCATTAACCTCCTAGATTTAACGCCACCTGAGTTCGAATCCGATAATGCCCATTTCATTAGATGTTATAAATATTCATTGACAATCAGGAAGGAGAGCTGTTATTATATATGGGCTGCACTCCAGTGCAAACACCAAACGCTGACTCAATGTTGTTCCAATGTTGGGCCACCGTCTGCGACGCTGGCCAAACATTGAAACAACACTGGATCATAGTATCATGTTTGCTGCACGTGGCATCTGACCAATGCTGGCTTCGTGTTGGCATGTGTTTCAGGTGCTGGACCCTCATGGTGGCTTCGTGTTGGCATGTGAATCAGGTGCAGGACCGTCATATTGCTAACATTCCAGTGAACACAAAACATTTACAGTTTTGGGTTCCTTAACCGTCGCGTAACATTTATACATTGTATTGTGGTTGGTCCGTCAAGCTGTCAGTTTAGGACACTTCTTGCACCATATTAGCTCTACCGGTGTCCTTTGCTTCCTTTGGTGTCCTGTGATCCCGATCAAAGGACACTGGTAGAGTTTTTTATTGTCAGGTCGCCGTATAGGTTCTGACTTTGCCATCCTTATTGCTATAATCCTACACATTTTACACCAACCTATACAGGGTATGACGGGCAGCTGCTTGCGGGACATTAAAACACACCACTACATTATTATCTGTGTCTTTTTGTTTTTTTGTGTCGTTTTTTCGTTGTACATGTTTCTAATTAAAAAAAAATGGATAGGGAGGTGGGTGAGTGGGGTGTCAGATTTTTGGAATTTTTTTAACTTGACAAGACCCCTAAGCCGGGAATGTTGATCAAATACAGACCAATTATCATGGTAGGCCTATGGTGCTATAATCAGTCAGGCGTGACCGAGCTTTGATTATGAGGGATCCTCATTATGATCGGATGTGTTTTAAGTCAGTTAAAAAACTGGGTGTTCTCCATTCTTAAGGGTAAAAAAGCTTCGGCCTCGACCTTTTTCACAGCTAAGAATATAGAATTCCTCGTGCTTATCCTACAAATAGGCTGATGTATAGGTTGGGTGTGTGTGATTCTGAAAGGTGTATGGTACAGATAGCGATTCAAAACAGAGACAAACCCGTTTAACCATTTTCCTGCTAAGTTAATTTATTTATATTTTCACCCACTTGAAGTTGTGTCTCGCTACCGCGACCCACAACTTCAAGTGGGTGGAAATTTCTCATATTTGTTTAATTAGAAATCTATCCTTTGCAAATCAGGATGAGGTTTAACAATAACGACTGGCTTGAAATGCCGAAAAAAAATGAGTGACACTAAATTAGATCAGCTAGTTTCTTTTTTACCACCTGTTTTCTGGGCGAATGGATGCCTAAAATAGCCGACAAGCTGCGTGTTTATGGACGCTGTCAACGATGAAATACCATGCCACGGAGTAATCTCGCCAGATTGCTAAATCTCGTGAGACTTGGGTCAGCGGCGTCCCAGCAGAGACAATACGTTGATACAATGTTGATTCTTTGTTGGCCCAGAGTCGAAGACGATGGGCCAATATTAAATCAACATTGGTCCAGCGTCTTGAGTTTTCTGGGATCCAAGCAGAGGGGAATCACAGTGCTGGCCCAATATACTGTGGATCTTGTAATTTTCGCGTGTTTAAATGTTCGCGATTTTTTCGAATTTGAGACTTTTCACGCAGCTAATTCGCGAATTTTCCTTTTTCCATAGTAGCGTTATTATATTAATAATTTTCGGGAGATTCTGGAATTCGCGAATTTGTACTCCTCGCAAAATGCGCGAAAATTAAAACCTTGCGAATATTACCAGATCTACAGTAAGTCCAGCAACGCCACGCGGAAGATCAAATGCTCCAAAAACTAAACAACATGCCGATGGATCACGCTATTTTTCAGCATGCGGATGTGAGAAGTTCGCTCAATTTGGGTCAAGGCGATTTAGACGTTCATCTAATGGAGATGTAATGTAGCTCCAATGCCCCCGCAACACGATTCAAATTTTCACCCACTTGAAGTTGTGGGTCGCGGTAGCGAGACACAACTTCAAGTGGGGGGAAATATAAATAAATCAACTTAGCAGGAAAAGGGTTAAAAGGGTTTGTCTCTGTTTTGAATCGCTCACGATTGGCATAATGTTGTGCCGTCGCCTGCAAAGCTACTCCAATATACACTAATATACATGCTACACAGTTATGTCATGACTAGTGCTGTGTGGGCTGCTATAGTTTTTGTGTGATGTAATGTGGTTTCTCACAATCTGTGCTGTGGTTTTCACTATGAGACGTATATGGGTATCAGTCTGTATCGCACTCTATAGCTGTAGATTGAGCACAGTGCTTGGTTGGATATTTCATGTCACAAGACCTGATGACTGTGTGACTTGATCGTGTGAAAAATACAAATTTTGTTCATTTTTAGAGCGATATGTGAAAATACAGCTCATGTTCAATGAATAAAGTGTTCGCCTAAAGGCTCACACCTTATTCATTGAACGAGTGCTGTATTTTCTTACATCCCACTCAATAAACACTGTTTTTATATCTCCTCTTGTCCAGCAGACATGGGACGTCGGCCCAACGTTGGTTTACTGTTGGACCAGCAAAGTGGACGATAGCCCAACAGTACACCAACTTTGGTCCAAGTTTCATATTTGCTGTGTATTCTGGTTTGCTTATATTTTCCATTTAGTTGAATCCATAATTGCTAAAGCAATTTTCAGATTTATGTTATCAAATATAATGCTGGTATTGAAGACGATAGGGATACATCAAAGGGTGATAGGGAGGCGTTAAAGGGCGATGGGAAGGCGTTAGAGGGTGACGAAGAGGCGGTAAATTACAACGGAAAGACACTAAAGCGTGAAGAAAAGGCATTAAAGTGGGACCGTAAGGCATTAAAGTGCGACGGGATGCGGTAAAAGGCGACGAAGAGGCGCTATTGAGTGAAGGGGAATCGGGGAAAGGCGAACGAGAAGGGGTCGTTAAAGGGTGATGGAAAGCGTTGAAGAGCGACGGAAAGGGGGCCCTCGCGACAGCGGTTATTTTCAATCTTAGATAGGGTCTCCCATAATTCACCTTGTAATTTAGTAAATGGGCGATGGAGAGGCTTTAAGGGCAATGAAAATCGTATAGGCGATGGTGAGGCACTGAAGAGCGGTGTTGAGGCATTAAATGGCGACGGGAATATATGAATAATGCTTTACGTCGCTTTCTGCACAATCATGGCAATATCACGACAGAAGGAAGCCTGAAGCCGGGACTATGCCCTACCCTTATATTAAGGAAGGCGTTAAAGAGTGGTATTGATCTTTAATTCAAAAAACACCCCAAAGATGTTTTATTCGTGTGAGGTCACCCCAAGGGTCATCCCGAGGGAAGCCTGTGAGTCATTTTATATCAGGTCAGAAATATTGTTGACAGAATTCCGACCGCTAAAAATACAGCCATATGCGTTTGGGGCTTGTATGTGGCCCAAAATAAAACCAATGATTTTCCAACCCAACAGACTCAAGACGGTAAATCATTCTTGGTTTAACGTTGGTCTAACATCCACAACAATGGCCCAACGTTAAACCAGCATTCATTCAACATCTTGTGGCTGCTGGGAAGGCAATATCCCGGACAAGAGATGAGAAGTGAGACTCCTGCAGCAGATGAGCACTAAAAAATGCTCTGGAGAATGTCTGGCTGGACGTTGGGCGAACGTCTGTGATGTCGGGCCGTCGTCCAGCCAGTCATTTACAGACGTGTGATGTGTCGGGTTGTGGTGGGAGGTGCACATCTGATTTGGCGACTAAATCCCTCAATCTATGGCGGAGGCTTCGGCCTATTTAACTATTGATGGGGTGGCCATAAAGAGGCCAGCACCAACACCGGCACTTGTTGGAGGTCACAAAAGATTCACACCTTCTCGTAAAACATCCACCTTTTCTCACCATGGGCTGTTTTTCAAGCTTTTCACTGCAACGTGTACAATTGGATTGATCGAACTGCTGACTGCTGACTGACTGACTGACTGATTGATTGATTGATTGATTGATTGATTGATTGATTGATTGATTGATTGATTGATTGATTGATTGATTGATTGATTGATTGATTGATTGATTGATTGATTGATTGATTGACTGATTGACTGATTGACTGATTGATTGATATCGTCCTAAATTAGAAAGGACAGATACATTTGATTTTGCCGGACCTTAACCATGTCAATGATTTGTGTAAGATTGTTTTGTAACCTGCCTTGGAGCAATTAAAATTAATTTGTATGCCTATCTATCTATAATCTCATGATAATGGCAATGCAATAGGCCAATATAGATATTTTTCATACTGCATGATTTGTATTGATCATACATATTATTTACAATCCTGTATTGTAAACATGGTAATTTGAAAAACGTAAGGGGCCCATGGTCAGGCCGAATGAACAAAACAAATGTTATATATAGCCGCCAACCAGAAAAGAGTGTTCTGTTGACCGTGTGAGTTGCCTTCAGCAGTGCGTACAATTATACATACAAAGAGGCCGTTCATACAGGAAAAATCGCAAAAGCGAAAGCTTACTTATACGCGATCGCAATCTTTTTTATTTCCCAGGCATATACACACCTACTATGCCAACTATAATCTGATAATGTGAGCCCCGAAAAAGTAACACAAAAAAACAGATTGTCAAAAGCTTGACAATATCGATATCGAATAATCCCGCCATATGGATCACGTCAATATGACCGACATATGAACCATCCCGATCAGCATAAAAATGGTCATGGTGAAAATTGCGGTTGAAAACTTGCCGACACAGCTTTTGGCCAACCGAATCTATGGACTCGCTCACAGAATGGCGACTCAAATGAAATTAAATGAAATGAAATTAATGGGATTTTAGACCACCTTTGTGCACATACAGGCTAAACTGGGCCAGGAGAACCTCCTGAGAGATGAATGAGATGACACTGCCCTCCAGACACAGGATTCGAAATTCGAGCCCTGACGGTCTCAGACAGAGCACGCTTCTTCTCGGTCACGGAGGATCCCCACAATATTTAATCTTTACGAGTGAGCGAGGAAGAAACATTTACTGAAGGCCAGAGTGTGGTTCGAACCAGTGATCTCCGACCTTTCAAGCAGGCAGCTTTAACCACTGCACCAGGGCTCTCGCCCTGTGGCGACTCAAATATACCACGTCGTCGGCCAACACTGGAGGAGCTCATTTTTAGAAGGAGATATACATTATTGGCCTGATAACACAAATGGTTGCTAATGGTAACTGTTAAATGTTCTGCAAAATGTATCGAAATTATCATTCACTTCAATATGATGTACTGCACTTAGTGGTGGGTGTATAACCCTTCAAGCTCGGAGACCGACTTTAGACGTCATAATTTGACATCTCTTGGCGTCAGATTCTGACGTCTAAAGTCGATCCCTGCACTGTAAGTGTAAACATATTTATAATGGCCATATACCTGTAACATAGTATTCAAACGAATCGGAAAGAGCTAACTACGACATTTATGATGATTTCAAATTTAAATAAACCCTTTATGGTATATATGGTTTATACAAAATTATTTCAGCGTTGAAAGGGTTTATTTATTATCACTGTGTGTAACAAGTTGTCGAGGACCGCCATTTTAAGAGTATAGGCATTAAGTCGGTGTTGTTTTGATGTTGGGTCAGCGTCGTAGACGGTGGCCCAACATGTTTTCTGGGTTTGTTCCGAATGCCACGCTGCTTGCAAAACGCGTATTTAGGGGGCCACCATACGATTACCAGGGGGGGGGGGGAGGGGGGCTGGAGTTTTTTTTTATATAAATAATTTCAGGAGGACTCTGCGTGAAATAAATAATTTACTTTAAAAACTGTTCTATTTAAACGCTATTATAATAATAATATTCGCGGGATTCTTGAATTCACGATTTAGTCTTCCTCGCGTAATTCGCGAAAATGAAAAACTCGCGAACATCACCTGATCTACAGTATCTAAGATGCGCGCTGATAACGCGGTGGACTAACGTTAAACCAACATTGATTAACGTGTTGTGTCTTCTGGGGATGTGGCGCCTCAGAAAAAACACCATTCACCATTCAGGATCCTATCAGAGACACAAGCGACAATGTACCATTGTTGGATTAATGTTGGCAAATCGTCTACGACGCTGGTCCACCATTAAGCGGACATATAGGTGCAACCCCTCCTGTTGCCAGGTCTTGTTTCCAGACGGCCATTTGTCAAAAAGAGGCCGCCTCGTTCTCGTTGTCTGGACCTCCCCAGTTGCCAAGGTGATGGAAAATTGTCGGGTCGTGCCCCGAATGGGGATGAACATTTGAGGTAGTCTGGTTCAAGTCCCTAGTGGCACGTCAACATGTAGAAGGATGCAAAAGGCAGTAGCTGTGAATACACGGCTACTCCGTGCAAAGTCAAAAGACTGTAACTACTTCGGTATGAATACTGAGCACTATAAAGTACTCTTGAAATTATTCGATAAGAGTAGGGCATAGTCCCGACGTCGGGCTTCCTTCCGTCGGAAGATTGATTGTGTAGAAAGCGACATTCACTCACTCAGTCTAGCAGTTTAGCACTACTCGACTGTTTTTTGAGCTGAAATCGTCCGCCCAGACTGAGAAATTCCGGGTGTTTCCGGGAATTTTTCCGAGTTAATCTGTCTATATTTACAGTCGAAATAATCCATTCCGTTCTATCGTTAATCCATAATATTTCCTTTAACATTATGGGGACTGTCGTTATACATCAGAATCCGACGTCTGTAGACGGCAGATTCTAACGTATAAAGACGATCCCCGCGCTGAAAGAATTAACATATTTCCAGTGGGCGTAGACCCATGACACAGGTATTCAAATGAAGCAGAGAGAGCTAACTAAGACATCAATAATATTGATATCACTTAGCCAATCAGAGAGTTTTAGTGACACCACTGTCATGCGCACGTGGCCTCTTGCCATTTCAAACACAAATGGCGACCTGATGTGGGTTCGGAGGCCATGTCTGGCGTGAATCAGGGGATTTTTCACTGGATCAGGTGCATAGAAATGAGCTCTAGCTATGTATTATCTTACTACATTACCACCTTAATTAAGAGCGACCACATGTCCTCATCAATTTTATCTCAACAACGGCACCATACAGGTGATCCAAACCCTTACAACGCTGATATTTTTTTTCATCAACCATGAAGACCATGGAGACTCTAAGGGATGCACCATTTGATATCTGAGATGGGGGGGGGGGGGGGGTAGAGAGCATGGAAAAAAGGTTAAAAAACAGTTTAACGCCACAAAAGTAAAAAAAAAATTGTTAAAAATGTAGCCAGAAAAATCAAGTTTGTTGTCGAAATTGAAGAAAAATATGTTCAAGACCAGAAAAACCACCAAACGTACATAATAGGGAAGGCATATGACAAAAAAAGATATCATTTACTCGACGAAACATAACAAAGAATTGTCGGACGTTCATCGCAAAAAAAGGTTGTTTTCTCGTGGAGGCAAAAAAAGTTATGCAAGCAACAATAATTCTCCCCCCCCCCATATATCTAACGGTGCGTCCCTAATACAAGCAGTTGCTTCTCCAGATAAAAAGAGTCTTATTCAAGCATTTGGTGCTCAAGAAAAACACAGGGGACTTGTGTTAGCATAGTCCTAACTAAATTTCTGATCATTGCAGACAAATAAGCTGTTTCTGAATTTTTTCCGGGTTGGTGATATATTCATATATATCAGCCTAATGTTCCTGGACTATAACTGTTTAGGCCACATTGATATAAACTATTGGCTCAGAGCTGGCTGTCGTGACGTGGGTGATCTTGGGCTCTACGGGTCATATGCAACCATTTGTGAGAAGAAACACCTCCTGAATATTACATGCATGTAAAGCCGATGGATGTAGCATTCCACGTGGTCGACATGATAAAACTATAACGGGGTAGTCACCTGGGCAAACACGAAGCATTAACCTGACGTCAGTTTATGTTAGGAACGTCGTCTGTGACGGCTACAATATCTGCTCTGCAAAGCCGAAAGGCAGTATCTGCTTAGGGGTCTTGTCAAGTTGAAAAAAATCAAAAAATCCGAGAAAAACTCGGATCGATCAGACAACACCCACCCACCCCCTTATCAATTTTTTTTTGGAAACATGAAAACAACACAAAAACACACAAAAACGCAAACTTTCCCCCCAAAAAATCAAAATTCTAGTTTGGGCTTGACCCACCCACCCACTTCCGAGTTTTTCTCGGATATTAGGTTTTCTTTTAACTTGACAAAACCCCTTACTTTGACAGTAAGCAGATACCGCCTTTTGGGTTTGCAGTGCAGAAACTGATAGACAAGTCTTTAAGCATACCAAGATCACAAAAATCACTTTAAACACAAGGCGTTGACCCAATGTTGCTTTATTGCTGGCTCACCGTCTTCGACGTCGGCCCAACATTCAAACAACATTGGATCAACGCCTCGTGTTGGCTGGGATATCACCTCCACGTGTGGACGAGACGTTGACCTAATGCTGGTTTAATGTTGGCCTACAATCGCAGACTATGGGCCAACATTAGGCCAGCATTGAGTGAAGGTCTCGTGTATGCTGGACATGCACCCTAGTAACAGATTGGTTCACGGTTGTTATTGTTCATTCTGCTCTGCAAACAAAATGCAGCATCTGTTTCCTTGTGAGGCAAGCAGATACTTTTGGCTTTGCTCGGCAGATTTATTATCTGTCTGACGTAACTTGTTTGCTCGGCCACTCGGGCACATTATATATCTGAAGTGTCATGGCTGATTCATGATATAATCACGATAAAAGCACATTATGACATCTCTGTCATTCAAAGGCGAAACACTCTAACTTCTTACTTGTAAAGTTAGTAGTTACCGCTGTTTGTCTTTGCATGGCGGTCAGTATGCCAGTACTGACGATAGAAGAGAGTCCTGCAGATCAAAGTAGAACAGCAGTAACTGCTTACTTTTCAAGTTTTCTTTTGAATGGCGGTCGGTATGCCGGTACTCGATGGCAGAAGAGAGTCCTGCAGCTCAAAGACAATCAGCAGTATCTGCTTACTTCTAAGGTATGTAGTTACCGGTGTTTTCCTTTGAATGGCGGTCAATATGCCGGTACTCGATGGCAGAAGAGAGTTCTGCAGCTCAAAGACAAACAACAGTAACTGCTTACTTCTAAGGTATGTAGTTACTGCTGTTTCTCTTTGTATGGCAGTCAGTATGCCAGTACTCGATGGCGGAAGAGAATCCTGCAGCGCGAAGACAAACAGCAGTAACTGCTTACTTCTAAAGTAGTAGTAATCGCTGTTTTCTGTTGCCTGTTGCTATTCAATCTGATAGCTGCAAACGAAACTGTTCATATATAGATAGAGCCTTCCCATCAAGACCTTTATCTATAGACATTTCTTGATGCTATCAACGACGAGAGGCTGATAATGTTTAGTGTTTTTCAATGCTGAGTTAACATCGTGGACGATTGTCCAACATTGATCCGTGTCCTGTGGAGTTGTTTCAATTGCATTTGTTGTCATTTGTGGCTGGACGAAAAATATTTATATATTTTTTAAATATGCATCTTCAAAATTGAGTTATTTAACTAACTGATCACCCACCACAAACTATGCTAGTGACATATTATCTGGTTTACAAAATGCTTAACCCTTGCAACCCTCACGATGCATCAAAGCATCATTTCGCATCTATCAGAAGAATCACTTAATTTCCTAAAAAAATGGGTTTAGAATAACAACTGTTATAATAATAACCATATATTTTCTCATTTTCCACCCGCTTCAAGTCATCTTCATTCACTACACGTCCAGAATTGCGACGGCGATTCGCGGTTTGTAGTTGATGGAGATGACAATGGTAAATTCGGGCTTGAAAGGGTTAAAAAAAACAAGCATTATTTTTGCATGCAAAAATATATAGATGAAAACTACGTATTTTGAATGACCACCTCCTATAGCAGTATATCGGTATATCAACATTTTCTGTCAAATGGGTCTCAGACGTTTAACTAGTTAATGCTTCACCAGCGTCGCAGACGGTGGGCCATTATTTGGCCAACGTTGATTTAGCGTGTGGTGTTTGCTGGTGATGTCAGGAACCTGGCCATTCATTATTCATTGTTCGTGATGTTGGGCACATTACATGGGGAGGCATAATGTGCTGGGGGATATAGAGAATCTGATGAAATTATGTCCTGTAATAATATCAGCTATACAATATTCATATAAACTTATATCATTTAGGATACAAGAAGTACCTTTTTTACTAAGATTTGTTTGTTTGCAAAATGTTATTATTAATAATATTGTTTGCATCTTGCCAAAACATTAAAATGAACTAGTGAAAACACATGCTGGTCCACGTGACGTATATAGAGCTTATTAATGTTGGTTTAATGTTGCCACGTGCCTGCCTATCTACCTACCTTCCTACCTGCTTCCTTGTCTGCCTGCCTACCCGCCTGCCTGTACCTACCTACCCACCTACCTACCTACCCACCCACCCACCCACCTATCTACCCGCCCGCCCGACGTCAGCTTGCTAGCTGGGTTGTAGTTGTTGTAAAGTGTGACCCCACAGCGGCACAGGACCGATGTGAGACACCTGGTGAGTGATACAACATAATTCACTGAGCGACATCTGGTGAATAATATAAAGACTGCAGCGACATCTGGTGAAAAATAAAAATACTGCAGCGACATCTGATGAATAGCATCTGCAATTTGTGACAATATTTTCGCAAATCAATTAGTCTAATAACGGCTGTTAGAAAACATGCACATTGTTTCTTATTTCACGCAACTCACAAAGAGCTCAGTCAATAAAAATATGTTCACCACGTTTTATATTCAACTGCATGGTCAATTCACCAGGTGACGCTAAGCTACATGTGAAATCCTTCATTAACAGCCTTTAAATCAAGCGACAGGGGTTTATACTTTGTAATGGTGGCTTGCATGATAGCGATCACAATTTTGATCTTGAAGCGAGTCTCCAGGCCGATTAAATCATTAAGAATCTGTATATCATTATCATACTCTATAAATATTATATGTTAAAAGAAGAGGATAAATGATTCTGAGTTCTGAGGTACGACTTGAGGGACGCTTTAATACTGGTCACGTCCAATGCTTCTTCACAGCCCACAAACAAAAAAATCAGAAGAAATATTATTTTGCTCCCGGGATTTTGCTATTTGCTGGCCCTAGATTATCGGTCATATAATCTTCTTTGTGTGTCTGACAAATGCGGGTAAATGCGCGCTTCTTTTTACACGTTTATTCATTTTCGCAGCTCGATTTTTTCATGTAGCCCTTCACCGATGTGAGACAGAAGTTCAAAATATCAAGAACAAAACAGCGCCGAGCAGAACAAAGGACGAACATTTGAAGCCAGCAAACACGAGACATTCACTGTTCGACGCTTGCCCAACATTGAACCAACATTGGGTGAATGTCTCGTGTTTGATTGAACTCACCTCTGTCGGAAATACTTGTGCAGTTTTTTGGACCCGTTGGAAGAGTGAAGCATGTAATCCAGAGTCCGGAGTGAAACGTCGTGCCAGCCGTGTCTGTAAACAGATAAAGGTGTAGTGAGCACGGTGAATAATCAAACAGATGAAGTTTGGAGTCAACAAGGGGAATAATCAAAGAGATAGAGATGATAGTCAGCGATGGGAATAATCAAACATATAAAGTTTGTAGTCAGCAAGGGGAATAATCAAACATATAAAGGGGGTAGTCAGCATGGGGAATAATCAAACAGACAAAGTTTGTAGTTAGCAAGGGGGATAATAAAACATATAAAGGGGGTAGTCAGCAAGGGGAATAATCAAACATATTAAGGGGGTAGTCAGCATGGGGAATAATCAAACAGACAAAGTTTGTAGTCAGCAAGGGGGATAATAAAACATATAAAGGGGGTAGTCAGCGAGGGGAATAATCAAACATATAAAGGGGGTAGTCAGCAAGGGGAATAATTAAACATATAAAGGGGGTAGTCAGCAAGGGGAATAATCAAACATATCAAGGGGATAGTCAACAAGGGGAATAATCAAACAAACAAAAGGGGTAGTCAGCAAGGGGAATAATCAAACAGATAAAGGTTCTAGTCAGCTAGGGGGATAATCAAACCGATGAAGGGGGTAGTCAGCAAGGGGAATAATAAAACAGATAAAGTGGGTAGTCAACAAGGGGAATAATCAAATATATTAAGGAGGTAGTCAGCAAGGGGAATAATAAAACAGATCAAGGTTGTAGTCAGCAGGGGGAAAAATCAAAAAGATAGAGATGGTAGTCAGCGATGGGAATACTCAAACAGATAAAGTTTGTAGTCAACAAGGGGAATAATCAAACAGATAAAGTTTGTAGTCAACAAGGGGAATAATCAAACGTATAAAGGTGTAGTCAGCAAGGGAAATAATCAAACATATAAGGGGGTAGTCAGCAAGGGGAATAATCAAACGTATAAGGGGATAGTCAGCAAGGGGGATAATCAAACATATAAGGGGGTAGTCAGCAAGGAGAATAATCAAACGTATAAAGGTGTAGTCAGCAAGGGGAATAATCAAACATATAAGGGGGTAGTCAGCAAGGGGAATAAGCAAACATATAAGGGGGTAGTCAGCAAGGGGAATAATCAAACATATAAGGGGATAGTCAGCAAGGGGAATAATCAAACATATAAGGGGGTAATCAGCAAGGGGAATAATCAAACATATAAAGGGGATAGTCAGCAAGGGGAATAATCAAACATATAAAGGGGGTAGTAAGCAAGGGGAATAATCAAACATAAAAAGGGGGTAGTCAGCAAGGGGAATAATCAAACATATAAAGGGGGCAGTCTGCAAGGGGAATAATCAAACATATAAGGGGGTAGTCAGCAAGGGGAATAATCAAACATATAAAGGGGGTAGTCAGCAAGGGGATTATTCAAAAATATAAGGGGGTAGTCAACAAGGGGAATAATCAAACATATAAGGGGGTAGTGAGCAAGGGGAATAATCAAACATATAAAGGGGGTAGTCAGCAAGGGGAATAATCAAACATATAAAGGGGGTAGTCAGCAAGGGGAATAATCAAACAGATAAAGGGGGTAGTCTGCTCAGTCTGATTTTGCCGTTTCAGAGACATATTCGTACGAGAAAATACATACAGCATCGTTCGTATGGCGAGATAGGCTCATCTCAGCACAAGTCATCACATCAAGCCACGGGCGGAAAACTTAAAAATATCACGACAATGATGTTTAACTGTAGGTTATTTTAAATAGCTCTGATGCATATAATATTTTACCTGTGCTTGTTTAGCATATAATGGCGGTTGATTTTAACATGCATCTGTTAATTTTTATGTGATTTTACCGAACTAATCATGTTGTATATAGTCATCTACATAAATATATGCTCATTTTAATGACGCATAAGTCTGTATAGATTTACCGTCGTCAATAAATATCTATCTATCATGTATAATCTGATTTGAATACGGCGAAATCGGCCTTGGATTAATTAGGTTTTAGCTTGGGGCAGTGGATATAGGTAGCATGAATTTAACGATGTGAAGATCATAAAGGATAGACCCTTGAATCGCAAGTGTAGATAATTACAAGGTAGATAACTACTGATAATTAGAAAATTTCAAGCACTCAACTCCCAAAAATCGAATCGGTCAAAACGTAGGCCTATGTGTGCAGATGCGGTCGAAACTTAACCCTTTTAAGCCTGAATTTACCATTGTCATCTTCGTCCACTACAAGCCGCGAATTGCTGTCGCAATTCTCGACTTGTAGTGGATGAAGATGACATGATGTGGTTTAAAAATTAAATAATTTTAACACGTATCGGTTCTAAAACCCCTAGCTGTAGGAAATTAAGTCATTCTTCAGAGAAGCAAAACGATGCTTTGATGCATCGTAAGGGTCTAAATGGTTGTGAAAAGTTCCATTTTAATCAATGTAGTTGAGATGTGCCTCCTGAGAAGAAAGCCCTTAGTACTGCAATGAAATAACTGCAATTAAACAACTGCAATAACTATGACATGTTTATCTGCTTACTTACAAGTAAACAGATACTGCCTTTTAGATATGCAGAGCAGTAGGCCTATACACTTCTTCACATGACCGCCAGTTATATAAAGCTATCCGATGTTACCGCAAACACTTGCCTTATATGGGCCGTGCCCGATACAGGAAAGTAGCAATAATGTCTGCTATGTTAATGTCAATCACTCATTAACCCTTTAACCGCCGGTGACGAATAGATTCGGGTTTTCATTTTTTATTAGCACATTGAGTACGACCTTTTAAACATGTTAAAGATAAAATGTGTGATCGATCAGCAATATTTGAAAACAGCTGACCTCCATTTTATCCTTTATCATTTATCCTGCTGATCACGACTATTGTCGCTTTCAATATGTTTTATTAGTCGATCAAATCACTGTTACTAGGAATGAAATGTGTGTCTAAACATCAAGACTTGCAAATATTTGTGCTCAAATCAAACAAATATGAGTAATTTTCACTCACTTGAAGTTGTGGATCGCTTCAACGAGACACACCTTTAAGTGGGTGAAAATTAAGATTGAATAATTTGGCGGTTAAAGGGTAAACATTCACATGTACATTATATCTAGCAAACACAAAACATTTGTATAGCATTTATACAATGTTGGACCAACGTCGAAGTCTGTTTCACCAGGTCCTTGGAGTAACCTTTTTTCGATTGGCTCGGTCACTGTTTACATTTTTTTAACAAGCATTTTCTTGGATCATTTTTTCATCTTCCCCCAACTTCGCAGAAAATTTGGTTAAATTTTGTTTGGTTTTGGTGAAGTTAGACCATTTGGCGTGTGATAAATTTTCAAAATCACAGCTCTCATTTCTCCATTACCGTGAAACAAGAATTTTATTACATGCCAAATGATCTGACTTCTAAAATACACAATAAAATTACACCAAATTTTCAGCGATGTTGGGGAAGATGTCAAAATGATTCGAGAAAAATGTTGTTGAATTTTTTTAGAAATTTCACACGAAAGTGTTGAATAGCGCCTGAGTAAATTGTGAAAAGGTTACTGCCAGGTGAAACAGACACTAGTAGGCCTATCCCTTCTCGCCAGGTGACGCTTTACCATTCGACTACAATGACATATAGCGACACCTAGTGAGAGTCTCATCAACCCAGCAAACACGATGCGTTCTCCCAATGCTGGTTCAATGTTGGGCCAGCGTCACAGACGGTGGCCAACATTGAACCGACGTTGGGTGAACGTATCGTGTTTGCTGATAAAACACCAATTTACTCTTTCTTTTAACTCTACAAAGGATTCGAGTCGCCTTGTTGTTTCGAACAATAATATTCACATCACGAAACCCCTCACTCTCCCCATAGATCTTTAACTATAAGGTGTGCCTACAACGAAATCAGCTGTCGTGATCCAGCAAAAACAGGAAGGGACAACAAGTTAGGTAATCTGCATACTGTACATCTGGTAATATTCGCGAGGTTTTAATTTTCGCTAATTTCGCGAGGAGGACAAGCTCGCGAATTCATTCATTTCGCGAATTGATCATTTGCGAATTATAGACTTCGTGTAATGTCCCAAAATCACACATTTGGGAAATTTTAAACACGCGAAAATTACGAGATCTACAGTATCATGGTTAGGCATATTTGTCTATCCAACAGATTTAAATTCAGAGTGACATATCCTTTAAACAATCAGCCCATGTCATAATTTTTATTGTGGCTTCTTGTTATGGCGATAATATGTCAACATATCCACAGACTAGAATTGCGTAAATTTTTTCAAATGTTGTGTACGCATCTACCAGTTGAAAGACAAATTAGGACGATATTTAATTTTGGACATGTATGTGGAAAATCAGAAGTTAATACGAAAATAACTGATAAATAGGGCTTTCGACACACTTACTTGCTAAACTTGCCACAGTAACCCAAGATTGAAAAGACCATAATATGTTCACATATTATGGCCATATCAAGAAGTGAAAATATAATTTTGGCTTTGGAATGATTTTTTGCCTCGTTTTGTCGTTTCAGCGCGGGGACCGTCTTTATACGTCAGAATCTGACGTCTGTAGACGTCAGATTCTGGCATATATAGACGATTCCCGCATGAGAGAATTAAAATATTTATAATTACCGTAAACCCATAACATATATAGGTATTCAAATGAATGCTTAAAAAGTGAGAAAACCCTTTAGTCTCCATGGTTTAAGCAAAATATGTTATAAGGGTCGAATAAAACTAGCATTTATCAGGCTACTGTAACAGACTACAGCTGCCCACAAAGTCAACACAACTTGTGAAATTTGTTTTTTTAATCAATTTCAGCTACATTGGGCGGAAAATAATAAGTGTTACAAGTTTAGGATTGTAATATATATCCCAAACACACCGCAATATGTTCATGATAAAACAACTGTCATTGTAACATGTTTTGCTATGAGGATTTTATTTTGTGTTTATTAAAAAAAATGGCGATAAATCGTTTTTAGATCTCGTATGTTGAAGATACGCGTCATCATTAGGAAATACTATTCAAGTGCTGATGAAATGTGAAATGGATCGTCATTAACTCGTTCAGTGTGTTATAAAACATCAACTTGTAGGGTCCGGAAAAATACCATTACCCTTTGTTTAATGCTGTACAAAAAATATCATTTAACACTTTTTAAAAACATTGTATAACGTTTTGAAATATTTTCAAAATGTTTTATGCCTAACAATAAAAAAACATTTTAAAAAACAAAATTTTGATATGTTGATGTTTCGTCAAACATTTCTACGATATTTACAAAATGTTTACAAAACAGTTTGTGTTACTTGGGTTCTTATGTTTGCTGTGGTCGCGATTTGCCATTAACACACGTGTTGATTTGACGTATAGGATAAATTTTCAAAATAGACAAAATTGACAGTTATCATCCCACGATTTGTTTGTTTATATACAACGCTGATATTAAATGTCTAGCAGCGTGTGCCTAAATTAAACCGATGGCAACAATGGCGACTGCGTTTTGATTTGTTTCCAGAATATATCGTTGCTGATATTTCAGTGGTAAGTGAACGGATCTCCTTCAAAGTGTTAATAATGCTATTACCTGAAGCATATACATCGCTACCCTGATGACATCGCAAGGCTCTGACACAGTGACCTCCATTTTTAAATGTAATAGTTCTAATACGATCAAAAGTTTACGCCTGCTGAAAATGGCCTAGTTTGGTAGGCACTTCAAATATTCGTCTCAATTTTATGGCATCCGAGTTTTTTGATAGGCAGCGCTAGTGTCGTTTTTACATAGCTGGCTGTGGAAACAAAATGGCGGTCAGTGTGACTGGGCCTCACGCAGTAGCCCAGTCATACCGAGTAATACATCGCCCCATTGGAGTTAGAAGGAGCTAAACTGTCACTTTACAAAGTGGCAGTTTAGCTCCTTCTTACTCCAAGGGGGAAGACATATTCACATACATAATATTATGTAGCAGAAGATGAGGAGTGAAGCCGCATGGCATGAACTAAGTACTGTAGATCTGGTAATATTAGCGAGGCTTTAGTTTATGCGAATTTCGCGAGGAAGTCAAACTCGCAAATTCAAGATACGCGAAATTATTATTATGATAGCGCTACCTATCATCGAAATGGATAATTCGCGAATTATAGACTTTGTGTAAAGTCCCAAAATCACAAATTCGCAAAAAATCTAAACACGCCAAAATTACTAGATCTACAGTATGCCAACTAATTATATACCAGCAAGGACATTCAACGTGGCCATTTCCCGTCCCTGAATATAACATTTCCGGTTTGGTCAATATTGGAATGAGTATTTGAGACCATGCGATGTGGAAGGATTTGGGCAGTTGATTTAACATGCTCTTTTTTCGAAAATACACAATTTGTTTGTTTATTTACAAAACACCTGTCGATTTGTCACCATTTGACTTGTGTACAACACACACATGGTTCATTTCGTGTGATACACGATTTGTCTATTTATTTACAAGTCAAAATGTCTCGGGAGAACTATTAAAAATATTTTTTATTTAATGAAAGCAGGTCTCCTGAGATATTTGTCATGTAAACAAACATGCTCAGTTCCATTCTCCACACATAGATGTCGCTCAGCTAGATACCGTGTGTTGATTTAACCCTTTCAACTCCGAATTTACCATCGCCATCTTCATCCACTACAAACCGTGAATTGCTGTCGCAATTCTCGATTTGTAGTGGATGAAGATGATTTGACGAGGTTTAAAAATTAAAGAAAATTACCACGTATTGGTAAACCAGTTTCATGGAAATTTTCGTTTTAAACCCCTTAGTCGTAGGAAAATTAAGTCTGTTTTCAGGGATGTAAAATGATGCTTTGATGCATCGTGAGTGCTTAAAGGGTTAACCTTTTCACCGCTGATGACGACTATATATAGTATTTTTATATTTGTTTTATTAGCAAATCACTGTTATTGGGAATAAAATGATTGTTTATACATGAATGTTTCAAATGGTTGAACTCAAATATGAGTAATTTTCACCGACTTGAAGAATATATTCTGTGAGGTCAGAATGACACAGTTTATGTGTGAGCAGCGATTGGCGACGAGCCTGGATCACGTTGGTACACCCCCCCCCCCCGGCACCCGAGCCGCTTTCCCGCTGTGGACAATCTTCTTTCCCCATCCCATCCCTATCCATGCAAATCATGCTGCCATGCATCATGCATGCGCCCCCACCCACCGTCCACCACCCCGTAGCAAAATATCGCGAGTGAAAGCCGACACTGGCACAGCTTTGGCTCGATGCTGGAAGCATTCCCGGCAAACACAAACAGCTGCCCCAATGCTGGATTAATGTCGGGGCAACGTCTCCTCCTGGCAGGGATGGCTGCTGATTTGGGGAAGATACTGTGCACAGTCCATACACAAAACGAGCAGAGCAATCATTGCACAAACAGAAGTCATCAACGCGCACATGGTCTCCAACACATCAAGGGCGGGGGCCCTAGGGTAGTGGTTAGCACCGCTGCCTTTCACGCCAGAGTTCGGGGTTCGGTTCCCGGTCTCGGCGGTTTCAAAGAAACAAAAATGTTTCTTCCCCATCCATGTGTGAAAGTTAGTATTGTGGGGAGCCTCCGTGACCGAGAGGTAGCGTGCTCGGCCTCAGTCCGCCAGGGCTCGAATTTCGAATTCTGTGTCTGGAGGACAGTGTCATCTCAATCATCTCACCATCCTCAGGATGTTCTCCTAGCCCAGTTTAGCCTATATGTGCACAAAGGTGGCCTAAAGCCCGATTAATTCCATTTCCAACAGATCAAAGATAAAAATGCAATGAATCAGGCTTTTGTGCTCATACAGGCTAACTTGGGCCAGGAGATACACAGCCTATTATTCTGGCTTTCCTGGAGTGTGAAATGAAATGAATGGGTTTTAGGCCACCTTTGTGAGCATATAGGCTAAATTGGGCCGGGAGAATCTCCTGGGGAAGGTGAGATGAATGAAATTACACTGCGCTCCGGACACACAAATCGAAATTCGAGCCTGTGCGATCTGAGGCTGAGCACGCCACCTGTCGGTCACAGAGGCTCATCACAATATTGAATCTTTACGAGTGAGCGGGAAAGAAACATTCTGTCTCTTCGTAATTTGATGACCAGAGTGGGGTTCAAACCCGTGATCTCCGATATTCCATGCAGGCAGCTTTAACAAGCGTGGCAGAAAGTTCCATCCACAGATTGAACCCTTGAAAAATCGTGGGACATTTCTTTGGACGATCATATCTAAGACTTGGCCCTAAATAATCAGGTCGAAAATCAGTAACATTTCAGCTACGATATCGAATGCTCAGCTAATTTTCCGCAAAGTCAATAAAAAGCTATGGACATTTCGGACCTTGGGTCGAGATCGCTCTCAGTAACCGCCATGTTGAAAAACGTTGATTTTTTCGGATAATACGTATACAGCAATCCACGGCCTCAATGAGGACGTCACGGCTACTACTTAACACGGCTAAACATCATAATGATGGCCTGGACAACACTTTGATAAGAAAACAGCGTATTTAAACATGCAAAATCTCATATTGATTCTCAATAACTGTCTCACCTCTGTTGGGATGGCGTGAGTGCCATTCAAAATTGTTTAACGCTTACAGCGCGGGGATCGACTTTAGACGTCAGAATCTGACGTCTGTAGACGTCTAAAGTCGATCCCCGCACTGTAAGAGTAAAACTATTTCTAATGGCTGTAGGCCCAAAACATAGGTATTCAAATGAACGAGAAAGACCTGACTAAGACATTTATGATGATTTCAAATTGAAAAAAACCTTTGATAGCGATGTTTTTTTACAAATTAATTCAGAGCTTTAGGGGTTAGCCCTTTTAGCTGTACCACGCGACAGCTATTTACTCTTATTTTTATTCACATTAACCTTTTCATCCCTAAGTTCCACTATACTTTTTAATTCTTTTTATTATTCGAATAAATCACCGTTTCTGCTAATTAAATGTGTCCGCAAACATCAATACTTGCAAATGTTTGGTGTTAAAATTAAACTAATAACAGTATAGTTGTCACTCACATGAAGTTGTGGGTCGCGGTAGCAAGACACAACCTCGGGTGGGTAAAAATTTAAATTGAATAACGTAGCGGGCCACTTGATGAGGTGGCTGGTTTGACATTATAAAATACCAAGATGTAATAAAAAAAGTTCAGAATTGTGACGAGGAGCTTAGAGGGTTAACTCTATCAGCGCGTGGACCGACTTTAGACGTGAGATTCTGACAAGAAGTATTAAAGAATTAAAATATTTCTAATGGTCGTAGACCCAGAACATAGGTATTCAAATGATGCGACAAGAGCTGACTAAGACATTTATGATGATTTCAAATTGAAAAAACCCAATGGTCTCTACGGTTTATACACAAATATTACAGCGCTTTAGGGTTAAAGGGGTTACTAGTTCGAAGAAAACTAGAACCGCTAGTCAATATCATCCGTGCTCACCATTCGCATCATTTGATTGCAAATAAACCACGTTTGGCTAAAAGTGGTTCAGGTTATTGTTCTTCTAAACGAAAGCATGCTTATACTTCTTTTAAAGTCTAAGACAGTAAAACCGTTTTTGTGTTGTCAAATTTTAGCAAATGCAGAATGGTATGTGTGACTGGACAGCGACTCAAGTGAGCAGATTTATAAATTGACGGAGGTCAGTTTATCCCTTTAACCGCCGAATTATTCAATCTGAATTTTCACTCTTTAAAGTTGTGTCTCGCTGACGCGATCCACAACTTCAAGTGAGTGAAAATTATTCAGATTTGACTAAAATGGAGGTAAACTGTCTTCAAATATTGCTGATTGATGTCACACGTTATCTTTAACATGTTTAAAAGGTGGTACTTAATGTGCTGATAAAAAATGAAAACCCGAATATATGCGGCACCGGCGGTTAAAGGGTTAAGAGTTTATGAATTGACAGAGGTCAGTTTCACCGTTAACACATTGAGGACGGACTAAAAAAATCAACTTTGGTCAGTTGTAGCATTTTTGTGCAGATAGAAACGTTAATAAAAATCAACATAGTGAGGGTTAAGTTATATTAGAAACACCAAATAGTTAATATATTGTGAAAAACTTCATACAAGACATTATCTCGATTCCCATCATAAGATGATGAAGCAATTAATAGAGAAATAATCAGCGAACCAGATGACTTGACTTCAAATACTGTGTTATTTGCTGCATTGATGTGAACCAAACATAACTATGCCAGCAAACACAACGCTTGTAAGCTGGAGGTACCAGGTTCGAATATTTGTCATCGTGGCTGTAGTGTAGGCTCATATGGCACATATAACACTTTCGTGCATTTTGTCTGTTAAAATTGATTTTTCACTTTATTCTGACTCAAAATATCACGAAGATCAAGAAAAAAAGGGATTGCTTTTTTTACAGGTCGAGAAAATGGTCCAAAAATGGCAAAATTCCAGATGGCCGCCAACGTATATAAAAATAAACATTTTTGCGAATAATTTTGCAACTACATACGCCATGAAATCACTGAAGTTATATTTTGAGCAACAAACCATAATATTTTTATCAGGATACAATAAAACAAATCCTACCATCATTCAACATCATTTTAATGCCTAAAATGCTACGATAAGCTTTATTATATTCCCAAGTAAATTACACACCGGCACATCTATTCATTATGCATGTGTAGTATGCCTACGCGTTATCCATAAACATAACCAACTGCTTGATATGTTAAAATATAAACCAATCTATCACAAGGATGTAATTTTTCAGATACGCTGAGGGTCCCCTTCCCGATGAGGGCTTTATAATGTCATTTCAATGTCAAATCAAAGAACAATGTAATAAATTAATTCCAATCTGGTATATTCTGCGCATTATTATCATTCTGAATTGCAAGAATTCAATTGCGCAACTGGCACTTCTGGAGGCCAAAATGTTAAATGATGTCATGTTACATATTAAATTAGAAGAGTGGAAGAATAACTGAACTATTTTTCATATTTAGATATTTACACAGATGCTTATAGGTATTAATAACTAACTGCTATATATAGATTATTTGCAAAATGTCAACAACAAGATTTATATCGGTTCGGGTTGCAGGGTGGGCCTTCATAGTAACAAACAAATATCATACCATGGACAACCTATTATAAGGTCATTGCAAAGTCCAATAATAGCTCATCATACATAAAACAATTATTACGCAATTCTGGCATTTAGTTGTCATACAAGTCTAAACTATCCTCAAAAGATATTTCATTAATTTGTAGCAAACAATTCATTATTGTAGCTAGGCCTATATTTCTCTTTCAATTGTGGTAGAGTTGTAACTATAAAAAAAATGAAATGAATTGGACTTTAGGCCACCTGTGTGCACATATAGGCTAAACTGGGCCAGGAGAACCTCCTGAGGATGGTGAGATGATTGAGATGACACTGTCCTCCAGACACAGGATTCGAAAATCGAGCCCTGGCGGTCTGAGGCCGAGCACGCTACCTCTCGGTCACGGAGGATCCCCACAATACTGACTTTCACACGTGGATGGGGAAGAAACATTTTTGTTTCTCTCAAACCGCCGAGACCGGGAATCGAACCCCGAACTCTGGCGTGAAAGGCAGCGGTGCTACCCACTACCCTAGGGCCTCCGCCCGTTGTAACTATAACATTGCTCATAATGTTCGGCCTCGGCCTTTTACACAGCTAAGAATGTAGATCTCCTCGGGCTTTATCCCATATAAACTACGCCACAATAACAACAGCAACAAACAATATCAATATAGGGGCAGTGACAACATGATGAAGCTCCCAGCAAAACAACACATCCATACAATGATGGGCAAATGTTGAGCATCATCTACGACATTAGTTGGATGTCTCATGTTTGGAGGGATATGATTGAGGCCAGTGTATAGGGGGAGTGGACGCTGGAAAGCCGTGAAAAAGGGTGTCCCTTAATGGATCTGGCATGGAAAATCAATAGCGAGACGGACGCAATAAAACCCGTGCAGGTGCCCAAAACAAGATGATGGCCCATCACTGCTGGGCCAACGTAGAGCACAGCTGGCCCAACCATGTACCAACGTCTTGTTTGGCCGAGCGGTGACCGACGCCATAACGACACAACTGCAATTTTGGCAAGTGATGAAAGTTACACCTTTCTGTCTCCAAGCTGCTATGTTGGGAAAGTAGGCCAAGGAATCTATGAGATTATTTGATAGGACCAAGTAATTTAACCCTTACAGCGCGGGGATCGACTTTAGACGTCAGAATGTGACGTCTGTAGACGTCAGATTCTGACGTCTACAGACGTCAGATTCTGACTTCTAAATTCGGTCCCCGCACTAAAAGTTTACTTTTTTATGATGACCGTAGACCCATAGCATAGGTATTCAATAAAGCGGAAAGAGGGAACTAGGACATTATGATGACTTAAAATTGAAAAAACCCTTTGGTCTCCATGGCTCACACACAAATATTCCACCGTTTTAACCCTTTAAGCCCTCACGATGCATTAAAGCATCATTTGACATCCCTGAAAACAGACTTAATTTTCGTACAACCAAGGGTTTTATATTGAAAATTCCATGAAACTGGTTCACCAATACATGGCAATGTTTCACCCACTTCAAGTCATCTTCATCCACGGCTTGTAGTGGATGAAGATGACAATGGTAAATTCAGGATTGAAAGGGTTAACGGTAAATAACACACGAATGACTGCGATGATTGGCTGAATTCATCATCAGACAAAAAAAAAAATGAAATGAATCGGGCTTTAGGCCACCTTTGTGCACATATAGGCTAAACTGGGCCAGGAGAACCTCCTGAGGATGGTGAGATGATTGAGATGACACTGTCCTCCAGACACAGGATTCGAAATTCGAGCCCTGGCGGTCTGAGGCCGAGCACGCTACCTCTCGGTCACGGAGGCTCCCCACAATACTGACTTTCACACGTGGATGGGGAAGAAACATTTTTGTTTCTTTCAAACCGCCGAGACCGGGAACCATCATCATCATCATCATCATCATCAGACAGGCTGCGACACTTTTTCATTAATCGTCCAAAAAATGTCAAGATAATATTTTCTGCTATTTTTTTACCATACCGACCACTTCGGTTTATGCCAAGTGGACCTAAGATCACCTTCACATCGCTAGCTGTAAATCATGTTTCCATGGCAACGGTCCGATGTAGAACCAGGCAAAATACGGCATTGAGATTCTTGGGTGAGAACTGTACACGAATATGAAATATGGCCTTTTACTTTCTAGGCAAATAATTCAAGTATTTTCAGAAATTTATTTGTCAGCCCATAAATCTCACATAAAGCCTACGATATATCGTAACTTGCACGAGAATATGGGTCGTACCAATCCTGTTAACCCTAACAGCGCGGGGATCGACTTTATTCGTCAGATTCTGACGACTGAAGTAGATCCCCGCACTGTAAGAATATAACTATTTATAATGACCGTAGACCTATAACATAGGTATTCAAATTAATCGGAAAGAGCTAACTAAGACATTTATGATGCTTTCAAATTGTACAAAACCCTTTGGTTGCAATGTTTTTTTACAAATTACTTCAGCGCCTCAAGGCTTAAATCTAAACCCAACCTTTAAAGCGCTAAGCGCGACTATTATAACCTTGTTTGCAGGATAAATCCAAGTTATTGGGAATTAAAAGGATGTTTAAGATTTGTGTCACAAGATTGTATCAAAATTTGCAAATGTTTGGTCTCAAATTAAACACTCAGAGAGATGTTTTATTGACATAAATAAAGGTCAAAACAGATTTAATTTGCATAATGTACATGTATGTACAAGATCTTTAGCTTGATAAAATCGCAAAATACAAGACTAAAACTGATATTATATGACATTGTCATGCTAAAACACAGAATATTTTGAAAATGTAAATGATAGCCACTTAATCATGTTAATATACAAATTAAATTACATTGCCAGGATATCTGTTTCTCACACCAAAACTAGAGATAAAAGGCTCCTATATGCAATATCATAGGCCTACATATTAGCAAAAGAAGACACTCTGGAAAGCGTACAAACCTCAAAATATATAGGATATAAATACATAATAAAGTAACTAGAGTATACAGTAAAACGGTGTGAAAAATTGTATGGTATTTTAAAAGCATACACAATCTCAAGAATTCACAATTAATATTAGGTAGCAGTATTTTTTATTATCTGAAATAAGCACAAGTAGGCCTATCTATTCACCCTTATCCTGCTAAAATAATTTATGTAAATGTTCAATCACTTGAGGTTGTGTCTCGCTACCGCGATCCACAACCTCAAGTGGTTGAACATTACTCATATTTGTTCAAAGGGACTGGCCCAGGCTAAAATCAGCAAAAAATCGGTGATTTTATTTTAGCTTCTTAATATGACCATGTGATGTAAACATGTCCATAGACTAGAACTGCGAAAGTTTTTTAATTTTTGTGTTGCACACTTACCAGTGAGGCTAGATATAGAGACGAAATTCCCGTATTTCCTATTTTTGACATGGTTGTCAATAATTAGAAATCGGGAATTGCGTCTCTATATCTACCCTAACTGGTGAATGCGCAGCACAAAAATTAAAAAAAAATTGCAATTCTAGTCTGTTTACATCATATGGTCATATTAAGAAGCCAAAATAAAATCACCGATTTTTTGCTGATTTTAGCGTGGGCCAGTCC
>OZ024917.1:9064620-9099384 GCA_964017125.1 Flabesymbios commensalis
AACTCTGGGAGATATTTTGGCATTATGGTAGCATGTTTAAAAAATCACTTGCACCTCCCCATGTTGATGAGAATGTGATTCAAAATTTCAGAAAAAATGACCACTAGTTTTTCAGTTATTGCACCCATAAAAATTAAGTGCCGTCTGATAGATCCCGGTGCGACTAACCCCCCCCCTTCCCCTACGGACGTGTGATAAAAACCTGCTCACCACTTCTATTAGGATATTAGGGTCACTCTAACATTATATACAATTCAACGTTCTAACCGACCAGTTATAATCAGTATAAATGGCCATCATGTTCTCTCAATTTATTTGGTCTCAGTTCTAACAACTTCCAGCTACCTGGAACATTAGACTGGAGAGACTTGTTAAAGGTTATGGCATCAACGCCATATACCTATGGCTCACGTGGCTTACAACATGCATCTATCTGCAGTAGGCCTATAGATAAAAATGTTTAAATTATCAGATATGGCTCACCTGCATATTAAGTTAGGTTGATGTAGATAGATGTGATTCTAGAAAAAGTGGATAGGGCCTACATGCCACCAGACTGAAGCTCAGGCTCCTTTAAGTGAGGACACATTTGAAAATCATGGTAACAGTTTTTGCCAGTTTGACCTTGAAATGACCTTGACATGACCTTCAAATTGCTTTCGGATGGTACTCCAGTAAAATACAACCCCACCCCATGTCAAACTTCATAACCTAATTATTAGTCAATATTTTGCTATGGGAGCCCAAGCTGATGCTCTACAATGCTGCATAATTGTAATTTGGCCTGTTACACTAAATATTGAAGAAGGAGCGTTTTAAGTGAACTACCTAGCCTCCTTGCCAAGGTTGTAACATCCCTTAATATCCTAAATGTGTGTGGAAAATACATAGGACGAAGGATATGTCAAAACCAGTCCCTTGTAATAAATGATTGTACAACAACAGCGTGGAAATTGATAAAAAGTGAACATTTTCTGCCAGTTTGACCTTTAAATGACCTTGGTGTAACCTTGACATGACCTTGATGTTATGTTTATCATTCAAAGCAGTCTCTTCGAGTATTTGACGCACTTTTGGGACACAGAAACAAATCATAGACATTGTAATATACAATTTTAACTACTTTTTGGCTATGCCAGTGAATATTTTGACCTTTCGAGGTCAATGACCTTTAGAGGTCATCAGAAGTCAAATCCAGTTTACCTCCACATCTAAAAATTACCCTTAGGATATGTTCTACAAGTGGTAGAAATTTCATGCTTTAATCATAAAATGCACAATAGGTTACCTTATCTACTACACTAACATGTTTATTTGGTAATGCGCTACCTAAATCTAATGTGCGCGGTCATCTAAAACAGAGAAAAAAACACAGTGGCCTTATGTGATATAATACTGCCGCATGGATCATAGCCTCATGGGCGAGTGTCAAGCAGATTAAAAATTATACATCTCGTCTCCACCTGCAAACTACTCAAATGTCTGCCAAGTACGTAACGGTAGCCATGGCAACCTTCTCTGGGGTTCCGGTTGCGTCAATCTGCGTTAACCCCCGAAATGGATCAACTGGCCCTGACAAGCACCAGACGATGGGTCGATGCCGGGCTAATGCTGGCCCACTGTCTACGACAATGGCCCAGCCTTAGGCCAATATCCGCTCAGCGTCTTGAGGGTGCTGGGACTATTTTTTCGGCGCGGGGTTGCCTAATGTCATACATGGGTTGACGTAGAGCCGATAAATGGTGTTTGCTGTGCTCACATCTGTGAGCACAAGACGCGGAAACAATGCTGGTTTATTGTTGGCGCATCGTCTACGACGATGGGCCAACAGTAAACCAACATTTGTTTCACGTTTTTTGTTTGCTGTGATCTGGGCGAGCTGCTCACGCTTCGGAGAGATTTGTCACCATCTTCCCGCGCATGGCTCGGCTTCGCACGACGTCGCAGAAACTGAACCTCACGTGAGAAGATTGTTGTGAGAGGCAGTTCGATAAATTACGACGTAATATTTAACATGTCAAAAAAAGGACGGCGGGACCGAAATTTGCTCTAATTCGAAATGCTGCAGATATACCCATTCTACACCATAATGGTTGACGTCTTATTCATTCTAGGCTAGCAAGCAAGCTAACAAGCAAGCAAGCAAGAAAGTAAGCAAGCAAGCAAACAAGCAAGCACGCAAACAAGAAAGCAAGCAATAAAACAAAGAACAAAATAAACAAGCAAGCAAACAAACAAACAAACAAGCAAAAATTCGTTCACCATCTGCGAAGCTGGCCGAACACTAACTTGTCGTGTATGAGTGCTGAGATTGAGCATGTGCATAGTGTCATCTTTATTGTTACCGCACAAACTGATGAATAATTTATATTGACAGCACAGCCACTGAGGAGTATCACATTTTATCCCGGCGACGAAAGCACAACACACATAATACGTCAACCTAGTTCAGTTAGCTGCTGGCCCATCGTCTGCCATGCTCGCGTATCATTTAACCAACATTGCGTCTTTCTCGAGAACGACCTTCGCACAGGCCGCTGGACTGCTGTCGACGTCATACATTTGATTACCGTTCTGCTCTGCAAAGCCAAAAAACAGTATCTGCTTACTTGAAAAGTAAGCAGATACTGCATTTTAGCTTTGCACGGCAGCGTTGAGAAAACCTTGGGCCGTGCTTTGCAACGCCAGCCCAGCGTGGTACGAGCGATGGACCAAGCATCCCATTTTCTGTCAACGTGAATGTTTGGCATGGCTCGTTGGGCTTCTTGTCAGCTGGTCCAGTGAGTGGTCAACGAACTCGCCAGTCAGATATGGTCAGCCAAACGCCACATTTCCACATTACGGTTCACAATGAATGTTTAACCCTGAAAACGCAGATTTTTTATGTAAACCTTCGAGGCCAAAGGGATTATTTCAATTTAAGATCATAACTGTCTTAGTCAGCTCTTTCTGATGTATTTGAATAATTATGTTATGGGTCTACATCCATTACAAATATGTTTTCTCTCACAGTGCGGGTATCGACTATCTGACATCTGTACTAAAAACAGCCCTGCTATGTGGTTCTAATTTGTAATAACAGATTGATATTTCGTTATAAACGATTGGACAAACAGTTATAGCAAATTTTCGCCTCTGTAATAACAGATTGCTTAAGCTGATACAACAGTTACCCAATATGTTGTATCATAATTATTGGCAATCTGGTATGGCAGAATGAAATGAATGGAATTTAATAAACGGGTTGTCGAATATGTTATAACACATTAGTCAATATGTTAAAACAAGTTGACCAATATGGTATAACCAATTAGCCAATCTTGCATAACCAATTAGCCAATATTTTATAACATATTAGTCAATCTTTTATAACATATTAGTCAATCTGTTATAACGTATTAGTCAATCTGCTATAACATATTAGTCAAACTGCTAAAACATATTAGTCAATCTGTTATAACATATTGTCAATCTGCCATAACATATTAGTCAATATGTTATAACATATTGTCAATCTGCTATAAAATATTGTCAATCTGTTACAGCGTATCAGTCAATTTGTTATAACAAATTGGTCAATTTGTTAAAACGTCATTTTTTATAACAAATTAGGCAATCTGTTATAATGTACTAGTCAATCTGTTATAACAAATTAGTCAATCTGTTATAACCTATTAGCCAATCTTTTATAACAAATCGGTCAATTTGTTATAACGTCAATCTTTTATAACAAATTAGTCAATCTGTTATAACGTGCAAGTCAATCTTTTATAACAAATTAGTCAATCTGTTATAACGTATTAGTCAATCTGTTATCACATATTAGTCAATCTGATATAACATACTAGTCAATCTGTTATCACATATTGGTCAATCTTTCATAACATATTAGTCAATCTGTTATCACATATTGGTCAATCTTTTATAACATATTAGTCAATCTGTTATAACATATTAGTCAATATGTTATAACAAATCGGTCAATTTGTTATAACGTACTAGTCAATCTTTTATAACAAATTAGTCAATCTTTTATAACATATTAGTCAATCTTTTATAACATATCAGTCAATCTGTTAAAACATATTAGTCAATCTGTTATCACATATTAGTCAATCTGTTATCACATATTGGTCAATCTTTTATAACAAATCGGTCAATTTGTTATAACGTACTAGTCAATCTTTTATAACAAATTAGTCAATCTTTTATAACATATTAGTCAATCTTTTATAACATATCAGTCAATCTGTTAAAACATATTAGTCAATCTGTTATCACATATTAGTCAATCTGTTATCACATATTGGTCAATCTTTTATAACATATTAGTCAATCTGATATAACATATTAGTCAATCTGATATAACATTTTAGTCAATCTGTTATTACATATTAGTCAATCTGCTTTCACATATTAGTCAATCTTTTATAACATATTGGTCAATCTGTTAAAACATATAAGTCAATCTGTTATAACATATTAGTCAATATGTTATAGCATGTTTGTCAATCTGTTATAACATATCAGTCGATCTGTTATCACATATTAGTCAATCTGTTATACCATGTCAGTCAATCTGTTATCACATATTAGTCAATCTGTTATCACATATTAGTCAATCTGTTATCACATATTAGTCAATATGTTATCACATATTAGTCAAGATTATATGTTAGTCACAGATTATTCAATCTTGTATAACAGATTGTTTATTATGTTATCACATATTGATCAGCTGGTTCTAACAGATCGCTGGCTCGCAGTAGACCTGTCACCTCCCCTTCCTGGGTCCAGTAGTTCTCGCATCAGGACATCAACACCAATGTCCATGATCTCCTCAATTTAACGAATAGCAGGTCAAGTGCGCCCGGATAGGGTGTGCGTTCAGAGATCGGGATCGATCCATGGCGATGTCCAGACGCTGATTGCTCACAAATGTGCCGATCATGTCCTGCGGGATGGCAAAGGCATTAGGGCGGGGGGGGGGGTAGTCAGATGTTGTGCGATTTAGGATCCCAGTCCGGAGCAGACCGTTACGTATACAAACGGTGAACGACAGGTTTACTGCACTATCAACTGGAATTTCGGTATTGTATTGTATTGTATTGTATTGTATTGTATTGTATTGTATTGTATTGTATTGTATTGTATTGTATTGTATTGTATCGTTGTATTGTATTGTATTGTATCGTATCGTATTGTATCGTATCGTATCGTATCGTATTGTATTGTATTGTATTGTATTGTATTGTATTGTATTGTATTGTATTGTATTGTATTGTATTGTATTGTATTGTATTGTATTGTATTGTATTGTATTGTATTGTATTGTATTGTATTGTATTGTATTGTATTGTATTGTATCGTATTGTATTGTATTGTATCGTTGTATTGTATTGTATTGTATTGTATCGTATCGTATTGTATCGTATCGTATCGTATCGTATCGTATCGTATTGTATTGTATTGTATTGTATTGTATTGTATTGTATTGTATTGTATTGTATTGTATTGTATTGTATTGTATTGTATTGTATTGTATTGTATTGTATTGTATTGTATTGTATTGTATTGTATTGTATTGTATTGTATTGTATTGTATTGTATTGTATTGTATTGTATTGCTTTGTGTCTATTCTATTCCATTTTATTCTTTTGTATTGTTTATTATACAAACATATGATATAATTATAGAGATATATAAATATAAAGATATATTATATATAAATACAGTGGTACTCAGTCGCCTGGCTCTTATTAGTCACTCGAAAATTCTACAACAGCCGCAAAATAGTGTTTGGCCTACATAAATACAGGGTAACAAAATAATAATAACAGAAATAAAAATAAATAAACTAAACACATCATTAAAGAAAAGACAATTTTATAGTATAAAACATTTTTTCACCTCAGCTATACGTGTTTAAGGGTCTTGTCTAGTTAAAAAAAGTATAATTTTTTTTTTTTTAAATCGATTGGCCACACACCACACACCCAGCCCATATCCATTGATTTCAAACGTTCGCTCGTTCGTTTGTTCGTTCGTTCGTTCGTTCGTTCGTTCGTTCGTTCGTTCGTTCGTTCGTTCGTTCGTTCGTTCGTTCGTTCGTTCGTTCGTTCGTTCGCTCGTTCGTTCATTCGTTCGTTCGTTCGTTCGTTCGTTCGTTCGTTCGTTCGTTCGTTCGTTCGTCCGTTCGTTCGTTCATTCATTCATTCATTCATTCATTCATTTATTTATTCATTCTATGTCTTGATATTGCATATTATGTCCAATGCTAAATAAAACAGCCTTTCACTTCTTAAAATAGACGGTGACTCCGTGTTTCTCAGAGTGAGCGCTTCAGTGAGTCCGCAGACAGCGCCGCTTTCATCTCTGCTCATCCAATGGAAACCCATAAAAACATGCCACGTGATTAAAGAGGGAGGAGTGAGGTGAATGAGATGAAATACAACGGCGGGAGTGGAGGCATCTCTGGGTAAAACAAATGAGATAAAATAAAAGGTGGTTGCTACAATAAAGAATATAACAAAGACAAAACACGAATCTCATGAAGCAAGATTTTTTAAGCAAGACTAACATAGATATAAATGTAACCCACGGTAGCAAGGACAGTGATCCATAATTGGGCTAACACACTTTCCCAACAACAAGCCTAGCTTGCTGAAGGGAAGATTGTATTTATTTATTTATTGAGACATATTTATACAGGGTGGACAAATTGATTTTATTGTTGCAATAATCCGTGACAGCGCCCTTCAACCTCGTTTAATGACATCATTTCAAAATGGCCGCCATGAATACATACGAAATCACGTATTGGGCCATAATTGTTTGGGGCGGGGGGCTCTAGTGTAGTGGTTAGCAGCGCTGCATTTCACGCTAGAGTTCGGGGTTCGTTTCCTGGTCCCGGCGGTTTGCAAGAATCAAAAATGTTTCTTCCCCATCCACTCGTAAAACTCGGCCTCAGACCTCCATGGTTTGAATTTCGAATCCTGTGTCTGGAGGACAGTGTCATCTCACTCACCTAACCATCATCAGAAGGTTCTTCTGTCCCAATTTAGCCTGTATGTGCACAAAAGTGGCCTAAAGCCCGATTCATTTCATTTCCAAAATTGTTCGAACTCGATTTTTTTTCATATCAGCGAGAAAAAAATGGCCGAAAACGTATGAAAAATGTGTTTTATCATTAATTTCAAAATGTCTACGAGAGATCCAAATTATTAGAGTCCACATTGGATTGCTCATACCCAAAAACATAGGTATAGACATCAAAATCGTGACTCTAGCAATCCTAGAGCCCAAGTTGTGGCTAATATCTGATTTCGCTGGCGGCCATTTTTAATGTGTCATAAAACGAGGTAGAGGGGCGTGAAAAATTAAACCCAATATTTTTGGCTTATTTGACCCATTAGAAAGTAAAAAATTATTAGAGAACTTTTAATTTTAGGCATATTTCCGACACACCGCACCGGACTAATATGGGCCACTCAAACACTCAACCTCCGCACAGCACACCTGGGAGCGCTGCGTAATCCTGCAACCGCAAGCGACAGCGAGTCTGATAAATCACCAACGACACTCAGCGGTGATCCAACCTTGGGATAACGTTTACTACAGTGCCCCACCACTGTGCCAGAGTCGGGCCGATGAAGGAGAATCACGAGCCCAGAAGGATATCCTGAATTTTAACCTTGCACCACAGGTGGCTTGTTAACGTAACGGCAGATTTGGGCGGGGTGCAGGAACAGTCCATCATTCCTGCAGCTGCAAATATGCCAGGAGACAATGCTTGATCCTAGAGTCGTTGAGTCAATGCTGGTTTAAAGTTGGTCCACCGTCTGCGACGCTGGACCAACCTTAAACCAGCATTGGCTCAATTAACGTCTCATATCTTATTACTTTCACTCTCACACACATCATTTTTTCTGGATGCGGAGAGACCATAGATTATGTCATACACATAGCTGCAGACTCAGACTCAGAACAATTTATTTGACACACAACACAAACACACATACATATTTAACCAAATAAGATGACACAAAAGCATTATAATATATGTTGTGAGGATCAGGAGACCTGCATTGAGATCAATGTTGATCGCTATCATGTAGGCCACCAGTTAGAAAAATACAATAACAAGGATCATCACGCAATGCACGACGCATCCGCTCCCCACGGAGAGCTGATGCCACCGACCCCATATTGTGCGATGATATACCACGTAGCAGAGTGAAAGCAACACAGAATATAACTTCGACGTAATAGAGAATCACTGCCCTGAAAAGCCAAAAGGCAGTTTCCGTTTATTTTGGAAGTAAGCAGGCACCGCGCATTGGCCCCACACAGCAGTGCAGGACCATATTATTATCTTTAATGCTAAACAAAAAAAAAGAAAGAAAGAGAGAATAATCATTAGAAAGGGTGAGTCTCTAGCCAGGGTGAGCCACTAGCCAGGGTGAGCCACTAGCCAGGATGAGTCACAAGCCAGGACGAGTCACTAGCCAGGATGAGTCACAAGCCAGGACAAGTCACTAGTAGGGGTGAGTCACTAGCCAGGGCAAGTCACTAGCCAGGGTGAGTCTCTAGCCAGGGTGAGTCACTAACCAGGGGTGAGTCACCAGCCAGGGTGAGCCACTAGCCAGGGCGACTCACTAGCCAGGGTGAGTCCCTAGCCAAGGTGATTCACTAGCCAGGGCGAGTCACTAGCCAGGGTGAGTCACTATCAGATTGAGTCACTAGCCAGGGTGAGTCACTATCAGATTGAGTCACTAGCCAGGGTGAGTCACTAGCCAGAGATACGTTGTATCATAACATCTACATCATTGCGGACTAACAATAAGGTCATCAGCATCAGTCTCCCTTGGTGTTTTATAATTCCAAGTGCAAGTCTAACTAAGTCCAACTTAGTCTTGCTATGTCCATTCCCAAGAAAATACTCCTGAGTGGTAGATGTGTTACTCAATGGTGATACAGCTATATGGCTGCAGATTTAACTTTACTGGCTCTCTTGGATTGTCCCCTTACCTGGGTACTGGGCTTCCTAGAAACACACTGCTACACCAGACAAATTATCCTCGCCATAGGACTAAGGGGGCTGCCGTTCAACCTTCAGGGGGGAGGGGTTTTAGTATTTTTAAATTAAAATTTTCAGGTTAAATTTTCGTGAAATGAAAAGTTGTCTGTAGGACATGTTGTAAATAAATATTTAATAGCCCTTAAACTTTACTCACTCACTCACTCAATCACTCACTCACTCATGTACTCACTTCGCTCAGCATCATAAAATGAACATTACATTTGGGAAGTCTCGCTTCGCCCCTCTCCTTAACCTCCAAACCAATAATAAGCATAGTTTATTCTAGCTTTGTAGACCGATTTTTTTAAAGGAAAGTAAAATAAATAACGTATATGAAAATAAAGTATTGTAGATTGGAAGTCAAATAAATAACTTGTCCAGTTCAAAATCTCCAGCTCCCCTAGTGATTGAATAGTGGCCCCCAAAGGACCAATGGCCCTTAGGACCAATGGCCCGTAGGACCGATGGCCCATAGGACCAATGGCCCGTAGGACCAATGGCCCATAGGACCAACGACCAGTAACCGGTCAATCAGCGCGAAAGCGAAACGGCTCTTGCACTTCCGCCCTGAATTGTTAGCAGCTGTACCCGCACCGTGCAGTACAAATGTCATGCCCGGTTTCTTGCGTAGAAAAACAAACACACTCCTGTAAAGGGCAGTAACCAATCAACAAGGAAGTACTGCTCATCTGGAAAGGCAGAATGCAGGAACTACTTACCTAAAAAGTAATCAACCTGCCTAGCTGGCTGGCTGCCTGGCAGCCTGCCTGCCTGCCTGCCTGCCTGCCTGCCTGCCTACCTGCCTACCTACCTACCTACCTACCTACCTACCTACCTACCTACCTACCTACCTACCTACCTACCTACCTACCTACCTACCTACCTACCTACCTACCTATCTACCTACCTACCTACCTACCTACCTACCTACCTACCTACCTACCTACCTACCTACCTACCTACTTACCTATCTACCTACCTACCTACCTACCTACCCACCTACCTACCTACCTACCTACCTACCTACCTACCTACCTACCTACTTCCTACCTACTTACCTACCTACCTACCTACCTACCTACCTACTTCCTACCTACTTACCTACCTACCTACCTACCTATCTACCTACCTACCTACCTACCTACCTACCTACCTACCTACCTACCTACCTACCTACCTACCTACCTACCTACCTACCTACCTACCTACCTACCTACCTACCTACCTACCTACTTACCTACCTACCTACCTACCTACCTACATACCCACCTACCTACCTACCTACCTACCTACCTACCTACCTACCTACCTACCTACCTACCTACCTACCTACCTACCTACCTACCTACCTACCTACCTACCTACCTACCTACCTACCTACCTACCTACCTACCTACCTACCTACCTACCTACCTACCTACCTACCTACCTACCTACCCACCTACCCACCTACCTACCTACCTACCTACCTACCTACCTACCTACCTACCTACCTACCTACCTACCTACCTACCTACCTACCTACCTACCTACCTACCTACTTACCTACCTACCTACCTACCTACCTACCTACCTACCTACCTACCTACCTACCTACCTACCTACCTACCTACCTACCTACCTACCTACCTACCTACCTACCTACCTACCTACCTACCTACCTACCTACCTACCTACCTACCTACCTACCTACTTACCTACCTACCTACCTACCTACCTACCTACCTACCTACCTACCTACCTACCTACCTACCTAACTACCTAACTACCTAACTACCTATCTACCTACCTACATTCATGCCTACCTATTCAATTGCATTTCCTTGGTAGTATTCACCGCATATGTGATTTGCACAGTCACAACCCAGCAAGTACGATATATTGACCCAATGCTGGTTTAATGTTGGTCCAGCGTCAAAGACGGTGGATCAACATTAAACCAGCATTGGGTCAATGTATCGTGTTTGCTGAGAATGTAGCATTGTCGGCAGTATTCAAGGTTTCAAGGGTCAAGGTTTATTATAAGTCTGGCCTCTCATGGAGGCATGGAGTACATAGAAATACATATAGATACAGCTGTACAAAAGATGGTGATACAATAACAGTGTAAAAAACGTAGTGAATTAGAGTAGTCTCGTGTTCCATTGCCTGGCGTGACAGACCACAGTGTGTCGGGACAAATAGCCCCCGGCCCTAACCCGATCCTCACCCCAGCACAGAAACAAAGACCGCCATCAGCTGGTGACTGCAGCCTTCTATCCCGCCGTCACGGGAGCATGCCTTCTACCTCGCGTCACGGGAGCATACATTAGTAATTTAAACTTAAACCTTATAACACTGATATAAGTTTGTATAAGCCATGAGAAACAAAGGGTTTTTTCAACTTCAAATCACCACAAATGTCTCAGTTATATAGCTCTGCAGACGCCAGATTCGGACGTCTAAGGTAGATTTCCGCAATCAGCTAGTAAACATATTTATAATGGCAGTAGACTCATAACATACATGTAGGTATTTAAATGATTCGGAAATACCCGAATAAGACATTTATGCTGATTCCAAACTGAAAAAACCCTTTGGCCTCCAAGGTTCTCATGACAAACTTCAGCGCTTTAAGGGCTAATAATGTCATCGGGGCGATTTTACCAACCCTCCTTCTAGATACAATATGTGTACACCCTGCACAGCGTATATATGAATATTCCCTAAATCCTGACAACAAAGGTGGGTTCCACACTATACTACAGTGGAACCCACCCTTTTTGTCGCCGGCCCCGATGACTCATTCGATACCGTTATGGCTCGAAACTCAGAGGTACTGGGCTCGAATCCCGGCCGGGTCGGATATTTATCATCGAAGTTGTGCATATACAGTGCTCCAAATTGTTTAAAGGTCTGGAGTGTGCAGAGTTGTGTATAGTACTGTGCGGTATAAAGAGCCCCTGAAGTCATTCGATAAGAGTAGGGCATAGTCTCGACTTCGGGCTTTCTTTTGTCGTGATATTGCAATGCTTGTGCATAAAGCGACGTAAAGCAATAATCACTCACTCACTTACGTTACCGATGGGTACTAGGCCTATATGTCACACAGGGATATATAAAATGTCACTCTGCCCCCCCTCCCCCACCCCCCCTCCCCCTCCCCAGACTCGCGTTGTCTTCACACGAGGTAGCAACCCTTACAACGCTGAATTATGTTTGCACAAACCATGGAGACCAAAGGGTAATTTAAATATGAAATCATCATAAATGTCTTAGTTAGCTCTTTCTGCTTCATTTGAATACCTACGCTGGTTTTCAAAATGATGTATCGTTGTCAGCCCATATCGCACTGTAGCTATATTTTGAGCTGCAATATATGGCTCTTACATGTATGTCATTATGTACCTTGATCGTGAGAGAAAATACAACGTTGTTCATTTTTCGTGCGATATGGTAAAATGCTACACAGTGCTGTATTTTCCCCATATCCTTCTCAAATGAACATCGTTTGTATATCTCACATCTATTAAAAAATGAACTACTCCTTAAAAACCTCTCAATCGGTGTTTGATCACATTTATATATTAAGGTACGGTATAACCTGCTATGAGTATCCAACCTCCTATGGGAGGCCACTTGGCAATTCCCCAAAAAGCATTTCCTTTGTAAATGAACCTCCTATGAGCAGCCACCTGCCTTAAAAGGCCACTGTTCCTGTTTCACATGGGTGGCTGCTCATATAAAGGTTCTACTGTACATTTAAACCTAACTTGTACCTATATATATTCTTAAAAAGTAAAATTTCGACAAACACAACAAATAAAAAAGTGCTACTTGTATTGAAAAGTGTCCCAGATGTGAGTGGTCTAGGTTTTAATGGGCCTTTGCCCTTTCATCTTCAGCACATGTGTCAAATAGTGACGCAAATGGCAGAAGGGGAAGCGTGAGCACGCACACGAGGATCCAGACATGGACGTCTGCTGGGTCCCCGAAGTGAAAACACTTTTCCAGCAGGCACGGGACGTTGAATCCACGTTGGTTTAAAATTGGGCCAGCGTTGCAGACGATGGGCCAACATTAAACCAACATTTGTTCAACGTCCCGTGCCAGCTGGGTGGCTCCTTTATTTATGGCCCGAGTTGTTTTTTCAAACAACGTGGTCACTTGATCAGACTCATTGCCAATGGAAACGGCATCAGCAGAAAAGCCTGTCAATTAAAAAAAATATTACCCTGTAATGCTGTTCTCACACATAGGCGAATATACTAGCGAACATAGCGAGCATGAATCTTTGAAATTCGCAGTGAATTCGCCCAGAAGTTTTGATTAGATAGCGAAGATTTTCACCTCAGTCATCCCTCAATCTCGACCCTTACGAATATATTACAAATGCACTGCGAATGCTTGCCAACCCTTGTCAATGCCTTACGAATTGCTAACAATCAAATAGTGCAAAGGGGTTTAAGAATAAATGCTACGATTGCCTTGCGAATGCTAAGAATGCTTGCGAATGCTTACAAATGGGCTTGTAAACGTTACAAATGAAATGAATCGGGCATTAGGCCACCTTTGTGCACATATAGGCTAAACTGGGCCAGGAGAACCTCCTGAGGATGGTGAGATGATTGAGATGACACTGTCCTCCAGACACAGGATTCGAAATTCGAGCCCTGGCGGTCGGAGGCCGAGCACGCTACCTCTCGGTCACGGAGTTTCCCCACAATACTGACTTGTAAACGTTACAAAAGTACTTATGAATGATGCGAATGTCTTACGAACGTTACCATTGCCTTGCCATTTTCTTACGAATGATGCGAATATCTGATGACGAGGCTGCGATTGGTATAAATACGGAGTGAATATGACGCTGGACTATTTTTTTTCTTGAATTTAACAGGGGTGAAACATTCGCAGGAAATGTGAAACGGCGAACGTTACAAACGCCTTGCAAATGCTTTACGAACGTTGCAAATGCTTCCATATGCCTTACCAAAGTTACCAATGGCTTGCGAATGCTTACAAAAATTGACAGCGAATGAATTATTATTATCTGTTATGCCAGTGGGTTATCAGTCAATATTTGACAGTTTTTTTTAAAAAAAGAAGGTTTTTAGGTTCACCTAGGTAAAATATAAATATCAAAATATTAGGTCCCGGGAACATATGAATTTATTTATCTTCAATTTTATGTGTGTGCATAGCTAAAGGTCATAATTTTTTTTAACCTACCTCCAGCATATGGGGTTTTAGTGGAAGAAGCGTCACAGTTTAACCCTTTCAAGCCTGAATTTACGATTGTCATCTTTATCCACTACAAACCGCGAATTGCTGTCGCAATTCACGACTTGTAGTGGATGAAGATGATTTGATGTGGTTTAACAATTATAGAAAATTGCCATGTATTGGTAAAACAATTTCACGGAAATTTTCATTGTAAAACCCTTAGTTGTAGGAATATTAAGTCTGTTTTCAGGGATGTAAAATGATGCTTTAATGCATCGTGATGACTTAAAGGGTTGAGAAATAATTTATTCTCCCATCTAGTGATCAAAATAAATAGTATTCCGGATCAATGGTGATGAAATTAGATGCCAGCTTATATTGAAATTAATAATTAACTCTGTTGTGTAAAAATACAAATAAAACATTGCACAGCTGTGTGAGCCTTCCCCAAATAAATCCTTTTCTGCATACCATCCTGCTATGCAAAATATCTTGCTAACTAAGATATCGACAATGATGATGCTAGGACCACCAGTAAACAGTCAAGATATGATTATTAAAATCACAAATCTAAATGGTTTGGCTGCTCTTTGTTATGATAATACAAGCCCACCCAGCAAACACGAGAGACGCTGGACCAATGTTGATTTATTGTTGGCCCATAGTCGGACACGATAGGTCAGCATTGAATTAACTCCTTCAGCGTGGGAATCGTCTTCAGACGTCAGATTCTGACGTCTGAAGACGATCCCCGCACTGAAAGAATTGGTGTAATATTAGTATAAACATATTTATTTTCAGAGGATTACATAATAGCTACAAAAAGCTAATTGAGTGGTTTCCTCGAATAGAATAGAATACAATAGAAAGATAGAAAGAAAACAATGAATAATCACAAAACACATGCCCATTGTAATACATAATGATTATATGATAATTGAGTTGCCTTTGTTCACCAGTGGAGCGAGACAGAGTAGCAATAAGTTGTTACATAAATCTAGCTGTGTTGTGAATGAATTTTAAGACTTCAGTGGTGAGAAAAACATTGTTATTACCTGTTAGGTCTGGACTACCACGTAGCAATAATTTAAGTGGAAGTGGGTAATCTGGAGAAAGAAAATCGGTAATGGAACTAAATAATTCTTGGCGTTGGTCTTGATAGTTTAAGCAGTCAAAGAAATAGTGTTGTGGTGTTTTAGGAACAGCACTGCAACTACATGAAGGGCTTTCGATACATGATTTGGTATATAAATGATCATTTGGGGACGAAAAATTTAGCCTAATTTGACATAGATTGATTTGATCTGTTCTGTCGCCAATGTAGAATTGTATAGGCACTTTTGTTTTAACGCAGAGAAATTTGAGTAATTTCGTTTTGAAACTGGATAAAACTGTGCATGAACGAATGTTGGCAGGTAATTTATTCCACAGACTCACAGAAGATGGTAAAAACGAGAGGCGAAACTGTTCAGATGTACAATAAAAAAGTCTAAAATGTTTAGACGTTTTAGATCTAGTAACTCTATGTTCACCGACGCTCAAGTTGGGCAAGCAGTTCTCTAGATAGGAGGGGCCTTGGTGATTTATGATTGAAAATAATTTTAATAATTTATGAAATGTTCTTCTATTTTGCATTGTGCATAAACCACAATCTTTTAATAACAATTCGCGTGAGGTCCCTTTCTTCGCGCCTGTTACGAGACGTAATGCTGCATATTGTAAATTTTCAATTATCAACTTTTCTTGTTTAAAACAATTATCAAAAAATATGTCTGCGTATTCTAATAAAGGGCGTACAAAAGAAAGATAGCATCGAATAAGTGCATATCTGCTCATAGAATATTTGAAGGCGCTTAAGAGGTGTATTCACTTTTTTGCTTTATTAGTGAAAGATAGTATGTGTTCAGACCATGTCATCTTTTTAGTTAATATTAAACCAAGGTGTTTGTGAGAATAAACCGACTTTAAATTGGTGCCATTTAGGGTAATAGGGGGCAATAAAGTTGGTATTTGTTTTCTTGAAAATAGCATGCATACACATTTTTGTGGATTAAGGATAAAAAGACAGTCTTTGCACCACTTTGATATTTTTTTCAAATCTCTATTTAGTGTGTTAACGTACTTGTGATAGTTTTTGTCTATTTTCTGAAAAAGTGAGCAGTCATCAGCAAAAAGATAAATCACCGATTCTATGTCATCACACAAGTCATTAATGTATAATAGAAACAGAAGTGGTCCAAGGACGGATCCTTGTGGAACACCAGCTGTAATCGGCCTCCACGTTGATTCGGCGTTTTGCATTATAACACGTTGTTCCATACCGCCAAGATAACTTGCCATTAATTTAAGAAAAGATCCATTCACACCATACCTATCTAATTTATATAATAGACCTTTGTGCCAAACCTTATCAAAAGCTTTGGAGAAATCTAGAAAAACCGCACATATTTCATTGCCTTTATCAAATTCAGAACAAATTCGTGACATATTTTTGTTAATTGGATTACCGTAGAATCCCTTGGAATAAAACCTGATTGTTTTTCTGAGAGCAGATTGTGTACTTTCAAAAACTGGTAAATATGTTTGAAAATGACTGTTTCGAATACTTTTGAAACAGATGACAAAAGGCTAATGGGCCTATAATTATTACAAAGGGTTAAATCACCACTTTTATGTAAAGGAATGACATGTGCCCGTTTCCAAGAGCTTGGAAAAATGCCCGAGCGAATACAAATGTTGAACAGTTTAGATAAAGGCTCTGCCAAAACACGACTCGATTCTTTTAAGATTCTGTTACCAATTTGGTCTGGTCCAGTTGCTTTATTTATATTTAGAGTGGTGTAATATTGACCGTAGAACCATAACATAGGTACTCATATGAAGCGGAAAGATTTAACCAAGACATTTTTAGTTCAAATTGAAAAAAAGCTTTGGTTTCCATAGTTCATACAAAATATGTCAGCGACGTGAGAGTGATCCTTGGCTCACTGTCTGTTGTGTGATGATGAGAACTACAACTGTACAAGCGAGGAAATCAGGCGGGAACTCCGTAACAGAATGACTATGAGAAAAGTAGACAGGGCAAAGTAATAAAACCACAACAACCATAAACATGGAATGACACTCAAATACTGTACAAGCGGTGAGAACTCCAAACAGAATGAATGAATGAATGAATGAATGAATGAATGAATGAATGAATGAAATCTTATATAGCGCATGTATCCAGCCGGAGGCTGTTCAGAGCGCTGAACATCGAGAGTAAATTAGCAAGGCCTGTTATTATTCAAATTCCAACTCAGTCTCTCATTGAGGCGCATCAAGCTATTTTCATTTCAAGCAAATTGGCCTTTTTGTGCCAAGTAGTCACACATTGTGGATTTTCTGGAGTCTCGCCGGATGGAAACTGCGCCTACGTCCATTGAGGTTCTGCTACGTCCAACTCTAGGTCAGTCAGACGAGCCATCTGATTTACGTGGTTCTCTGAGCCCCACGAGTGTATACAGCACCTGGCAGTCCCAGGCGGTCACCCATCCAATTATAAACCGGGCGCGACGTTGCTTAACTTCAATGATAGAGCCATCACCGAAGAGATAACGCCGTATTCCGTATAGAATGACAATGAGAAAAGTACACAGGGCATAGTAATAACACCACAACAACCACAAACATGGTATGATACCCAAAAACCATTACGCAGCAAAGTAATTCTGCGTAAAGCCTGCTTAAATCCAAACAAGATGTGTGAACATATAACCCCCCAAATCTAGGACAGTGTATTTCTTTCAAATTTGATGCGTGATCATGCCAAACCGTAGCCGAGTAAACAACGGCCCTGGGCGAATACATGGTGGTTTACAGTCTGAAAAGCTGTGGATGGGTCACCCTTCTGCTAATCTATTGACCCAAGAATATAATTTTACAGCGCAGCGAGCCACAAAGCCGTGAATCTAGTATCAAAGTATCTTTGGTACCAACTTTAAATTGCCACTCTGCACTCATTTTGATGAGCTACGGCCAATCTAACTTCATATTACTTATAAATAAATATATTAATTACATCCCTGTAATTCTTGACTTTATATGTGACATATCGGACCTTAATTTAAGTAAAATACAACTACAATTCCCGGTGATATATCTTGCATCAATCTTTGCGTGTGTGACATGAGCGACATCTATGTGAGGAGAATTCGTCCCCAAATGCGCATGCTCAAAACCGCTTGAAGTAAATATAAACACAAAAACACTGCACCGAAACACGAATGCACATGCGTGATGACGTCATGTTCGACTATGTTACCTGACTATATTACATATCTCACAAAGTCTCGCCTTAACACCCCACTCCAACCGAGATCACGGGGAGCCCCCAAGTGCAGTTTCGGATAAATAACTGGAATATAAACATACTTTTATTTTCTAACAATCAAAAATCCTCACAGATATGAGGCAAATATGGTAGTGAAGACGTATACATTTGTAGGTAAATCGGCGAATTGCGATTTAACTTCGAGTGGGCACCGTTAAAGTCCGTGGCAGGACAGCGGCTGTACACAATTCAGCGCCGTAGGCCGTTCAGCGCTAGCCAAAACGCACCTTTTCCGGTTAACTGGAATTTTAAATGGCTGATCGGATAGAATCATTATTAAAACATACCACTACATTATTTTCTTTGTCCGACCACTACATTCTAAGCCGAGAATGGAGAGTTATTGTTGATCAAGTACAGAAGAATTATCATGGTGGGCCTATGGTGCTATCATCAGTCAGGTGTGACCTAACCGTTGATTATGAGAGATCCTCATTATGGTGGGATATGTTTTAATTCTGTTAAAACCCTCGTAGGTCTACATTCTAAGCTGTGGAAAAGACCTCGGCCTTCGGCCTAGGCTTTTTCCACAGCTGAGAATGTAGAGTTCCTCGGATTACGAGCTGTGGTGCTTGTATCACCATATGCACGACTCTAGTACAACTTTGATGTTATCTACGAGTCTGTACATTCAAAATAGGGCACTTCTCTTTTGAATGTCCAGACAGGAGAGCTGGTTGACTCGGCGAAAAGGTATCTCCGTCCGATTTGCAATCACAGGCGAGCGTGCACTGTACCTTGTGAAAAAAATGGAAACAGTTACTTTAAAGGTGACCTATCACCCCATATGTAGTATGAAAAATCTTGTGACAAAGAAATCAAAGTTGCCACAAGATGGGACACAATTGTCTCTCTATATGGGGTGATTGGCTATCATGTGACCCATGTGAGGGTCACATTATGGGTCACATGATAGCCAATCACCCCATATAAGGAAACAATAGTGCCCCATCTTGTGGCAACTTTGATTTATTTGTCACAAAATTATTCATACTATATAAGGGGTAATAGGTCACCTTTAAGCTAACCAAATAATGTTAATCTGAATGACCAGAGAAATGTTGCTCTTGAATATGAATGCATTCATTAACAGCATGGGATCATGACAAGCCTAAGATATCAGTGAAGCTAGCTAAAAACACGACAGCGTTGTCCCTGTTTAGTGGCGATCACTGAGTTTTCCTGGACATTCAGAGGAAATGGCATCCCAGCGAACACGATGCGTTGGCCCAATGTTGGGCTGATGTTGATCTAGCGTCGCAGACGCTGGGCCAACATCGGCCCAATATTGGGCCAACACCTCCAGTTTGTCGGGATCACCACCAGAAATTGTCTGTTTAACTATTCATTGGAGCCTTGCGATAAGTGACTAGGAGCTGTCGAGTTTGGGCCGATCTCGGACCCTGGTTGGACCGGCGGGCGGACACTGTGCCAGAATAGAGCCAGAGCTGGCACAACACTGTGATTTCACCGGAAAGCCAGGGAGTGCGTGGGCGTGATCACTGTTTGAGCGCAGGACTGGCGTCATGTTCATCCTGTCAGTTAGTCTACCAAGCAAGAAAAATTCATCCAATGTTGCCCAACACTAGGCCAGCGTCTTGTTTCAGCTGGGCCGGCCCGCCCTCAAAGCGGCAATCCATGGCCCATCACTCGGCGGGCATCTCACAGCCATCGGTTTGTTGTTTACCAACATAAACGATTTGCTGGCCCATTCATGTATCAATGCTCAGCCGCTGTTTGCGACGTTTACCTTGCATTGTCAGAGCGATGGGTTAGCATCTCGCGGATGGTGTGGGACCGTAGTCACATTGCTGAATATTGAATGAACGAATGAACAGCAGCGGCTTAGGACACGTATGCGGAGATCGGATTCTCTATAGGCTCCGAGTATCCACCCAATTATGGCTCAGCGTGGTTCCACCGTATGCGACGGTGAGCCAACATTGAACTAACATTGGATCAATGCCTCGTGTTTTCAGGTCGTAAAAAGAAACAAGCAAAACAGAAACGCATGATTAGTCTGCTTACACCATCTGACATTAGTAAACACCAAGGCCCTGCTCGATGTGTAACGATCTTAAAGCGGTTTATCAATACAAAGCGTCTGATTTGAAACGGATCGCTCCAAACTAGAACCGGATTGACCAAACCATCAAACCTGCCTGCATGAAGGTTTGGTCTTTGGATCTTCGCTTGCCACATCATACGTTTCTTTAGCTCAAACTGTTATAGATTTGCTGTATAATTAAGTTCTGAATCGGATTGCCATTCCAGATGTTTTTTCGGCTCAAACTATTTCTAGATTGGCGGCAACTGCACTGCTATTAACCCTACAACCGCCGGTGCCGTCCATATTCGTTTATTATTTTTGTATTAGTTCATTAGATATATTGTATCTGTTTTTAAATATATATATGTATTTGTCAAAAGCTAAATAAACAAGCTTTTAAACATATTAAAGATAAAAAATGACATTAATCAGCAAAATTTGAAATTTGTTGACCTCTATTTTGTCAAATCTGGATAATTTGCAATCACTTGAAGTTGTGGATCGCGTCAGCGAGACACAATTTTAAGTGAGTGAAAATTGTAATTGAATAATTTGGCGGCTAAAGGGTTAATTCACGGCGTTCACGTGCGCGCCTCGACTGATCTTTGAATCAGCCAGAAACTGCAAGGAGTGGGGTTCAACTCTTCACCATATGTGGGGCTCACCATATGTCTGAGCAAGACTGAGCTTCTCGAGGTCGCAGGTCTGTGACCTCGACAAGCCTAGCGTGGTTGTGCATATAAAGTGTTCCAAACTGTTCAACGGCCTGGCGTGTACAGTGCACTATAAAGAACCCTTGAAGTCTTTCGAAATAAGAGTAGGGCACAGTCGCGATATTGCCATGATTGTACAGAAAGCGACGTAAAGCAATATTCATATTCATACTCGAGAAGCCTAGCCTAGCTGTAGGGAAGATGATCAACCCACAAGTTTTCAATATTTTCAAATTTGCGTATTTTGAATCGCAATAATCCCAGCTCACAGCGGGCGGGGGCCCTAGGGTAGTGGTTAGCACCGCTGCCCTTCACGCCAGGGGTTCGGTTCCCGGTCTCGGCGGTTTAAAAAAAACAAGAAATGTTTCTTCCCCATCCACGTGTGAAAGTCAGTATTGTGGGGAGCCACCGTGACCGAGAGGTAGCGTGCTCGGCCTCAGACCGCCAGGGCGCGAATGTCAAATCCTGTGTCTGGAGGACAGTGTCATCTCAATCATCTCACCATCTTCAGGAGGTTCTCCTGGCCCAGTTTAGCCTATATGTGCACAAAGATGACCTAAAGCCCGACTCATTTCATTTCCCAGCTCACAGCAAAACAAAATGACAAGATGTTATTAACCCTTTCAGGCCTGAATTTACCATTGTCATCTTCATCCACTACAAGCCGCGAATTGCTGTCGCTATTCTCGACTTGTAGTGGATGCAGATGATTTGATGTGGTTTAAAAATTAAGGAAAATTACCATGTATTGGTAAACCAGTTTAATGGAAATTTTTGTTCCAAAACCCTTGATTGTACGAAAATTAAGTATGTTTTCATGGATGTAAAATGATGCTTTTATGCAACGTGGGGGCTTAAAGGGTTAAATAATCCAGGTAGTAAAATATAGCAAAACCGAGGCTGCGGAGTTCTTGATTTCGATAGGTAATATAATTTTCTGTGAAATAATTATGTTTGGCAATATGCCCCCTGGCATATATATGTATACGTCACTAGCAAGAATAAGGCTATGCGATCGTGGCAATAAGCCACACTTTAGTATTGCAATATCCACATTTATGAAACAAAAGGTATCCTCTAATTCGCGTTGTTGCTTACTTGGTGCCACATGTTAATTCGGGGATCAGCTACCAAGAGCGCCATTTGTAATTGTCTGCGTATCCTATTTAAAAAAATGTCCCGAGCTGTGTCAGATATTATCGTTCACAACTGTATTATATAATGCTTTGAATAAGGGGCCTTGCAAAGTTAAAAAAATCCAGAAATCCTCCCAAAAATTGGATAGAGTTCAATACAACCCACCCATCCCTCTGTTCAAATGTTGTTTTTGGAAACCTATAATCATCAAAGATTTCAATTTTTTTCTTGGTTTTCTAATTTTCTATTTTCTAACCAACATGGCTCTCGACCCACCCACACACTACCAATTTTTATTTAGATGTTTGGATTTTTTTTTAATTTTGTTGATGGAAAATATAAAGTTTCATTAATAGGCTTGACGGCCAAATGTCTGCTTTCGATAGAATACACCCAGCAAACACAATACATTGACCCAATGCTGGGACAAGGCTGGCCCATTGTCTACAAAGCTGGACAGCATTGCCCCAGCATCGGGTCAATATCTCATGTTTGCTGGATATTCTCTGGATCGAACCAGAATCCAGGGGGTCCAACTCTCAGGACAATAGACTTGTTTTACATCAACCCTCTCAACGCCCTGACAACAACCTCCAGGGTTTGAATTTTAAATCCTGTGTCTGGAGGGCAATGTCATCTCACTCATCTCACCATCCTCAGGAGGTTCTCAATTTAGCCTGTATGTGCACAAAAGTGGCATGAAGCCCTATTCATTTCATTTCATGTTTGTATGTATTCACCAACCTCGTGATCTGACTTGCTATTGTACACGTCCCACCTCCCACAATGAAAACCATCACCAGAAGTCAGAGTGTAAATACGCCTACTATTAAATGAAGCCGAGCACGTGCTCTTGTGATGGCTTATATCAAACAAACGTGTAAAACAAAATTGGGTGTATATGAGTAAGCTAAATATATAGTATAAAATCCCTTATCTGCCGAGCAAAGCGAAAACGGAGTAACTGCTTACTTGTCAAGTAAGCAGTTACAGCGTTATTGTTATGCCTAGCAGTGTGGTCGTATGGTGAGTTTATGCCGTCTTCGGTAGCATCTGCGCTGCAGGCTTCTCCTGGCAATAGCCAGCCGCGCCATCGGCTTCTGTGCTGCATAACGCCAGACCACGTCTTCTCTCTGTGGACACGCACCCTTGTCCCTCTAGTCCCCCCCTCCCGCGTGTCCCCACAGGCTGGATTACTGTCATAGGGGATTCTTGTTAACCAACGCAATATCCATATACCGTAAATCGCGAAGTTTCCCGCTCATATTTTTTATGAAAATTACCCTTGTGCTTCTGTGAGCGTACCGTATATAATTATATGGGTTTTCAAACAACCCATCGGACACAAGACGTTGAATCAATGTTGATTTAACGTTGGACCACTGTCTAACGACGTTGGACCAACGTTAAACCAGCATTGATTCAACGTCTTGCATCTGCTGGGAAGTTTCAAACTTAATAACATGTCGCTGAAATTGACGTAATGTATTGTCACAGAGGTGAATACTGTGTTTACAAAATCTTCTGTAGCGAGGTTGCCAGGATCTGCAGAACGTGCCATAAAGCCTTATTTCTGTTTAAACAATGGAGAGTAAAGGTTTTTTATCAATTTGAAATCATCATAAATGTCTTAGTTAGCTCTTTCTGTTTCATTTGAATACCTATGTTATGGGTCTACATACATTATACATATTTTAATTCTGTCAGTGCAGGGACCGTCTTTATACGTCAGAATCTGACGTCTACAGACGTCAGAATCTGACGTATTTAAAAGACGGTCCCCGCACTGACAGGGCTCAGCATATTCGCACACAATATTATTATTATATTGGACAATGCCCGTGATCAGTGCAAATGAAATACAGTATAATGTAGCGTTAGATGAGGCAGGCACAGCCTCCTCGACGCATGACATATTTTTCTGGTGCTGTGGTTAAAGCTGCCTGCTTGGAAAGTCGGTGATCACTGGTTCGAAACCCATTCTGGCCTATGAGTTTCAAAGAAACAAAATCTTTCTTCCCCGCTCACTCGTGAAGATTAAATATTGTGGAAACCTCAGTGACCGAGAGGTAACATGTTCGGTTTTAGGCCGCCAGGGCTCGAATTTCGGATCTTGGGTCTGGGGGGGGGGGGGGGGGATGGATCTTGCTTAGTTGAAAACAATAGGCCTACAAAGCTAACTCGCTGAAACTGCTTACTTGAAATGTAAACAGTTACATCGTTTGGCTTTGTTGAATAGAACACTCTTATATCACTTACGAAAAAACATTATAAGTTTTGACGATAAAATCATCGGTTCACTTGTTCAAGATAATGTATTAATTTAACAGAAAATGACTTCCATGTCAAATAACACTTTCGGGAAACGATGATGATCGTTTTGCACCGCAATGCACTTTCAAAGTCGTAACATCAATGTTGAATAGCAAAATTATATTAAATTGACAATAGATTTTGCACTGACCCGCATTCTAGTAAATTTTATGTGTCATTTTTTAAAATATTTTGTGCACGTCGGCTGGTGCAGAGTATACAGTTCGCATTAGACGATGTAAACCCCTGAAGTGTTTCGAAGAGATTAGGGGATAGTGCATCTTCCACAACAAGTTATCTTACCCACGAGCACGCAGTGCGATATCTTGCTTTATCGAGCAAAGGGTCCCACTATTTTAAATAGCCAGATACCTTGAATGTCGCGCGTCGCAAGACCGGCCAATCAGAGAGCCCTTGACCAGGCGTTGACAGTTCGCTGAGAGCATAGCCTGCTTGCTTCCGTTGGTATGATAGAAAGAAGCTCGGAATCTCACACTGGTGTCATTGTGTTCACGCCACTGCCCAAATGAGAGATTCCCAACTTGTCCATATATTACATCTAGCAACGGAAACATGTGACTGTGTATGAGAGATGAACAAGAGATAAATCTGAAACATCCAATGAGGTTTGAACCTCAGACACACCCCCAAGATGACCACGTAGACAGAATAACTGATTGTAGTACTCGATACGGCCAGGCTCCTGCGGTATGCACTCGCGTGAGACTGGCCAGAGGAAGATGGGATAGTGTCAACCACGGGCTCCGTCGGGTCGCGATATTACTCACGTACGTAAAGCAACACTCACTCGTTAACCCTTTGAGCCCTCGCATTAAAGCATCATTTTACATCATTGAATAAATACTTGATTTTCTCACAGCTAAGGTTTTAGAAGGCAAATTTCGATGAAACTGTTCTACGAATACATGGTTATTTTCTTTAATTTATCACACACATCAAGTCATCTTCATCCACTAAAAGGCGAGAATTGCGACAGCAATTCGCGGCTTGTAGTGGATGAAGATGACAATGGTGAACTCAGGGCTAATGCATAGTCCAGCAAACACGATGAGACGTTGACCCGCCATCCGCGGCTTTCTTACAATTATTTATGACGTCAATAAAGATTAAATTTAATGATTACATAACTAATTTTAAAATATTAAAAATCTCATAAAACAAAACGTTATTAATATATTTCAAAAATGGCGGGTCATCAATATTGATATAATGTTGGGCCGACGTCAGTGACGCCCGCCCACCATTAAGTTCAACACTAGGTCAGCTTCTGGATGAGTATTGGGGTGTGTACGCCATGGTCGATTTGTAGCCTGCTAAAGGGCTTCTTTATTCATGGAGTTGTAATCTAAGAGACTTGAACATTGATCGCCGACGAAAAGCGACGAAAAATTATTCCCAGTCAATGCGACATCCAGGAAAAATGCTGCATGGCAGCGGCATATGATGGGGCAATGGTTTAGACATATACCCACAACATTACAGCCATCCCAGCAAACACGAGACATTGACCCAATGTTGGGCCAGTTTTGGTTCACCGTCTATGACGTAGCCCCAACATTAGCCCAACATTTGGCCAAAGACTTGTATTAGCTGGGATGTGTGAAATGGGCAACGTATTAGTATAGGGTACCCAGGTCTACCTATATATTTTCAGCTATAAAAGTAAAATCAAACAGTTGACTATTGAAGAGCTCGTTGGTTGTGACTACTTATTAATCATAGAGAACCGATGATGGTCCCATGATAGTACGTTATGAATTGCATAGCTTTTATTATTAACTAAGAAATTAAGATAAGACAACTATACAGTCCGTCAGAGACTGCAAACCTCCACCAGCCGCAGTGGTTGTGTATTGGATCACGATACGAATACGGATCCGCATCGTAATCCTTGACCGGATCATCTCCAAAATCTAATGGATTGTTTCTTGGCCCGAGACACACCTCTGGTTTTAAGCAAATCCGTTAATTATTTTTTTTTAATAATCCTGCTAACGGACAGAGAAAAAGCAGACAAACACACCAGCACGCCCAAAATCATAACCTCCTTTGGCTGAGGTAATAACCTACTATAGGCGAGCAGCAGTACGCCCATTCGCAATTACGAGTGAGTGAGTGAGTGAGTGAGTGAGTGAGTGAGTGAGTGAGTGAGTGAGTGAGTGAGTGAGTGAGTGAGTGAGTGAGTGAGCGAGTGAGTGAGTGAGTGAGTGAGTGAGTGAGTGAGTGAGTGAGTGAGTGAGTGAGTGAGTGAGTGAGTGAGTGAGTGAGTGAGTGAGCTAATTTTTTTTTTATAAATCTTGAAGGTTAATTTCAATTCGATATCTCATAAATGTGTTATTCAGCTCTTTCCGATTCATTTGAATACCTGTGTTATGGGTCTACGGTCACTGACTTTAGACGTAAGAATCTGACTTCTACACCGTCTTTAGACGTCAGAATCGTCTAAAGCCGGTGTAGACGTCAGATTCTGACGACTAAAGTCGGTCTCCGCATTGTAAGAGTTAACATAATTATGGCAACCGTAGATTCATAACTTATGTATTCAAATGATTTGGAAAGAGATAACTAAGACATTTATGATGATTTCAAATTGAAAAAACCCTGCGTTCTCTATGGTTTGTACAAACGTATTTCAGCGCTTAAAGGGCTACAAATACCCTACTTTTATAAGTATATTACCGTTTTGCAAAGTCAAAAAGCAGTATCTGCTTACAATGTGCTGCATTTATGTGAGGAGAGGAGGGACTAAAGGGGTGAGCTTCTGACTCCCCAGCAAACGCGACATACTGGACTAATGTTGGATTAACGTTGGGCCTGCGTCGCAGACAGTGAGACAACCTTAAACGCACATTTGTCCAATGTGTCGTGTTTGCTGACAAATGAAAATTACTTGTATGGGGTTTTAGGCCACCTTTGTGCACATATAGGCTAAACTGGGCCATGAGAACCTCCTGAGGATGGTGAGATGAATGAGTAGTTTGTTGACACTGCCCCCCCCCCCCTCAGACACAAGATTCGAGATTCGAGCCCTGGCGGTATGAGGCCGAGCTCGCTACTTCTCGGTCACAGAGTCTCCCCACTATATTGAGCCTTTACGATTGAGCAGGGAAGTAACATTATGTTTGTTTGAAACTTGAATGCTAGAGCGGAGTTCGAATACGCGATCTCCGATTTGCCAAGCAAGCAGCCTTAACCACTGCACCAGGGCACCGCCCTTCCTGGGGCTGACAGTCCACAGCCTCGCTTATCCCTGCCCCCCTTCCATTCCTGCCCTCTGGCAAATTTCATCCTTAGATCTACATTTCGTAGGATCATAAACAGCCAGTCTAAGAGAAGCATGCAGCTGGATATGTTTATTTATTGCGCTAGACCCTATTTCCTTCTTTTGATGGTGAAATATATAAGCAAGGAAACGATACTCTGGTCAACTAAATCTTTTGTAATTAGTATGTCAATATTTAATAAGTATGTCAATATTTAATAAGTGTCTTTATACCAAATAGTAATTCTAGTGTGATCATCCCCTTAGATATGAAACGATGTATCTGCCACTTTGAAAAGTGGCAGATACACCCTTTTATATACAAGGGGAAGAAATAATACAATCAGAAATATTAAAATGAGCATACATTATTTATTGCTATTTTTTTTTTAACAGTGAGATTGTGGAACTACTTTACTGTGCAAATATTGAGATTTACAAATTAATTGAGGTTATTTGATTTTTGTCAATGTTAAGTTACTATGTGACATGTTTCAATAACTCTTCCATTGCGGGAACCGTCTTTGTACGTCAGAATTTGACGCCTTCTTGGCTTTGTACAGCAGTATTGATGTCACAGCTGAAAGCGATTGGCCATGTATTTATTTATAGAACGCGAAAACAATATTAGAACGTGCAAAACGTGTAACATATGCGACAATAAATGGTTTCAATTTTACCAGGATTTTATCTGTAGTAAATTTCGCGTGGAGCGCGATAATATACTCATTAATATTATCTGTACCATTTTGAACAATGACCAATATGAGGGTGGTTTTAATAAAGTCGTTATTATCGGCAATAACTATTATCATATATATATACTGTGAATTTAATTATACATCTGTATGTGTAGTCTCAGTCATTAAATAGTATTCATCATTCTCGGTTTGTTCTACGTGAAACTAGAAAGTAGATTATTATTCCACCCTAACAGTGCGGGGATCGACTTTAGTCGACAGAATATGACGTCTCTAGACGTCATATTCTCACCATTAAAGTCGATCCCCGCACTGTAAGAGTAAAATATTTCTAATGGCCGTAGATCTATAACATAGGTATTCAAATGAACCGGAAAGAGCAAACTAAGACATTTATGATGATTTCGAATTGAAAAAACCCGTTGGTCTTCATGGTTCATACAAAAGTATGTCAGCGCCTTAAGGGTTAATTGTGAAAGTATCCGTAACAGGGACACTTTTTTGAACGAATTAAAATACAGACATGATGGATCTTAACCCTTTGACTGCTAAATTATTTATTGGTAATTTCACTCACTTGAAGTTGTGTCTCGCTGACGCGATCCACAACTTCAAGTGAGTGAAAATTACTCAGAATTGAAAAAACGGACGTGAACCATTTTAAATTTTTGCTGATTGATGTAACGTTTTATTGTCTTCAACATCTTCAAAATCTGCTATTTAATGTCCTAACAAAAAAAATCGAAACGAATATAATCTTGCGGTTAAAGGGATGAAATTGTCCACCTGAATGAGTACTGCTCTAGCTAATGTTGTTTTTCTGTTGGGTCAGCGTCGTAGACGGTGGGCCAGCTGTAAACTAACGTTGGGCCGTCGTCTCATGTTTGCTGGGTACACTTTGATGTGCAGTTGTCTCCAAATCATCTGATGTTTGAATCAATACTGCTCTGAAAAGTCAAAAGGCAGTATCTGCTTACTTGTAAAATAAGCAGATACTGCCTTTTGGCTTTGCACGGCATAATATATATAGCAATATGAGCTATACAGATGCAAATTAAAATTAAGTTCATCGAGTACAGCCATCATAAGTCTATTAAATATAATAATGTCTTTACACTGGCTATATATAGCAGGCGATGACATCAAATTATCCCGAAATCATCATCACATGACATCACGAATCAATGGCTATGTATAAATTGACGTAAACATTGTTATTGTGGCAAGGGTGGGTGCATTGAAATAAAAGTATAAACGGAGCTGATGAGAGGAATTTTATAATAAGATAATCATGATTGATATTAACGACTAAATATATCTATATATAGGCCTTTATATGACAAAAAGTGGACACCTCGCAATTTAATTATTGGATTTATTAAACACCCAGAAATTCCTGCTATAATTTACTCGCATCTTATTCGGATTGGATCTTGCTTAGAAAACAAGGGTCAACCATGAGACCGATAAGCGCTAATACAGTAGTTTTTAGTTCGTTTTATTAGACGATAAGCGCTAATACAGTAGTTTTTAGTTCGTTTTATTAGACGATAAGCGCTAATACAGTAGTTTTTAGTTCGCTTTATTAGACGATAAGCGCTAATACAGTAGTTTTTAGCTCGTTTTATTAGACGATAAGCGCTAATACAGTAGTTTTTAGTTCGTTTTATCAGACGATAAGCGCTAATACAGTAGTTTTAGTTCGTTTTATTAGACGATAAGCGCTAATACAGTAGTTTTCATTTCGTTTTATCAGACGATAAGCGCTAATACAGTAGTTTTCAGTTCGTTTTATTAGACGATGAGCGCTAATACAGTAGTTTTTAGCTCGTTTTTTTAGATAAGCGCTAATACAGTAGTTTTTAGTTCGTTTTATTAGACGATAAGCGCTAATACAGTAGTTTTTAGTTCGTTTTATTAGACGATAAGCGCTAATACAGTAGTTTTTAGTTCGTTTTATTAGACGATAAGCGCTAATACAGTAGTTTTTAGTTCCTTTTATTAGACGATAAGCGCTAATACAGTAGTTTTTAGTTCGTTTTATCAGACGATAAGCGCTAATACAGTAGTTTTTAGTTCGTTTTATTAGACGATAAGCGCTAATACAGTAGTTTTTAGCTTGTTTTATTAGACGATAAGCATTAATAAAGTAGTTTTTAGTTCGTTTTATTACACGATAAGCGCTAATACAGTAGTTTTTAGTTCGTTTTATCAGACGATAAGCATTAATAAAGTAGTTTTTAGTTCGTTTTATTAGACGATAAGCGCTAATACAGTAGTTTTTAGTTCGTTTTATTAGACGATAAGCGCTAATACAGTAGTTTTTAGTCCGTTTTATTAGACGATAAGCGCTAATACAGTAGTTTTTAGTTCGTTTTATTAGACGATAAGCGCTAATACAGTGGTTGTTAGTTCGTTTTATCAGACGATAAGCGCTAATACAGTAGTTTTTAGTTCGTTTTATTATACGATAAGCGCTAATACAGTAGTTTTTAGTCCGTTTTATTAGACGATAAGCGCTAATACAGTAGTTTTCAGTCCGTTTTATTAGACGATAAACGCTAATACAGTAGTTTTTAGTCCGTTTTATCAGACGATAAGCACTAATACAGTAGTTTTTAGTCCGTTTTATCAGACGATAAGCGCTAATACAGTAGTTTTTAGCTCGTTTTAACTGACGATAAGCGCTAATACAGTAGTTTTTAGTCCGTTTTTTCAGACGATAAGCGCTAATACAGTGGTTTTTAGTCCGTTTTATTAGACGATAAGCGCTAATACAGTAGTTTTTAGTTCGTTTTATCAGACGATAAGCGCTAATACAGTGGTTTTTAGTTCGTTTTATCAGACGATAAGCGCTTATACAGTAGTTTTTAGTTCGTTTTATTAGACGATAAGCGCTAATACAGTGGTTTTTAGTTCGTTTTATCAGACGATAAGCGCTAATACAGTAGTTTTTAGTTCGTTTTATTAGACGATAAGCGCTAATACAGTAGTTTTTAGTCCGTGCGCTAATACAGTAGTTTTTAGTTCGTTTTATCAGACGATAAGCGCTATTACAGTAGTTTATAGTTCGTTTTATCAGACGATAAGCGCTAATACAGTAGTTTTTAGTCCGTTTTATCAGACGATAAGCGCTAATACAGTAGTTTTTAGTTCGTTTTATCAGACGATAAGCGCTAATACAGTAGTTTTTAGTTCGTTTCATCAGACGATAAGCGTTAATACAGTAGTTTTTAGTTCGTTTTATCAGACGTTTAAATCGCAGTTATTGGGAACGAAACGTGTGTTTAAACATCAAGATTTGCAAATGTCTAGGTCTCAAGTTACAAATACCAGCAATTTTCACCCGTTTGTGGATCGCTGTAGAGAGTCACAAATTCAAGTAGATATAAATTTAAACTATTTGATTGAGCGCTTTAAGGGTTAATTATATGTGCACAATACCAGTATTATAAAGTTGTGTCTCGCTGACGCGATCCACAACTTCAAGTGAGTGAAAATTATTCATATTTGACAAAATGGAGGTTAATCATTTTTAAATCTGGCTGATTTTTGACACATTTTCTCTTTAGCACGTTCAACTTGTGGTACTTAAAATAATTGTACAAAAATAAAAAACGATTATAATCGGGACCGGCGGTTAAAGGGTTAAAACGGGTGGTCCTGCACCCTATTTAGGGTAGTGGTTAGCACCGCTGCCTTTCACGCCAGTGTTCGGGATTCGGTTATCGGTCTCGGCGGTTTGAAAGAAACAAAAAATGTTTCTTCCCCATTCACGTGTGAAAGTCAGTATTGCGGGGAACCTCCGTGACCGAGAGGTAGCGTGTTCGGCCTCAGACCGCCAGGGCTCGAATTTTGAATCCTGTGTCTGGAGGAAAGTGTCATCTCATTCATCTCATCATCCTCAGGAGGTTCTCCTGGCCCAGTTTAGCCTATATGTGCACAAAGGTGGCCTAAAGCCCGATTCATTTCATTTTTTAATTTAGTGTAGCACCTTCCCAACAAACACGAGACGCTGGCTCACTTTTGGGCTGATGTTTGGCCAGCGTCGTAGACGATGGCCCAACGTCAACCCAATATTGGACCAACACCTCGTACTTGCTGGGCTCGTTCACCCATTAAAGACAGGATGTAGGCCTACAAAGGTGCAGTAAATTCACATGGTCAGCTTAACTATAATCTGAGGACGCTATTGGTTACTGTATTCAATACTGTACCGTTATCATATCCTATTCGGCTGGTGCAGTTGGAGTAACATATTTTATCCACAGCGCAGGTGCGTGTGACATAACCCAGCAAACACGAGGCGCTGACCCAATGTTGTTTGAATGTTGCCCGCCGTCTCCGACGTCGGCCCAACATTAAAACAACATGGGGTCAACGCCTCGTGTTTACTGAAAATAGTTTTGCACCCACAAATCCAGTAAGTCAAATAGGTATAATTATATAGTCAGCCAGTCAAGAAATGATATGATTTCAGATGGCGAATGCTCACATACATGTCGCTCACTAACTCAAGAATGACGTCTAGCTGACATCATTTATTTCTAGCCGACAGTGTCTAAATTAGCAAAAACAAAATGACCGCAAACTGGCGCTATTCTATGATGTTAGTTGATAAACGGGATTTATGGGATCACGTGGGCGGAGATGGCACGAGTAGTCCTTGGTACAGATATCAAAAAAATCGAAATTAGTACCAAATGGAGGTACCAAAAATGGTTTTGACTTTTATTTACCCATACATCTCAGGAGTATAAAATGGTATGATGGACCTCTGTAAGTGATAGCTTAAGGTTAGAAAAATCACTTTGTTCGTATGCACCATAATGTCATTCTAGTCACTTTCTGGGCAAATTTCAACGTCAAAATCATATTAGTGATGATCATTACGATGCCTCTAGCATGTCTAAGGGGACATTTACAATGCAGAAATTCATCCAAAAGACTACAGACACAATAGTGACTAAACATACTACATGTATTATCTAAAAGCAATTTATATTATGCTGCAATAATATAGTGCGCATGGCGGAGTCCACCAGAATGGATATGGTGATGCGGTCTATTACCGGGAGAGTATAGAACAGATGCGAACCCTGTGAGCATGTGGAAGAGATTTGAGGAAGTCGCGCAGACGATGTCCACTTCCGGCTTCCGGGTTTTCTTACACTCCCCGTGAGCGTCGCCTCGTCCTGCGTCCGGCTACCCCCGGGATGGCTGCTGTGCAAATCCAAACAGCAGTAGCTACTCAATTATCAACCATTTGACCACTGAGCTATTGAGGGAAACATCTTTCTTAATATCTTCTTATTGGCAGTTAAAGCAGCTACTTGGGATAACATCAATTTTTCGTTTTTAATTCCGTACTGAAGTAGTGTATCCCACGGATCATGTTTTTATTTTTTTCAGAATTTTCATATTTTCACAAATATTTTTAATCAACATTTCTATAAAACCAGAAGTAACCCAAACAAACTATTTGTATACCTGAAGGACGATTGAATGTTTTCGCAGCATTAGGCCACATGCTGATGGCATCGGCCCAGCGTTGGGTAGACAATCAGTGCTGCAGGTGTGTCCTCCCGTGTCCTGACTATAAGACACCAATTAGCGGCAACTGCTGTGATCTTACCGTCTGATACGTGGGAATATGTGATGTAAAGTGCTGAATATTGCTGACTTGTTCTGTTTACATGGCAATATACGACCTGGAAATACAACTATTTCATGCTTTTTCGGTGTTTTTTGACTTTTTCGTATTTTCAGTTAAGATCAGTGGGCTATATAGCTTCATATAAATTGCATTTTCAATATTGACAATATTGAAAATGTCTCATCCCAAGGGGTCCCTTTAATTATACTTTAAGCAGACAACTTTTATATTTTCAAAGCATCCAGTGTTTT
>OZ024917.1:9099584-9259584 GCA_964017125.1 Flabesymbios commensalis
ATATTTTACTTTTAACAACTGGTTATCAGGGGTTATGCCGTCTATCAATCAATTGAAGTTGTGTCTCGCTACCGCGATCCACAACTTCAAGTGACTGAAAAATTACGTGGTTTGTGAAAATTTAAAACCCAACATATATTAGTGTTTCTCATAGCACATATGCGTGTTATCCAGTAGTCTGCAGGTAGCAGACAACTGGATAGATGAAGATGACTGTAGTCGACATCAGTGTTCCAGAGGTTAAAGGCTAAGCTGTAGTCGACATCAGTGTTCCAGGGGTTAAGGGCTAAGCTGTAGTCGACATCAGTATTCCAGAGGTTAAGGGCTAAGCTGTAGTTGACATCAGTGTTCCAGAGGTTAAAGGCTAAGCTGTAGTCGACATCAGTGTTCCAGAGGTTAAGGGCTAAGCTGTAGTCGACATCAGTGTTCCAGAGGTTAAGGGCTAATCTGTAGTCGACATCAGTGTTCCAGAGGTTTAGGGCTGAGCTAAGTATGTCGATTTTTCACGAGTTAACGGCGGCCATTTTAAATATTCAGTGATAATTCAAAATGCTCAAAGGTGCCAGTCTGGCATGCTCGCTCATATCAATCGATATATATCATGCATCAATAATCCACATTTTTATTTTATTTTCCCAATCGCAAGGTTCCACCCTTGGCGACCAGACTAAAACTAGTATGCCTGATAAACATCGTCAGTGTCACGGTGATCTGTTCCACAAAAACAATTCTGTAATATTCGTCGTGTGACAGTCGAAAGTGATGAACATGTTCAAAAGCAGTATCTGTTTACATCACAAGTAAGCATATACAGCCTTCTGGCTTCGCATAGCAATATAACTATATACTACGGATCAATCTGTCATGATTTCCTACAACTTCAAACGATGACTGAGGCTTGTCGTGCAGTGGATTTTTGTGGTTGTGGGACGCGATTTTTATGTGAAACAAAACAAAACAAGTAAATAATATCTTGACGTTATTTTTTAATAAATTCAATATTTTTAAATACACATAGAACGGTAAACATTTATCCAATCAAAGACGCAACTGAGATAATCAGCGGTAAGTGAAATGTTTATCAGAGTAAACAAATTCACAGAGAAAATCTCATCTATTTTCATAATGATGCGAGCTCCAAAATCAACAATTTCAAATAACCGCACCGACTTTCCAGCTCCGAAAATGCGATTTGACATAATATAAATAAAGGAAACACAACACAAAGATCTGGCATTCACCGACGATATTACCATCGCTTTAGCAATTCAACATTTTAGTGTGGTGAGTCAAGGTCATGTTACGACACATTACGACGGAGCCACGATCACCATGATTGCCCAATCACTCGGGAAGATACCCAGCAAGCATAAAACATTTGTATAACATTTGTACAATGTTGGCTCAACGTCGAAGACGTTGAACCAACATTGTACAAATGTTATACACATGTTTTTGTGTTTGCTGAATAAGTATTTGTTTTGGGTTCTTAGGTCAAATCAACTGGGTAGCATCTGCGCTGCAGGCTTCTCCTGGCAATAGCCAGCCGTGCCATCGGCTTCTGTGCTGCATAACGCCAGACCTCGTCTTCTCTCTGTGGACAAGCACCCTTGTCCCTCTAGTGCCCACCCCGCGTGTCCCCGCAGGCGGGATCACTGTCATAGGGGATTCTTGTTACCATATCGTAATATCCACATATTGTAAGTCTTTAACAGGCCTAATATGCATACAATTATAAATCAATAAATCATGTAAGTCGACTACTTTTCTCTGACACATTTTCCCTGTTTGGCTAATATTGTAAATGTTTACATATACATACCTAATATATAGACCACCTATCCAAACCAAATTGCTTCACTTCATTCCATGATACTTGGGTTGAAATTGCGTATGTAGGCATACATTGGTCTAAGCTATCAAGAATTTGTGTGAGGTCCGTGCTATTTTTAACTATTGGGGAAGCTATTGCGTCGCATTTAGGAGCTTCCATGCAATCTGCACTTCTGAGTCCTATTAATATAATAGTGCTTATATTAGTATTAACCCAAAAAACTGTTGACTCAATGTTGATTTGATGCTGGGCCAACATCAACCCTTTAAGCCCTCACGATGCATTAAAGCATCATTTTACATACCTGAAAACAGACTTCATTTTGCTGAAACCAAAGGTTTCAGAACGAAAATTTAATGAAACTGGTCTATCAATACATGACATTTTTTTATATTTTGAAACCACATCAGATCATATTCATCCACTACAAGTCGAGCATTGCGACAACAATTCGCGGCTGGTAGTGGATGAATATGACAATGGTAAACTCAGGCTTGAAAGGGTGCTATCTGCAACTCATAAAATAAAAGTGGCAAATAGCACCCTTTAGCTCCGTGATGATCATAATGATACATTTTTGTCAGCTGCTTTATCATGGCTGTAACAAGATTATTATGCATGAGGTGAATATTTTAGAACACTTTTAAATAATTCAATCAAGTGACCATAATCAATACCATCTTGACTATATTGAGTATATAGCATTTATATTGCGCCTTATCTCAATTGACTCTAAGGCGCATAGAGCGCTGAACATCGAGAATAACTTAGCAAGGCCTGTTAGCATTCAAATTCCAACTCAGTCTCCTGGGAGATATACAGCTGAGCTGCCACTTTGAAGTGCATCAAGCTATTTTCATTCCAAGCAAATTCGCCGTATGTGCCAAGTAGGCCTATTCACACATTGTGGATTTTCTGGGGTCTCGTCGGATGGATACGGCGCCTGTGTCCATTGATGTTTTTTCACGTCCAACTCTAGGTCAGTCAAATGAGCCATCTGATTTACGTGGTTCTCTGAGTCCCACGACACGACATCGCTGCACGCATGCCCTAGTGTATACAGCACCTGGTGGTCCCAGGCGGTCACCCATCCAATTATAGACCGGTCTCGGCGTTGCTTAACTTCAGTGATTGAGTCGACACCGATGAGCTACCGCCGTATTCTGTATATTAAGTGTGCCATCTGCACCTGATTCTATCATTTTACTTTCACGTCATATATTATTATTGTGTATGCTTAGCCCCAGGTAGGGCCCCCGAGTCGGGCGATAGCCCGCTTCGCTCTGCGAGCGGCGGCTTCACATGTGGAGCTAGTGTATGCTATGTCCTAGGAAAAACGAACGCATTCTATTTTTGTGAGATATATCCTGTTGTCTGTATTACAATTGTCATTCAATTGAATAGTCGGTTTGAATTGCTGAAAATGATGCTACGTTTATGCATTTTAAAGTTTGATCAATAAATGTGAACGCGGTAAACGAGGTAATTAAATGAGGTAAACGAGGCACTCAGTACAAAATGCTAACAGACACAACCAGTTTAAAAGCTCTCCACACTGACTCTCAGAGCAACACACGGGTTCAGAGATGTGACTGACCTAGATATTGTGTATGTGATTGGTCGAGATGGCCATCTCGTCCAATCATGTGCATAAGATCTGGGTCAGCCGTTTTAGAAAGGTCTGTACTACAAATATAGCTACAAATATATCTATGACATCAGATACTATTCAGACCAAGGGTTAGATTTTCAAGGGCAACATATATTATTGCAAAATATTTTATCAATGTCCTAATTGATTTGATTTCGAAAGTGAAGCATCTGCTAGCTACCCCCAGCTTCCAAATTCAATTCTTCAAATTAAATTGGCATAGTTTGATCCCAAGGTAGACATTGTTATCAGTGGAATCTATTTTGAAACGAACAGGCTATCTACGGCGATAATAGTGGAGAAATATTGACTTTTAGGGTGGAAAAATTTAGAACAGGGTTCAAAATCGATATAGATGTTGCAAATGTCCCAATTTGCATATTTTCAATATGGCCGCCACCAATGAGGCCAGGATCAAACTTTTGAATCAAAAGAGTTAGAAACACGTTCAATATATCTAATCCTATCAATTTAGGGTTGAGGAATTCATTGCTGGGGCTTAAAACTGACAGTACGGTTATCTAGGGGCTATAATATGCTAATGTATTTTATAAAATGCTAAATTCAAGTAATTCACCAACCATGTGTTCGTGGATATGAAACAAGTGGAATAAAATAACGTATGATACTCCTTGTATGCATGTAAAGTGACTTTTATTGAGAATGTCAAACAGCAGCATTTGAACAATAACCATGTTTAAGGTCCATGAATCTGCAGCAGCTAGTGTATCTAAATATGTTACGGTATGCCTAACTCACCAGCGAACTATATACCATGCAAATCAGATGTGGGTTTTTTTGGCTGTTGATCATGAGGTTGTGTCCACTCACACTCACGCTCTAGTCCAGCAAACACGACACGTTGAAACAATGGTGTTTTAATGTTGGGCCAGCGTCGCAGACGTTGGGCCAACATTAAAACATCATTGTTTTAACGTGCCGTGTTTGCTGGGAGTCCATGTCATCAAAGACGAGGACATTAGTAGAGCTTACAACCAAGATATGCGCAACACATGGGTGTATAACATACACGACCTGCACTTGAAAGAAGCCGTTTTGCACCCCATATTACAGTTACAAAATATCAGGTCTAGCTTTTTTAGCCGGGGGGGGGGGGGGGAATGTGGAGATGGGTTTTCTGAACCCACTAGAAGAAGATCATCTGCTCGGATCTCCCAACCCCACTGTGTACAAGTTTATTTCCACGACACAATCATTTGCTTAAAATTGAGAAATCGTGCAGTTTTTTGTCAGAGGACTTTCTCAGCACCATACCTGTCAAGGAAGTAGCATTCACCCGCAGCAGCAATTAAAAAAAAAGATATTTCTGATTTGAGGTTGGGTCTCCTTTTGGTGTGTCTGTCCCAGTGAATGCATCAGCAAAAAAAATGACATCCTTTACCACGCCCAGCCTGCTAATATCTATACACATTATCTAATATCTAGGCTGAGGACACATAAGTTTGATTTGTTGTCCAGGTGGCATTATATGTAGGTTGAGAACACATTAGTGTGATTTGTTGTCCAGGTGGCATTTTATCCAGGTTGAGGACACATTAGTGTGATTTGTTGTCCAGGTGGCATTATATCCAGGTTAAGGACACATTAGTTTGATTTGCTGTCCAGGTTACATTATAATATATCTAGGTTGAGGACACATTAGTATGATTTGTTGTCCAGGTGGTATTATATCTAGGTTGAGGACACATAAGTGTGATTTGTTGTCCAGGTGGCATTATATCTAGATTAAGGACACATTAGTGTGATTTGTTGTCCAGGTGGTATTATATCTAGATTGAGGACACATTAGTGTGATTTGTTATACAGGTGGCATTATATCTAGGTTGAGGACACATAAGTGTGATTTGTTGTCCAGGTGGCATTATATCTAGATTAAGGACACATTAGTGTGATTTGTTGTCCAGGTGGCATTATATCAAGAAGATAAGCCTATATCATAACATCTACATCCTTGATGATAACATGAACACCAGGATCGACATGTCATAATTACCTCCACCAGGAAGGTTATGTTTTGGTCGTGATGGTTGGTATGTCTGTCAGTCCGTCGGATTATTTAAAAAGTAATCAACGGATTTACATGACACTTTCACCAGAAGTGCGATTTGGGCCAAGGAACAATCGATTACATTTTGGGGATGATCTGGATGCAGGAACCGGATTGGTGGTAAAGCACTTGAGATGACTTTAAGTATGGTGGGCCTACTGTAGTAGTTCTGAAGCATGGATGTATGATTGTCCTACTCTGGCCACTGGCTGTCTGGTAAAGCTGATTTAAGACATTGGTAAGTTGTACTATTTCAGGTTTTAGCATTGCATCACTGACTCTTATCTCCATTTTGGTATCTCTGCTCATTTTTTCCCACCTTCATCATGATGTTGACTAATAGTACTCCACTATAAGCCAGCGTCTCAACACACAGCTCAAAACCCAGACACATCAACTATCTTGAAATTCACGGGGAAAAGCGTAATAACTGAACAAATACTGAATCGGATGCTTATACAGAAACACCTTTTACTGGACGTGCCATATGCAGTGTAATGTGATATATTCCAATAATGTAGAAAAACAAATAATCAAAAAAACAAAACAAATTAACGTACCCGAAATCTATGAAAAAAGGTCTGACATTGTCACTTTATTTAAATTACTATGCGTGTTAACTACAAGGTCCCATCGCCCATAAACGGATACTCAACCTATTTTCGGCAAATAATCTGCAAAAAACATGTTAAGTATTTAGCGACGCTTCTAAATCACCATTTCAGTAGACCATATTCATTTACAATCTGCAACTGATCAGACAGCCCAGACAACAAGAGACATTGATCCTATACCGGTTTAAGGTTGGTCCACCGTCTGCGGCGCTGGCCCAGCATTAAAACAACATTGGATAAACGGCACTTGTTTACTGGTATGTGCGAGATAATCAATAATAGCAACATGGCGCCATCTGATGACACCTGTGATTGTGAAAAATGAAGCTGCACGAGGGGGGGGGGGGATGTTACTGGATTAAATATTATTTAATTACGACTCAGTCTGGTTCATTGTTATGTGTTATGTGATATGTGTTAAGTGTAAAGGTGTGAACTGTCTTTTGTCTACGCACGCTCAAACAATATGTAATTTATTAGGGGCCTAGGGACCTAATGGTCATGCCATTATATATATGTTTAATCTTTTAGTGTGGAGACCGTCTTTTGAAGTCAGAACCTGACGTCAATAGACGTCAGATTCTGACGTCCATAGACGTCAAATTCTGAATGCTAAAGTCAATCTCCGCGCCGATTTTTTTAAAATGCACAATTTATTTCAATGACAATTAAAAATGCCGAAACGGGTTGTAGACGTGATTGGCACTTTAAACTTTTCGGTGCGAGGACCGTTTTTATACGTCAGAATCTGACGCCTATGGACAGCGAATCCTTACGTATAAAGTCGAACCCCCCGCTGAAAGGGCTAAGCCAGCATTCGATGAATATACCCATACCCTGTTATCATCATTTTATTCTGTGTAAACACGAGATATTGGAATCATGTTGGCTTAATGCTGGGTCGGTGTCGTAGACTGTGGACCAGCATCAATACAGCATATGTGACCCTTACAGCGCGGGGATCAATTTAGTCGTCAGAATCTGAAGTCTACAGACGTCACATTCTGACGACTTAAGTCGATCCCCGCGCTGAAAGGATCAACATATTTCTAATGGCCGGAAACCCATAACATAGGTATTCAAATGAATCAGAAAGAGCTAACTAAGCCATTTCAAATTGAAAATAACCCTTTGGTTGCAATGTTTTTTACAAATTAATTCAGCGCTTCAAGGGTTAAAGTATCATATTTATTGGGATTGCTGCACTGTGTCATTTTTTAGTTTTCAATCTGTGTTTACGGTTGAGACTCTGGTGCAGTGGTTAAATCCGCCTTCTTTGACAGTCGGAGATCGTGGGATCGAACTCCGCTCTGGCATTCAAGTTTCAAAAAAACAAAATGTTTCTTCCCCGCTCACTCAGAGATTAACATTGTGGGGAGTACGAGAAATTGCGAGCTCGGCCTCAGACCGCCCGGGCTTGATTTTCGAATTCTGTGTCTGGAGGGCAGTGTCATCTCATTCATCTCACCATACTCAGTTCTCCTAGCCCACTTTACCCTATATGGGCACAAATGTGGCATAAAACCCCATTCATGTCATTTTCTTTTTATTGATATATTTTTTCCCGACACGTCTTAATGATGTTAATATATTTAAATTTAAAAAAGGTGGGCGGCGCAAAGAAACGTGTTTTGTAGGTTTATCTTGAAAATATTATTTTAAAACACCACGGTTGTTTAAAATGTATCTGAAGAAAAAATGAATGCATTTGAATTTGAAGGTCTAAAGCAATTTGGATTACAACAAGAAAGAGTCATTAGAGATTGTGTTTTATTTGTATCATATACACTACAGTTGCTTATCATTTATCATTTGTTAACACGATTTTGGTTATTGATCAACATGTTGGTAGCACATGACGTAAATACGGTCGGCCATTAGTGCGTGTGACCAATTACATTTGAGTTATTGCTTCCACTAACAACACTGAAATGCATTCAATGTATAATGTGAATAGGCATTCTTACTTATTCTTATTTGTTTTTTATTTATTTCTTATTTTTTATTGTTTTATTATTATTTTTTATAATTTTTGTTATATAGCATAGGCATTTGATTTCTTATTATAACTAATTTTTTGTTTAGAAATGCCTCCAAAATTCTAGTCAAACCCTCCTGCTCACGATCTTCTCGCTCATTAAAACTAAAGGCATTTAGGATGCATAGGGCGGGGGCCCTAGGGTAGTGGTTAGCACCGCTGCCTTTCACGCCAGAGTTCGGGGTTCGGTTCCCGGTCTCGGCGGTTTGAAAGAAACAAAAATGTTTCTTCCCCATCCACGTGTGAAAGTCAGTATTGTGGAGAGCCTCCGTGACCGAGAGGTAGCGTGCTCGGCCTCAGACCGCCAGGGCTCGAATTTTGAATCCTGTGTCTGGAGGACAGTGTCATCTCAATCATCTCACCATCCTCAGGAGGTTCTCCTGGCCCAGTTTAGCCTATATGTGCACAAAGGTGGCCTAAAGCCCGATTCATTTCATTTTTAAGATGCATAAGTCTCGTAAAGTGTGGTTACGAGACATGGCTTGATTGCCAAGAAATAATATAATTTTCATAAGAGCCATTTCCGTCCAAAACATGCTCATGCTTTAACTCGTGTCACCAGTGTCTGCCCAGCTAAAACAACACCTTGAACCAATGCTGGTTTAATGTTGGTCATGCGTCGTAGACGGTGGGCCAACATTAAACCAGCATTGGTTCAAGGTGTTGTGTTAGCTGGGTGTAGACTAAGTATAGGATAAAGCCCGAGGAGCTCTACATTCTTAGTTGTGAAAAAGGTCGAGGCCGGAGGTTTTAGCTGACTTTTTAAACACACCACCACTACTTGTCCGACCACTACATTCTAAGCCGGGAATGGAGAGTTGTTGTTGGTCAAGTACAGACCAATTACCATGGTAAGCATATGGTATTAAAATCAGCCAGCTGTGACCGAGCTGTTGCTTATGCGAGATCCTCATTAGGTTCGGATGTGTTTTAAGTCAGTTAAAACCCTCGGAGTTATACATTCTTAGCTGTGAAAAAGGCTTCGGCCTTCGGCCTCGACCCTTTTCACAGCTAAGAATGTAGAGCTCCTCGGGCTTTATCCCATACAAAACATCTCCGACCATAATGAGGATACCATGATAATTGGTCTGTACAATAACTCTCCATTCCGGGCTTAGAATGTAGTGGTCGCCCGAAGAAAATAATGTAGTGGTGGGTTTTAAAGGTAGGTGAAGTTGATAAGCGTCGATGCCCCAGCATTAAACAACATTAGGTCACCGTCTCGTTTCTGCCTGAACATTGACATTTAAATGTTTAAAAACTATACAATGCTGGAATATTTTTTGTATAAACCATGGAAACGAAAGGGGTTTTTCAACTTGAAATCATCATAAATGTCTTAGTTAGCTCTTTCCGATTCATTTAAATACCTAAGCTGTGTGCCTACGGCCATTATAAATATTGTATTGCTTTTAGTGCGGGGATCGTCTTTATACGTTAGAATCTGACGTATACGGACGTCAGATTCTGACGTATAAAGACGCATAAAGAATCTAACATCTACAAACGACAGATTCTGACGTATAACGACGTATAAAGAAGCTGGCGTCTAGACACACAATTCAAACTTCGAGCCCTGGCTGTCTGGGGCCGAGCACGCTACCTCTCGGTCAGGGAAGCTCCCCACAATATTGAATCTTTGCGAGTGAGCGGGGAATAAACATTTGGTTTCTTAGAAACTTGAATGCCAGAGTGGGGTTCGAACCCGCTATCTGCGACTTTCCAATCAATCAGCCTATAATCAGTGCACCAAGGCCCCCGCCCCCAATGTTGCACAAGCCGCAGCCCGTCAGTTTCTTTATTGACACGCCATGCAAGAACGAGCTGTACTACTGCAAGTTTACTGCCATCGCCCAGCAGGCAAGAGGCGTTGGCTCAATTATAGAATAATGTTGGTCCAGCGTCGTAGTCGGTGGTTCAACATTAACCTAACATTGGTCAATGACTTGTTGGTCAAGAGGATTGCAGCTGCTTTTGCGTTTGACATATACATGTAGCGACGGATTCGATTTAGGTATCTAATATCATACAAATGATTATTTAAAAAATGAAAAAAATATCTCTATTGTCTTACACATGATTGTTTAAAAAAAATGAAATGAAATGAATCGGGCTTTAGGCCACGTTTGTGCACATATAGGCTAAACTGGGCCAGGAGAACCTCCTGAGGAAGGTGAGATGATTGAGATGACACTGTCCTCCAGACACAGGATTCGAAATTCGAGCCCTGGCGGTCTGAGGCCGAGCAGTCTACCTCTCGGTCACGGAGGCTCCCCACAATACTAACTTTCACACGTGGATGGGGAAGAAACAATTTTGTTTCTTTCAAACCGCCGAGACCGGGAACCGAACCCCGGACTCTGGCGTGAAAGGCAGCGGTGCTAACCACTACCCTAGGGCCCCCGCCCATGATTGTTTGAAAAAAAAAAAAAAAAAAAAAAAAACCGCAAGGCTATACTGTTCTGGAAAGCCAAACGGCAGTATATCCTTATTGTAAAGTACGCATATACTTCCTTTTGGTTTTGTTGGCATTATGCACAGACGACAGAAAATGTTAGCCCCCCCACGCCGGCCCAACATCTTTGACGTTAGTCCAACATTGTATAAATGTTATACAATTTTTTTGTGTTTGCTAGGCCTACATTGCGCCGTATTACATTGGGCCAACATTGAACCAACATTGGGTCAATGTTTCGTGTTTGCTGTGATGACACCGTCGACCATCACCGTCATTGGGCCCTCATATTACTGACAATGTGTACGTTATACTAAAACGTCAGGCCATCACTGGTTCAATTGTGTAAGTGATGTGGAAGTGCGACTGTCCTTGGTTTGAGATTAGTTGTCTGGTAAAGGAAAATGTCATCATGTTTTTAAGTTCATAGTTCTACAATGTCGGCAATATTACCACGACATTAGAGGAAACAATTAACCGTCTGGAATTAACAATATAAAGACTGCGAACGTGACTGTATATTGATTAGATGGACGAATTCGTCACGAATAAGCGAATAAACAACCAAGCTAACGAGCGGATGAAAACAAATAAAACATAAAATTAATAAGCTTACGAATTAGCTAATGAACTGTGAAGTCACTAAATACAACAGCAAATGTCCATTAGATGGACAATTGATTGATTAGTGGATTAATTGATCGATTGATTGATTGATTGTTTGTTTGATTTAATACATGAGCGAATGAATGAATGAATAAATAAATGAGCAGGATATTTTTTAAACGAAAAAAAATAAACGAATGAATAAACAAACGAACGCAAGAACGAATGAGCGAGCGAACGAACGAGCGAACGATCAAACAAACGAGCCAATGATGAAAGTAATAATAAATATTGATTGGATGTAAGAAAACAAAAAAAACAGATTTGGTCGGAAACGGCGAGCGAAAAAAAATAGAAACTATATTTAGAATGGAAGAATAAACATCTTTTAGAACTGAAGGATAGCAAAAATACATAAAGAAAAGTAGATGCATGTAGAAGAAAGCTAGATAGGAAGGAATGAAAACGAATCAAGCTTAGAAAGGCGGAGGTCAGGATGAGCAAAACGGCAGTGGAAAGATCGAATGATAGAAAAGGGAGAAGGGCATGGTGGGTGGTGCATAGAGGAAGATAAGGAATGATCTGGAATGGGAGAAATAATAGGAGAGGCACAGTTGGTGATACATGTAATATCAAAACTGTATGTTTAGAAATCAGACGTGAATTGGTGTTTGTATCGCACGCTGGAGCCGCGAGATGTCAGCGAGCAAGAATGGGAACACACCATTAGAAGGTAGTGAGAAAGGGAACACACCATGAGAAGGCAGCGAGCAAACAAGGGAACACACCATGAGAAGGCAGCGAGCAAGTGAACACACCACGAGAAGACAGCAAGCAAGGGAACACACCATGAGAAGGCAGCGAGCAAACAAGAGAACACACCATTAGAAGTCAGTGAGCAAGGGAACACACCACGAGAAGACACCAAGCAAGGGAACACACCATGAGAAGGCAGCGAGCAAGCAAGGGAACACACCATGAGAAGGCAACAAACAAGGGAACACATCATGAGAAGGCAACAAACAAGGGGACACACCATGAGAAGGCAGCAAGCAAACAAGGGAACACACCATGATAAGGCAGCGAGCAAGGGAACACACCACGAGAAGGCAGCGAGCAAGGGAAGACACAATGAGAAGGCAGCGAGCAAACAAGGGAACACACCATGAGAAGGCAGCGAGCAAGGGAACACACCATACGAAGGCAGCGAGCAAACAAGGGAACACACCACGAGAAGGCAGCGAGCAAGGGAAGACACCATGAGAAGGCAGCGAGCAAACAAGGGAACACACCATGAGAAGGCAGTGAGCAAGGGAACACACCATGAGAAGGCAGAAAGCAAGGGAACACACCATGAGAAGGCAGTGAGCAAACAAGGGAACACACCATGAGAAGGCAGTGAGCAAGGGAACACACCATGAGAAGGCTGCAAGTAAAGGAACACACCATGAGAAGGCAGTGAGTAAAGGGAACACACCATGAGAAGGCAGAAAGTAAGGGAAAACACCATGAGAAGGCAGCGAGCAAACAAGGGAACACACCACGAGAAGGCAGTGAGCAAGGGAACACACCATGAGAAGGCAGGAAGTAAAGGAACACACCATGAGAAGGCAGTGAGTAAAGGGAACACACCATGAGAAGGCAGAAAGTAAGGGAAAACACCATGAGAAGGCAGCGAGCAAACAAGGGAACACACCACGAGAAGGCAGCGAGCAAAGGAACACGCCACGAGAAAGCAGCGAGCGAACAAGGGAACACACACTGAGAATACAGCGAGCAAGCAAGGGGACATATCATGCAAAACAACGCAGTAACCAACCAAGATAGCGTCAACAATTAGTGTATTGTATACAAGACATGTCTTGTTTGTCCAGGAGGTGTCCAGTTGGCGAAGACATGCAGCTCAGCGTTCCCAACTTGAGCAATTCCCCCAACCCAATGCCTGTACAACGCAGGAACAACATCAGTGATGCTGTACCAGCGTTCTACAGACATTGGGTCACATTTGTGTAGGGTGTCGCCGCTTTGCGCGAGCACATCTGTCAAAAGCACACTTGACCGCCCGCCAGATGGAAATCGTTCCCGGAATAAAGAAAGCGTCGCTGGAGACTGCAGAAGGACATGGCAGGGGAGGAGCGGTGCGTGATCCGCATTTGCCTCCTAATTACTGCACTCAGACCGCCACAGACCGCCTTCACTGATATATAGCCCACCCAGATATGTGACCAGGATAAACGTTTTGTCAATATTTGTTTTTATTGAAAAAAATCGATATATAATATCGTTATCTGCTTGTTAAAAAAACAATTTATTTATAATATAAACATGCTTCAAACGGTACAACGGCATGGAGTATGCAGTGCTGCCATTGTGGTATGCACAACAGAAAACATTAAAAAGTAGGGCATTAGCCATAATTATGTCTAGTCTTGAATTCTGGTTCCCTCTTGCAGCCAGACATAACACGATTTAAGCATGTTATTTAGGATGACATTAAAAAACTAGATTACATACAAGGAGTGCTCTATTTAGCGTCTATTCCCATGCAATTGTTTGATAATAAATCAAAGACGGTGCTGTCAGTCGTATACATATTAATCACGGGACATACAATCATGATAATTATATAAGGCGATGCAGACATACCGTCTGAACATCTAGATCGAGGACAAATCTTACGAGAGGCGCAGTAAACGCGTCTTGTGCGAATGGCTATGTGAAAGACACGTAAATTATTTGTTTGTGGAGCACGCACATCCACCCATGAATTATTGCAAATCTACATACGTCGAGAAACACAATTTGTATCAAATAATCTAATTAGTATGCGATGACAATGTGTGTTAACACTGGGAGAATCGACTTTAGACGTCAGAAAATCTGACGTCTGTAGACGTTAGATTTTGATGTCTAAAGACGATACTCACACTGAATGAACTAAAATATTCATAATGGCCGTAGACCCATAATTGTCAGTTTGCCAGAAGTGGACTAGGAGCGTGCACACCTAAAACGTTTGTCATATTATTTTCCGCTCTTACCATGTATAATAAGCTGTAGAATATTACCGAGATTGTCAGCTTCAAATGTCATGTCAGTCCAAATATAATGGTTGTCTGTCAATCTGTTAAGTGAAATAATATTAATATAAATGGATTACGCAGTTGCTTTAGTATTATAAAAAAATATGCGATATTAAAATGATACGATGTTAGAACATATATATGTACAGTTTAAAGTAGATGGGTCACCATGATAAGCTGAGTACATATTGTGGGCCCACCCGCATGCGTAGAATGTTTAACTTCCATGAGAGTGGGGTCCGTCGTAATGTAATTGTGAGGGTTCAGTAAAATAAAACGACCCAGTTGCTTCAATACATTTATATTAGGTTGTATATATGTGACAAATCTGTAGCGCCATCATGTAGGCTTACTGGTTGATTTTTGCGAATCAAATCCACATTTGAATATCCTCATACTCCTAAATATAAACAAATCCCTGTTACCCCTTATCCTGCTAAATTAAACGATTTAAATTTTCAGTCAATTGAAGTTGTGTCTCGCTACCGCGACACACAACTTCAATTGACTGAAAATTACAGATATTAATAACAGGCTTAAGCTTGTTAAGATCACAGTAAAAAAATAGATTACAAACAAGGCGTGTTCTATTTAGATTCGATTCTCAAGCAATAATTGATAATAAATCAAAGAGGGGGTTGTCAGCCGTACACGCATTAAATAATTCATCACGGGACACACAATCATACTAATTATATAAGGCAGTGTAGACATACCGTCTGACACGTTGTAAACGCGTCTTGTGTGAAAAATGAAATGAAATGAATAGGTATTTAGGCCACCTTTGTTCACATATAGGCTAAACTGGACCAGCTGAACCTCCTGAGGTTGAATGAGATGACACTGCTGTCCAGACACAGGATTCAAAATTCGAGCGCTGGCGGTCTGAGGCCGAGCACGCTACCTCTCGGTCACGGAGGCTCCCCACAATATTGAATCTTTACGAGGGAGCAGAGAAAAAACGTTTTGTTTATTTGAAACCTGAAGGCCCGAGTGGGATTCCAGCCCGCGATCTCCGACTTTTCAATCAGGCAGCTTTATCCACTGCGCCGGGGCCCCGCGACGAGGCTTTGTGAACGGATCCCGATATAGACGCGTAACTTATTTGTTTGTGGAGCACGCACATCCGCCCATGAATTATTACAAATCCACATACGTCGAGGAACACAATTTGTTTCAAATAATCTGATTAGTATGCGATGACAATGTGTGTTAACACTGGGAGAATCGACTTTAGACGTCAGAATCTGTCTAATGTCGATCCCCACACAGAAAGAATTAAAATATTTATAATGGACGTATATCCATAATTGTCAGTTGGCCAGAAGTGGACTAGGAGCGTGCACACCTAAAACGTTTGTAATATTATTTTCCGTTTTTACCATGTATGATAAGCTGTAGAATATTACCGAGATTGTCAGCTTCAAGCGGATGGAAATTACACAAACATGTCAGTCCAAATATAATGGATGTCTGTCAACCTGTTAAATGAAATAATACGAATATAAATGGATTAAGCAATTGCTTTAGTATTATTAAAAAAATATATACAATAATAACATGATATGATGTTAAAACATGTATTTGTACAGTTTAAAGTAGATGGTCATCATGATAAGCTGAGTACATATTGTGGGCCCACACGCATGTGCAGAATGGTTAACTTCTACATGAGAGGGTTCCGCCGTAATGTTATTGTTATGGTTCAGTGAAGCAAAACGACCCAGTTGCTTCAATACATTTATATTAGGTTGTATTGGTGACAAATCTGTAGCTCCATCAAGTAGGCTTACTGGTTGATTTGTGAGAATCAATTTCGCATATACAGTTATCATGTTTACTGATCAGTGAAAACTGACCTTCATACTCCTAAATTTAAACAAATCCCTGTTACCCATAATCCTGCTGAATTAAACGATTTAAATTTTCAACCACTTGAAAAAAAAACATTTTGAAAGTTGAATTTATATGAAGCTATATAACCTACTGATCTTAACTAAAAATACCAAAAAAGCAAAAAAAAAAACAATTTTAAAGCACCGAAAAGAGTGAAATAGTTATATTTCCAGGTCGTATATTGCCATGTAAACAAAACAAGTCAGCAATATACAGCACTTTACACCACATATTCCCACGTCTTGGACGATAAAATCAAAGCAATCGCCGCTAATTGGTGTCTTATAGTCAGGACATGGGGATGTACACCTGCAGCACTGATTGTCTGCCCAACGCTGGGCCGACGACATCAACATGTGGCCCAATGCTGTAGGAACATTTAACCGACCTTTAGCAAGTATTTAGGTGTACAAAAAGTTTGTTTGGGTTTTAGGCGGATTCATAGAAATGTTGATAAAACAATTTTTTTTAAATCTGAAAACTCTGAAAAAAATAAAATAGTGATCTGGGGGATACACTACTAAATTACAGAATTAAAAACGAAAATTGATGTCATTCCAAGGAGCTGCTTTAACACCAAACATTCGCTAAAAATGATGTTTAAATACTCATTTCTTTCCCAATAACTTGAATAGGCCTAAGTGTGATTTAATCAGCTAATAAAACAAAGTAAAACGCCTATAGTCCTGATCAGCAGACGAAAGGTTAAGAGGGCGTCTCTTGTTTAGCTTTAATCTGCTTGCAACTTCCGATATCTAACAACATCCTATGACGCTGCACCATTTTTAAACAACATCGGGCCAACGCCCTGTGATTACTGGATTACTGTAGATATTGTCATTTTCGCGTGTTTAAATTTTCGTAAATTTCTGATTTCGGGACTTTTCACGAAGTTTAGAATTCGCGAATTTTCATTTTTCATTAGTAGCGCTATATTATAAAAATAATAATTTTCGCGAGATTCCTAATTCGCAAATTGTTGTCCTCCTCGCAAAATTCGCGAAAATTTAAACCTCGCGAATATTATCAGATCTATAGTATTACAGAACCTGAGTAAGCAGTCTCTGACACGGGACGACCACAAGGACCTCTTAACCTTCATAACCCTCATTACTTAATTAGTAAAAAAACATCGCAACCAATTTTTCAATTTTAATCATCATAAATGTCTTCGTTAGCTCTTTCCGATTCATTTGAATATCTATGTAATGGGGGCAATGCCATTAGAAATATTTTTATTCGTACAGTGCAGGGATCGACTTTAGTCGTCAGAATCTGACGTCTACAGACGTCAGATTCTGACGATTCCTGCACTGTAAGGGCTAAATCCCATGTAAGGATAAGCAGCATATAATATTACAAATCTAGCTCTCTCATATTTGAATAGCGGGATGATTTCATCACTTCTTAACCTGGGATGGGGCGGGGGCCCTAGGGTAGAGGTTAGCGCCGCTACCTTTTACGCCAGAGTCCGGGGTTCGGTTCCCGGTCTCGGCGGTTTGAAAGAAACAAAATGTTTCTTCCCCATCCACGTGTGAAAGTTAGTATTGTGGAGAGCCTCCGTGACCGAGAGGTAGCGTGCTCGGCCTCAGACCGCCAGGGCTCGAATTTCGAATCCTGTGTCTGGAGGACAGTGTCATCTCAATCATCTCACCATCCTCAAGAGGGTCTCCTGGCCCAGTTTAGCCTATATGTGCACCAAGGTGGCCTAAAGCGAAAGCTCTCACTGTCAATATGCTGTGAGTCAACTGTTTCCAGACCCCCATAGTAACACAACCGTTTGTGTCTCAACACAAAGCCTTCATAAAAGAATTGGTAAATAATTTTCTCATAGATGTTGCTCAAGTATATAGAGTTTATATGATTTGGGAACTTGCTCTTAATGCGGCGATGTGTATGAAACGCATATAATAATATTATCTTGGCTGATAACTGTGGATTTGGGGTGATATGTCATTGTGGAATGTCAAGGGGCCACTGTTCTGGGGACACCCTTGTCCAATTTATTTTGACAGCTGACTATACCTTTAAACTTTCGAGAGGTGTTTCTAGGACTCTGTACAACAATTTAGCCAAGAAGTTAGCTCGCTGGAAGGTTTCCAGGTTCACACTTTCTTTAACCCTTTAACCGCCGGTGTCGCATATATTCGGGTTTTTATAAGCACATCAAGTACCACCTTTTAAACATATCAAAGATAAAATGTGACATCGATCAGCAAGATTTGAAAACAGTTGACCTCCTTTTTTCAAATCTGAATAATTTTCACTCACTTTAAGTCGTGGATCGCGTCAGCGAGACACAATTTCAAGTGGATGAAAATTCAAATTGAATAATTTGGCGGCTAAAAGGTTAACAAGAAGGCGCTGGATTATACATTAATTTTACATATTGTCAAATTACTTCGATCGGTGGGCTTAAATTCAAATTTTATGTATTGATTCAAAATAAATATGATTGTTCTAGAGTATACTAGAATAAAGCTATATAGCCCACACATTTCTTTATTAATTAGAAGTATTTTCTCTTCATACTGATGTTGATCGACCGGCAAAATTTGTGGGTGGATTTGTTGGCCGTTTTAAAAATACTGTGTAGCTCTGGTGCACATAGCCTATTCAATATGCCTTGTTGGTCGCGAAGCGAGCAAGGCATATGATCGATCCCATAGAAAAGCAGGCATTTTTACTGACCGCCCACTGACCGCCTTCGAATGGTAATCATTCGACTCAATATATTTATACCTACCTCGGCACCTGTTTTAAATACATCAAACACACGAAAAAGGAATAATTAGCAAATAAATGTGCTAGGCCTGGCCATTTCTGCAAATCTGAACTGACAATGGCGACTTTGTGTTTGGAATATCATCCGGGTAACTGGTAGGCCTAAAGCACGAGACACTTGTTTAAGCATGTTGGAAAATCGGAATAACCAGCGATAATACCCAGTGTTGAGTCGAACCGCTGGTTATTCCGGTTTTCAAATCTGCATAATCATGACAATCTATGGTGCACATACCTCGAAGCTGAGGTCTGAGAATAAATCTAGCAAGGGTTTAGGTATGCACGGTAAAGTCGACACGAAAACCTGATTCCTGCCCAAATGACTATAAGCAAAACATAGTGTTTCCAAATGAGACGGAAAGAGCTAATTAAGACATTTATGAAGATTTCAAATTAAAAAAAACCTTTGATCTCCATGGTTTATATCTAAGTATTTCAACGTTGTAATAGTTAAAGGTGGTGGGCACTCACTATCTTACATCGCGCGAAATCGGACTTATAATTGAGTATTTTGATATTACTAAGCGCAGTACAGATAACTCATAAGAAGGTAGATGGCCTGATTAGTTTGCTTGCGCAACCCATACCAACCACCCCCACTCTACCATCAAAATCAGCTGTTGTCACCGTTGCACGCAGAGACATGAGCCGTTATTCTACTATGCAAAGCCATTATCTGTTTACTTGTAAGGCATGCAGATACTGCCTTTTTGCTGTTCACGACAATTAATTCATCCAACGTTGTCAGATATGATTCTTAATTACCCAGGTGACTTATAGTGTAATAAATGTATACAGTAAGGTGTGCTAAAATAGCCGATCCATACGGGCGTTGTATTGTGAAGTCTATTGTCTTAACCCTTAGAACACTGAATTAATTTTGTATAATCATGTAGACCAAAGTTGTTGTTTTTTCAATTTGAAATCACCATAAATGTATTAGTCAGCTCTTTCTGGTTCATTTGAATACCTATGTTTTTGGGCTATGGCCATTAGAAATATTTTAATTATTTTAGTGTAGGAATCGTCTTTAATCTGACGTCTACAAACGTCAGGTTCTGACGTCTAAAGCCGTAGCCTATGAAGAATCCGATGTCTACAGACGTCAGCTTCTTTATACGTTTTTATACGTCAGAATCTCACGTCTACTAAAGTCAGATTCTGACGTATAAAGACGTATAAAGAGTCTGCCATCTACAGACGTCATATTCTGACGTATAAAGACGTATAAAGAATCTAACTTTTACAGAAGTCACATTCTGACGCATAAAGACGATCCCAGCGCTGAAAGGGTTAATACAGATGAAGTATATATACTTAACCCTTTCAGCGCGGGGACCGTCTTTAGACGTCACAAAATGACGTGGGTTAGTCAGAACTGTATAGTTTTCACTTAGCTAGGTGTCAACTGGTGTTGTTTTTAGAGACGTTTTCGTCACCTGATCACATAATCATGGTTACCAGTGGTGTTGGCCATGGACAGTTTCTTGAGAGCGCGGACACATTGGTCCAGCTACGAGTAACTGCTGGCCCGGCATGCCAGAGGTTGATCCGAGGTTCAGCCAGCGTCACGCATGCGCTGAGAATTGGTGAGTCCCATCAGCTTTAATCCCGGTGCTAAGACATGAAACATTCATCCATAAATGTCATCACCAGATAATATAAACCCAGGTAACACGGGACTTTGACCCAATGTTATTTTAATGTTGGGCCAGCGTCGCAGACGCTGTCCAAACATTAAAATAACATTGGGTCAAAATCCTTGCTAGGTCAACCGGTCCACACAACTCGTTGTCATTGATAAACGTTGGACCAACGTATCCACACACGAGCTAACTATGCTCCAACCCAGTAAACACAAAACAGTTAAATAACATTTGTACAAGGTCGGACCAACGTCGAGGACGTTAGCCCGCATTGTACAACTGTTTTACAAATGTTTTGAGTTTCTGGGAACGTCTTGTTTCTTCTGGGAAGCATCAAATTCCCTGTCCAGTGGAGATCCCTATGGTCCGGACATGTGACACTACTCTTCACACCCAATCACCCCTGTAATATGTCCCACAAATCACATGCAATAATGTCTGGCCTTTCAACCAGGAATAACAGTATGCAGGACTGGTAAAGTGCGGCTCCCATTGATACTGACATCAATCAGCGTTAAAATTTCGAATCCTGTGTCTGGAGGACAGTGTCATCTCACCATCCTCGGGGGTTCTTCTTGCCCAGTTCAGCTTATATGTGCACAAAAGGGGCTTAAGGCCTGATTCATTTCATTTGTATCAATTGTTATCAATTGTTATGTGCCACATTGGACAACACCAATGAGCACACCGAATTGAGAATGTATTGTTGCTGACAATTCAGTAACATGAGAAAGAATTGCCTTCATGGTTTTCATGTGGCGGCTGTAGCATGCATGTGACTATTCGTAAGCGAGTCGTTTCCTATCGTATTAAAGCAGTTGTACTGGTAAAGTAATTGTTCGGATACCTCTTCACTTGGTGCGGGAACCTCCAGACACCCATGCACCGCAAACCCATGATCGCATAAAACGCGACCGTCGTGGCAGGTTCTAGAAATGCGCAGAAAAACTGGTTATACGACGGCAACATGCCACTTCAGAAAGATTGTTTCCGACTTTGCGTCGTAAGCTATTGCAGCGATCCTAGTGGTGACCACAGGCACCTGAAATGGATGAGTGATGAATTGCATCTCACTCTAAGAAGAAATATTTCTTCCAAGAAGAAATATTTCTTCTTAGAGTGAGATGCAATTCATCACTCATCCATTTCAGGTGCCTGTGGTGGTGACCGTGTAAATAAGTTATAGTACATTGTGTGAGTAGAAACAGAATTTGAAAGACTTGTTTTGTTTGTTTAAGCCTGGTATTGTTTCCTTAAGTGGTTAGCAGAGATAGCACTTTACCCTGTCAGGCCTGAATTTACTATTGTCATCTTCATCCACTACAAGCTGCGAATTGTTGTCGCAATTCTCGACTTGTAGTGGATGAAGATGATTTGAAGTGGTTGTAAATTCAAGAAAATTGCCATGTGTTGTAAACTAGTTTCATGAAAATTTTCATTTTAAAACCCCTAGTTGTAGGAAAGTAAAGTCTGTTTTCAGAGATGTAAGACGATGCTTTAATGCATCGTGAGGGCATAAAGGGTAATTGCCTACGAAATGAGAGGGGGGGGGGGGTCACATTGATGCTTGCGTCTCTGTAAAGCATAGGTCCCACTGGACTAGAATCAAATTGCGATCTCTTGCGATCAATATACCAATTAGATTGTAAAATGGTCGTGTACAATTTGCTAACAAAATGATGGCTGCGATTTTCTAACGATGATCGCACGATTTTAGGACTAATTTGAGCAAAAAAATCAATAATTTCGACGATCGTTTACGCTATGATGAAATCTGTTACGAAATCTGTTCATTCATTCATTCATTCATTCATTCATTCATTCATTCATTCATTCATTCATTCGTCCATTCGTTCGTTCGTTTGTTCATTCATTCGTTCGTTCGTTCGTTCGTTTGTTCATTCGTTCGTTCGTTCGTTCGTTCGTTCGCTCGTTCATTCATTCAGTTCGGAAACTATTAAACCGCTAGGCGACTGCGCGGTTTTGGAGCAATGCCTGACAACACCGTCGGGCACGTTCCCTTTCAAAAAATTAACACGGTGGATTGATCCAATGTGGATTTGATGCTGATCAGCCGTCTACTACGCTAGCCCAGCATCACATCAATATTAAGTCAACGTCATGTATTTCGTTGGTTTCTCCTGTGATATTATGGCATGTGTTATGAGAAAAACAATACACGTGAACACCTCAGGCGTGCAGCACGCAATGGAAACAACCCCACGACGTGAGGATATCAACAAGTGAGGGAAAGTGCCTTATTTAAAGTCTGTCCTCGTTCAAATTGGCCTGCAAACGTGGTCATATGAGAAGCTGCTGTCAACGCGTTCGTGTCTGCATTTTGAATGCTGTCAATTTGCCCAGAGCGTTGTGATGCGCGATCTCAGATGTTACATCTTTCTTAATATCTTGTTAATGCCAGTTAATTCTACTTTAAGTAGTCCACATTTATATTTTCAAACATCCAGTGTTTTTTATGGCAGTGCCACCTATTATTTTAATTCTGTATGTGATTTCATCCAAACTAGACATGTCAATAAAATATATATATATATATATCCAACGAACTACCTTTAACGTGTATTGTCAAGAACTATAGTATATTTATTATTTCATTGTACTTCGCTCGTCATGTTTGTTTGTACATACTATACATTATAAATTCATTTTTTCTGTTTATATTCATTTTATGTATTTTGTATATATAAAGTTTTGATGGCCCCAAGGAAGATGGATGAATGCTCATTGGGTTTACCCTTTTGAAATAAAGATGTTATTATTATTATATTATTACACAATACATTAACCCTATACCATCTAAATTTTGAATGCTGTCAATTTGCCCAGCGCGTTGTGAGGCGCAATCTTATATGTTAAACCCTATGGTAAACCTTTATCCTGCTGATCACGACTATTGTCGCTTTCAATATGTTGTATTAGTCGATCAAATCACTGTTATTAGGATTGAAATGTGTGTCTAAACATCAAGATTTGCAAATATTTGTGCTCAAATCAAACAAATATGAGTAATTTTCAGCCACTTGAAGTGGTGTGTCGCGCTAGCGAGACACAACTTCAAGTGGGTGGAAATGTAAATAACATACCTTAGCAGGATAAAGGTTAGCTATAACATCTGCATTCCCACGTGGAAATCCCATCTTTTCTTATTTTATGTAATTCCGGGTTAACCGCTAAGAGCCTCAACATTTGTTCTACGTAGGATAATTATATACATATATACATTGTAGTTGTACAATGCATGAAAAAACTAGATATGCAATTATTAGTGAACATTTTCACACAAAATATAGGCCGGCCCCAATGGCTCATACCATTCAAATCGACTGGGGCTTGTAACCTTGAGGTGGAAGATTCGAATCCCAGTCGGGCCGGATATTTGTCATCGTGGTTGTGCATATACAGTGCTCCAAACGGTTCAAAGGCGTGGAGTTACAGTGATGACTCACTCACCCACTCACCAACTCACTCACTCACTCACTCACTCACTCACTCACTCACTCACTCACTCACTCACTCACTCACTCACTCACTCACTCACTCACTCACTCACTCACTCACTCACTCACTCACTCACTCACTCACTCACTCACTCACTCACTCACTCACTCACTCACTCACTCACTCACTCACTCACTCACTCACTCACTCACTCACAGAGGGTGGTGCCGTGGTGGTGGTGGTGATTCAGCGATGACAGCCGTCCAGAATGATAGGCGCTGCGGACAGCCAATCATCAGTATGTCTCCCATATTGTAGCGATCGGCAAATATTTGCAGACGGTTTTCACTAATTCCCAGTCGCCATACCGTAAGCCCGAGATGATACTGTAGATGGAAAATCCGCAAAAAGTAAAGGAGGCCGGCCAACGTACTGTACTATGGGCTATATTTCTACGTGGGAACAATCCAGACGACGAAAACATCATATTTCTGCTTTCTGGGAATTTATGAAATCCATTTGAGAATATTATTTCAGCAGCAAACTGAACTTTTTATTTAAGATAATAAAATTAATCCCGTAGATTCTTCAGTCAATTCTAAACTAATTTTGATAATCATGTCGGAAGTTAGACCATTTGACATGAAATGAAATGAAATTAAATTAAATGAATGGGGTTCTAGGCCACCTTTTATTGTAATTAAAATAACGTAAGCACCCTTATTCTGTTGATCACGACTATATAATAGATAAAGATAATAGTCATTAGAAAGACACCAGAATGACTGACATATTTAGCCCTTCTAAAAATCGGTTATTTATTCTGATTTTCATCCACGATCAGGCGTGAATTCCTCCAGCAATCCCCACCTGATCGTGAATGAAAATACCCTGATTTTATGAAATATCCAAGTATAAAATCTCAAATCTCAAATTTACTCCTTAAAGCGCTGAATATTTTTGTATAAATCATGGAGACCAAAGGTTTTTTTTCAATTTGAAATCATCATAAATGTCTTATTCAGGTCTTTCCGATTCATTTGAATACCTATGTTATGGGGCTACGGGCATTGGAAATATTTTTACTCTTACATCTTACGTCTGCAGACGTCAGATTCTGACGACTAAAGTCGACCACCGCACTGTAAGAGTTAATATCAGCCCTGTAAACACAAAACATTTGTATGGCATTTGTACAATGTTGGACAAACGTTGAAGACGATTGGCCGACGTTGCACAAATGCTATACGAATTTTTTGTGTTTGTCGGGAGAACGTCCTTGTTGTTAAATATGTTATTCATGGTTCCAAAAATCAATAAAAGATAGTAGTAAATTGTACTAACTTTAGAACAGGTGTTTGAAACTTATCACGTTTCGACTTGCTTCGGCAAGCCTTGATCATTTCACCACCAGGACACCAGTATGTGATCAAGGCTTGCCAAAGCAAGTCGAAACGTCATAAGTTTCAAACACTTGTTCCAAATTTAGTACAATTTACAACGTCCTTGTTGTGTCGAATTATAAAAAAAATTCTCAATCAATTACATTCATAATAATTATGTTACATGATGCATAAATTGGACGAGCTCTACCCTTACAACGTTGAAATATTTTATTGTAAACCGTGTTGCATTTAATTTCAAAGCATCATAAATGTCTTAGGTTTTAGTCGGCGCTTTCCGCCGACTAAAACCTGAATACCTGTGTTATGGGTCTACGGCCATTAGGAATATTTTATTTCTTACAGTGCAGGGATCGACATTAGACGTCAGAATCTGACTGCTACAGTCGTCGAATTCTGAGGTGTAAAGACGGTTCCAGACGTACGACCCCATTAGCAGATGAGTACACGACCCCTCCTCCCCCATACCATTTACTCTTATCCCGCCATGTTTGGGCTGAGAGCAAATGTCTATCCCTTCGAGTAACATTTTTCGCGATATATGCATATAGGCTACACAATGTTGGCTTAAAGCTGGTCCACCGTTTGCGATCCTGGCCAAACATTAGATAAAAGCTGGAAGAGCATATATGCACGCTTAGCTAACAGCGACCCAATATGTTTATCACCACTTTCAAACGTATAACGACGGCCCCCGCACTGAAAGAATTAGATATTTATAATGGCCAAAGACCCATGACATAGGTATTCAAGAGAAGCGTTAAGAGCTAACTAAGACATTTATGATGATTTCAAATTGAAAAAACCCCTTCGGTCTCCATGGTTTATATAAAAAAATTCAGCGCTTCAAGGGTTAACCCTTATCGCTTTTAAGCCCTGAATTAATTTATTTGAATTTTCAGTCACTTGATGTTGTGTCTCGCTACCGCGACCCACAACATCAAGTGACTGAAAATTACTCATGTCAGTTTAATTAAGCACAAGTATCGCAAATCTTGATATAGGATGTTTAAGCACACATTTCATTCCCAATAACAGTGATTTAACAAAAATATTACAACGTTGTAAAGGCTTAAACAACATTGTATGAACGCCTTGTGTATGCTGGGATTGTCAACATAATCAAAGTTTATTCTGCTGGTTCTCAGCGAACATGAACCATTCAGCCAATGCTAGTTAAATGTTGGGCCAGCGTCGTAGACGCTGACCCAACATTTACCCAGCATAGGTTCAATGTTTCACGTTCGTCGAATTTTCCCAGATCCATGAGTGCGGTGGGGGGGGGGGGGGCGGCGGCGTTATATCGTCGCTCGACAAATACAACTATCGCGGAACACGCGTTGCTAACGCCGGGCCAGCATTGGATCCGAGTCGGGTGCCGGAGTCGATTCTGCGGAATCGTTCCGAAATCCGGATTGACGGGCCATTTGTTAAGAGCCGCTAAGCGTTATTGGATGATGTGGACAGTGCCATCGGGACTTCTATTGCAGGCGATGATTAATGGGGGCAGATTGGTGTCCAGTCTAATTCGACTGGGAACAACTTGATTGCATTTCGTGTCCCGCCGATTGGCCGCCCGCTCCGCTCTGCCGGGGTGGATGGGGGAGGGGGGGGGGGGGGTGGTCTGGCTCCGTATCTACGCTTAGGTCATTCAGATTTATAATCATCTCCACTTCATCACATTAATTAATCTTCACAGCAAACTAAAAACTTTGCTGTATGTAAACAAAATGTACCCTTCCCGATTTTGTCGTTATTAATCCGATGTACTAAGCCGATCAAATCACTGTTATTAGGAATGAAATAAGAGTTTAGACATCACTATTTGCGAGGCTAATAACATGAAGGCCCTGTTGTTCGATTCGTACTGATCTAAAAAGAGTTTAGTGATCCGGTTTTCTTCTGTTTGTATGCCCGAAACGCAACTATCTGGATTGGTAAACCGGTTTAAGATCGGTACGAATCGAACGGTTCAGTCACTCAGTGATATATTACCACCAGGATATTGATTATTACTACTACTTCAACCTTTGACTCTTACAGCGACTTTAGTCGTCAGAATCTGACGTCTGTAGACGTCAGATTCTGACGACTAAAGTCGATCACCGCACTATAAGAGTGAAAATAATAATAATGGCCGTAGACGCATAAAATGGGTATTCAAATAAATCAGAAAGAGCTAACTGAAACATTTATGATGATCTCAAATTGTTCTTCATTGTTTATACAATAATAAGTCAGCGTTGTAAGGGTTGAAGCAATAAAGCGTTTAGTCACGAATAACATTATAATCGTTTTTAGTCCGTTTTATCAGCCAGATAAAATCACAGCTTTGGGAATAAAATTAGTATTAAGACATCAAGATTTTTAAATGCTTGGTCACAAAATAAACAAATATGAGTATTTTTTATCCTCTTTAAGTTGAGAGTCACGGTAGCAAGACACAAATTCAAGTGGATACAAAAATAATTTTATAACTCCGCGTTTTAAGGGGTAATTGTTCCCCAGAGTACTGGCCCAGTTTAGCCTACATGTGCACAAAGGTGACCTTAACCCCCATTCATTTTATTTTCTCCAGAATACCTCACAGCGCGGATAATCATATTTACAAGTGAAAATTATATTCGCAAGTAAAATGTTTGAAACATGCTTCTACTTAGAAACTTAATAGGAAGTAGAACCATTTATTGTGTATACTCTAAACAATATAGCTATAGGTTCTTTAGAAAGAACCCCTCAGTACTATTACCATGCAACCCCAGGAGAACCCCTGCAGGGTTCTCCTGGTGTTGAATAATAATTGTACTGAAGGGTTCTAAAGAACCTATATTGTTCAGAGTGTAAGTACGGTTTCGCAAAGCCAAAATGCATTATTTCAGTAGTGTTAAACTTCAAAAATATAATTGAATTCGCAAAACGTAGCCCTGACTGAAACTGCAGCCCTCACTGTACACACACGACTGAACGAGGCCGGGTGGGGCAACTCCCACGTGGTCCAATTTGGCTTTGTTGGATGGCTACTGGGGGACTATTGTTTCTGCGGTAATTCATCGTGAGAGAATTAGTGAGTGACGTACACACGTTTGCGTTACGCCGGCTGCGTCTGGCTTCCTTCACTTAATCTTCTCCACAAAGCCAACAGGCAGTAGCTGCTCACTTGACAAGTAAACATCTACTGCCTTTTGGATTCGCACGGCTGTATACTCAGCATCCTGAGATGGCCCTGTAGCCCTGGATCCAGCCCCGGATTGGATAAATCGGGGGTTATGCCACAATCATGTTAAGCAACTTGCGAGACGGGCAAGTGCTGTAAATCTCGGATGTAGTTCTGGGCTCGTATTCCCGTACAAGTTACGATATATCGTAAGCATCTGATTGGTCGGGATGGTCGGGATTGTAAACCGCCTAGCAATCGCCACACGTTCACGATATGATGGATTAATATTGGGCTGGCGTCGCAGACGTTGAAACGCTGGGCTAAACACTTAAATAATGTTTTTGATAATTTAAATTAAGTAGGTAAATAGGATAAAATTGCATAAAATATTTACTGATATGAATGCTGTAGATACATGCCATCAGTTGTACTTTAGTCAAGCTATTACTTTTGAACGATATTATTCTGCAATGTTAAACAGCAGTAACGGCTCACTTTTCAACTGCCATTGAGTGAAGGTTGAGAAAATGACCCCTAATTCTGTATTACTAAACATTCTCTTCTTGCAAAATACCTCTTATTTGAGGTTTTTATGTCATTTTGACCCCTTAAACACGTAACGCGCGTTACGCACGTTTTTCATAAAAAACAATGCTAATAACGTGTTTTCTCCTTCACGGATTGGAAGCCAGCTTTATGTTCATAAGATAAAATTCATTCAAAAAAGATTCTTAATAACTTGACTCAATATATTGTTTCTTCCACTCGACAGGAACGACATAATAATTTACTGAAAAATTAACCGTGATTAAATGTCTTATACGCGGAGAAGTAATGACATTTATTCTAATAAACATGATAAATGGCGATATCTAATTTTTGCTATTACCAATATTAATTTTGCGGCCAAGTCACATTTACTAAATGTATGAAAAAAATGAAATGAAGGAATTGGGCTTTAGGCCACTTTTGTGCACATACAGGCTGAATTGGTCCAGGAGAACCTCCTGAGGATGGTGATATGAGTGAGATGACACTGCCCTCCAGACAAAGGATGTGAAATTCAAACACTGGAGGTCTGAGGCCGAACACGCTACCTTTCGGTCACGGAGGCTTCCCACAATACTGAGTTTCACGAGTGAGTGTGTGCGTGGGTGAACAAACACGATACATTAACCCAATGCTGGGTGGATGTTAGCCCACTATCTGTGATGGTGGTCTAACTTTGACCCAGCATTGGGTTGATGTATCGCGTTGGCTGAGGGGGGGGGGGGGTGGTGAGTAGCTTCATACGGCTACTTCACATACATCTATGCACGAATACAAAATCGACCAAATAACAAACAAACAATGTTACCGTGTTGTTATTCATGCAAATGTTAACGTCCCTTAACTCTTGACCCTTTCAACGCTGAATTATTTTTGTTTAAATCATGAAGAATGGAAGTTTTTTTCAATTTGAAATCATCATAAGTGTCTTGGTTAGTTTTTTCAGCGCGGACAGTCTTTCTACGTCAGAATCTGATGTCTACAGACGTCAGATTCTGACGTATAAAGACGGTCCCCGCGTTGATAAGGTTAATGTTCTGATTATATTGTCGTTTTTAAACTGATTAGTCGACCAAATCACTGTCATTGAGAAGGAAATGATCAAGATTTGCAAATATTTGTGCTTAAATTAAATAAATATGAATAATTTTCACTCACTTGAAGTTGTGGGTCGCGGAAGCGGGACACGACTTCCACTGGGTGGAAAAATTACATAATTTAAGCAAGATAATGTGTAACGAAGTAATACATTGACAAGGTTTAATACGGGCTCATTGAAATAGTTCGTGTGCAAGCCATTCAAGCACAACTTGAAGCGAGAGAAAATTATTTAGATTTGGCAAAGTGGTAGTGAACTGTGTTCAAATCTAACTACCTAATTATTGTCACGTTTTATCTTTAACATGTGGGAAAGTTGCAACATGTATATTTATAACTTGCTAACAAAAAAATTAAAAAAATGCAAATAATCGTGTCCAGCGGTTAATGGGTTGATTAGTTTTCAACGACTGAGTAAATAACATTATTACTGTATTATTGACAATTATAAAACAATTGTTTTTTCCCCAATATTTTGCACAAATAAAATAAATTGCACGACTTTATTATTTGAACTATTTTTCCGGCCAAAAATGCACAAATGCGATCTTACATTATGCATCTAGAGAAGTCAGGGCCTGACGTATAAATAAAAGATGGTTTCAGCGCTGAAAGGGTTAACATGTATTCTATTGCGACGTTTCTGACATACCCATCTACGTATATAGTACTGCTGTTTATAGTCATAATAGGGCACTTTCCACATTTTCAAACCTTTAGCCTCCGATGTCGATTATATTCAGTTTTTCAGTTTTTATTAGCACATTAAGTACCACATTTCAAACATGTTAAAGATAAAATGAGACACTAATCAGCAATATTTGAAAATATTTCACCTCCATTTTGTCAAATCTCTATAATTTTCACCCACTTGAAGTTGTGGATCGCGTCAGCGAGACACAACTTCAAGTGGATGAAAATTCAAATTAAATAAATTGGTGGTTAATGTGTTAAAATATCTCCAAATAAACATAACCTTGAGCGAAACGACGAAAAGCATATAATAATGCCCCTATGAAAAGTAAATACCATTAACCTGATGCGTACATGTTTGAAATACTTCAGGTACAAATGTAATATATAAGTATATAACCAAGATTTTGCTGTCGTGAATCTTCGACCTGCTTAGAATCACAATTGTGTAATATCAGAAATGGTTGTATGAATTATTTTTCTGATAATATGCACACATAAATATTATGTGCATCAAGGTCGCATATATACGTTTTCACTATAGTCGTTTCTAATCCGTTTTGTTAGCCGGTCATATTACTGGCATTGTGAAAGCAAAGAGTGTTTAAACATGAATATTTGCAAATATTTGGCATCAAATTAAACAAGTATTTGTTTCACTCACTTGGGGTTGTGGGTCGCGGTAGCGAGACACAACTTTAAGTGGGTGGAAATTTAAATTATTTAATTCAGCAGTACAAAGGTTAATACGAGAATTAAATACACATGCCCATATGGAAAGTAAGATTCAGTGCTGTGACATTAACCCTTGTCCTGCTATGCCCGGATATATACAAGGTTAAGGATGTTTTAGATCAATAAAAATATCACTTAATTTTGATAAAATAGTTTTTAATAGACGCTTTGTTGATCTAATAATTTAATTTTAGACATGTCTATTTTTCACAAATAGTAATATTTGTCGTCATTTGAAGCTGGAAATTGCGTTAGCAATTCCAGCTTCGAATGACGAAAAATACAATTGAAGCAATTCAGCAGGACAAGGGTTAAACCATTGACAAGGAGTATAAATGTAATGCTGTTTAAGGTCAACAGCGCGGGGATCGACTTTAGACGTCAGAATCTGACGTCTACAGACGTCAGATTCTGATTCTGGCACTCGACTTTAGACGTCAGAATCTGACGTCTACAGACGTCAGATTTTGACGTCTAAAGTCGATTCCCGCACTGCAAGAGTAAAAATATCTATAATCTATAAGGTATTCAAAATAATCGGAAAGAGCTAACTAAGATATTTATTCTGTTTTCAAATTAAAAATAACCCTTTCGTCTACATCGTTTAAAAAAAAAAAATCAGCGCTTTAACCCTTCAACCGCAAAATTATGCAATTTGAATTTTCACCCACTTGAAGTTGTGTCTCGCTGACGCGATCCACAACTACAAGTGAGTGAAAATTATTCAGATTTGACAAAATGAAAGTCAACTCTTTTCAAATCTTGCTGGTTGTTGTCACATTTTATCTTTAACATATTTAAAATGGTGTACTTGATGTGCTAATAAAAAATGAAAACACGAATATATGCGGCACTGGCGGTTAAAGGGTTAAGGTCAAACAGCTAATTAAAAGGCAATATCGTGACAGAATTTGAAATCGAATGAGATATAAGTGGGCGATCAGCAATTCGATCCCACGCATCTTACGTAGCACGTCTTTATGCAAGATAAATTTAGATACACATTCTGTGTCCCATTGACGTCTGAGTAAAGAGTGAAACATGATTTTCACAAAATAAAATTTACCGATTTCACAAACTTATTACTTTCCCAGTTTATAATGTACATGCTGTATCACATCATAAGCAGAAAAACTACATATTTGGAGGTAAAACTGACGACACTGTAATAATGTACTGTATGTATATCATATTCAGTTATCCAACGAGATTTCTGCAAAGATGTGTGACATTTCGTAATACTGTGATTGTTTGTTGCTTGTTAATTTGATATTCTTAGCAATTTTCATTCATTTGAAGCTAGCACCTGTTGACGCAATCTCCAGATTAAAAAGAAGAAAAAAAATATACCCCAGCAATTTAATATTTAGATCTCTTTATGTTTGACAATTGTTGTATTTGAGATCTGCACCTCCATATTTCATATTTCATCAATTTCAATTTTTAGTTTCTTGCAAATAGCGCGGGGATCGACTATCGAAGTCAGCATCTGACATCCATAGACGTCAGATTCTGACGTCTAAAGTCGATCCCCGCTCTGAAAGAGTAAAAATATTTCTAATGGCCGTAGATCCTTAACATAGGTATTTAAGTGAAGCCGAAAGAGCTAACTAAAATATTAATGATGACTTCAAATTGAAAAAACCCTTTGGTCTCAATAGTTTATACACAGATATTTCAGCGTTCAATAGTAATTACAAAGGTACGAGTAGAGGCATTGCTGTTTGCTATAAATATGTCTTTTTATATCGCAGTGGGCATTTTTCAACTAAGATAAGACACTGTACCGTGTATAGTCAATGTTTTTCTTAGTTTTCACATGTTGGCCCAGCATTCACCTACATGAATCTGCCTGGATTTTATGGGCACCAAATGATCGTTTAAATTAACATCCCTCGACCCAACAGGGGCGGATCTAGCTTTTCAGTGAGGGGGAGGGGGATTACAGTTTGACAAAAAAATCTACGGTAAAAGGGTCGAGGGGCCCGCCCCCGGGGAAATGTTTTATTTCCAAAGGCTTTCTCATGCAATCTAAGGCATATTGGGCACTCTTTCTCACTCAGTATATCACCAAATCATAAAGAAATACCTAAAAAAGGTGATGATTTTTTCTGAGGGGATGAGGGGGTTTAAACCCCCCAAACCCTCCCTCCCTTGGATCCGCCACTGCCCAAGTTTCCCATTTAGATTGTACACGACCGATACATATAGAGGGAATGCATCGATGAGATCCCCGTTTATTCTGGAATGCCATATGAGCGATGAACCTCGCGAGATATTTGCAAATGGTGCGTTGTGGCAGGTGATGGCCATGTTTTCATGCATCAAATAGATGCAACGAAATTGCTGAGGAATTTGATCGCGAGGAGTGACAATTTGTTATAGTGCTCTGCCTACATGAGCTGGAAACTAAGTTTGATAATGACTGTGTTTGGCTGTCATAGGCGTCATTCTTTCAGAGAAGTAAACACATAACATTTGTATAACATTTGTATAATGTTGGACCAACGTTGAAGACGCTGGGCCGGCGTTGTGCAAATTTAATACAAATGTTTTGTGCTTGCTGGAGATGATGATGATGATGATGATGATGATGATGATGATGATGATGATGATGATGATGATGATGATGATGATGATGATGATGATGATGATGATGATGATGATGATGATGATGATGATGATGATGATGATGATGATGATGATGATGATGATGATGATGATGATGATGATGATGATGATGATGATGATGATGATGATGATGATGATGATGATGATGATGATGATGATGATGATGATGATGATGATGATGATGATGATGATGATGATGATGATGATGATGATGACGGTGATTTTTACGCAAAATAATTAATAAACTATTTTACCGTATTTCTTAATACGGACATTGTCAACACGGACAGTGTTTTTTTCCAGGTAATATAATAACTTAAAGGCTTAGAGGACCTATACGAGATATTGTGAAATGATGAACCGAGTAAAAAAATAATAAAATAATCATGTAAACACCCGGAAAATGCTGCATGTTTGTTAGTTCAGTATGCACCAGCCAGCATTGTTTTCTTATTCTATTGTTGTATGGTACATAAAGATAATGATGTGGTGGATGATGGTATTGAACAAATATTAACCTTGTACTGCTCAATTGTGTATTTTTAATTTTTAATTATTCATTTATAGTTGTTGATGCAGGTTTCAGCTTCAAAATATAATGGCACAGATTATTGGAGCATTTTCTGTATTTTGTAACACTATTACAGTTAATATTATTACAAGCCAGACCATAGAGCAACAAGGCATGTTAATGTTTCTGTATTTTATAATACTATTACAGACAATACAGATCATATACCCAGAAAACACGAGGCATTCGCCCAATGCTGTTTAAATGTTGGGCCACCGTCTTCGACGCTGGCCCAACATTTAAACAGCATTGGGCGAATGCCTCGTGTTTGCTGGGATATAGAGCCTTAAGGCATGGTAATGTGTCTGCACTTTATAATACTATTAACACATCAAGTTTTTTTTGATGTGTTAATAAGATAAGATAAGTGAAGCATGAATGCTGTTGATGTGGCATTTTTTTAATTTGAGTAATCAGCAGTGCCATTAAAGGGAAATGCCCAGGTCTTTTGCATTTCTAGTCTATGGACATGTCTACATCATATGGTCATATTAAAAAGCCATTAGATTGCTACAAGCAGCCATCCACAGAATACGATGGAGCACAGGCACCACGCCACCCCCTCAGTGAAACACCCCTTCTCAACCTATTTTTCTCTTTGTGCATCATCTTGGTAAAATTAAGGAGATAATAATTCATTTCAGTTTCAGAGAGGTATGGGATCTACAGCAGGGACAACAGCCACGGGGTATTTATAAATAACCTGAAGTTGCGAGTGATAACATATGACAGCAAATCTTACTGGCGGGTAACATGTATTTCATATACAATAATTTTAAACAGTCTCGGCATAAAGAAATGTATTTAAATCATACCAGTAGTTATAAGAAGACTGCTATCAATAAATCAATGAATTCGGTAATTTCTATGGCGCCTAAATTCTTGGAGATACGACCTCAGAGCCTATCTTGCTTAGAATGGGTGGACGTGTCATTCTGACTCATAAATACAGATTTGTGAATGATAAAGAACATGTGTGCCTTATGTGCACGAAGCACGAGCAGGGTGATATTCATTTTTTATTGCAGTGCCCAGTTTACCATGAGCTGCGTATCAAGTATATCAACCCATTCCATAGCCCCCCCCCCCAAATGAAGTTTCTGTCAATTCTATGTTGCAAATGGAAGATGTAACCCTGTAACCGCCGGTGGCGCATATATTCGGGTTTTCCTATTTTATTAGCACATTAAGTACCACCTTTTAAACATGTTAAAGATATAATGTGACATCAATCAGCAATATTTGAAAACAGTTGACCTCCATTTTGTCAAATCTGAATAATTTTCCTTCACGTGAAGTTGAGGATCGCGTCAGCGAGACACAACTTCAAGTGGGTGAAAATTCAGATTGAATAATTTGGCGGTCAAAGGGTTAAACATGATCATTGGTGTATATATATATCACTCAATTCACCGCAGAAAACATTTTGTGACTCATTGCAGTGGTCATGTGACATTATATGCATTGTGCCCACTATGTGTAGGCCCTACTTACTGTATTTTTTATTATGCTCATTTTTGTACGGGTCATATAGGTTTATCAGATAAATTATTAGTAATCGTATTATTGAAAGTCAGTTGAATTAATTATAGGCAGGATGTTTTTGCAGGATGATGCAGGACTGATAAACAATCAAATTATTATGAAATACAAATGTGCATTTTTAGCACTCGATATTTCAATATTCGTGGTCTTTTATACCTTCGTAATATTTTGTGGTATATTTTTACCATTTTTAAATTTTCATTTTGGTACCGTTTAATCCTTCCAGTGCGGGACCAGACTTTAGACGCCAGAACCTGAAGCCTTCAGACGTCAGATTCTGACGTATATAATCGATTCCCGCACTGGAAGAGTAAAACATTTATATACATGACATATATCAGGGAGAGAGCTTCCCACTGGTCCGCTAGTCCGATCACTAACGCTAGTAAATATCGCCACGGACCAGTAAACATTCATGGGTGCTGGTCTGTCATGTCCAGTAAACATTTCCCACCAGAGTTATCTCATTGCTCACTGTGACATGGTGCCTAATAATAAGTAAACCAGTTATATGGTTCACCTTTCAGAGAGCCATATGCACAGACTGTTTCATTTCCTCTCCGGCTTAGATGAGTGGATGTAAATTTAGTCATATTGAACTAGTGCATGTTTATGTTAAAAAATAAAAGTTTTCAGTATATAACATATTCAAATGAAACAGAAAGAGCTAACTATGATATTTATAATGATTTCAAATCGAAAAAACCCTTTGGTCTCTTGATTTATATAAAAACTGTCAGCGCTTTAAAAGGTAAAATGTTAATGTAATTAACCCTTTCAAGCCCGAATTTACCATTGTCATCTTCATCCACTACAAGCCGCGAATTGCTGTCGCAATTCTCAACTTGCAGTGGATAAAGATGACTTGAAGTGGGTGGTAAATGAAAAAAAATGCTATTAATAACACAGTTCCATAAACATTTCTGATCTTAAACCCCCTATATTTTAGGAAATTAAGTCATACGTCAGAGATGCAAAATGATGCTTTAATGGGGTTAACATACTGAATCTAACAAACACAGCACTGGTGCACCTCTTGAAGCGGTTGATAAGATTTGCGTTGATTCTGTGTTCATGACGATTTACCAGAACATATTCCAGTAATAATTAATCCGTACAGCGCGGGGATCGAGTATAGCCGTCACAATCTGACGTCTGTAGACGTCAAATTTTGACGTCTAAAGTCGGTCCTCGTAATGTAAGGCTAAAACTGTTTATAATGGCCGTAGACCCATAACATAGGTATTCAAAAGAATCAGAAAGAGGTAACTAAGCCATTTATGATAATTTCTGAGTTGGTCTCCATGGCTTATACGAAAGTGTTTCAGCGCTTTATATTGACCCTTTGATCGCCAAATAATTCACTTTGAAATTTTACCCACTTGAAGTTGTGTCTCGCTGACGCGACACACAACTTCAAGTGAGTGAAAATTATGCAAATTTGACAAAATAGAGATTAACTCTTTCCAAGTCTTGCTGGTTGATGTCACATTTTATCTTTAACATATTTAAAATGTGGTACATGATGTTCTAATAAAAAATGAAAACCCGAATATATGCGGCACCGGCGGTTGTAAAGGGTCAAGGGTGAAACTGTTCAGCGTGGACTGTTGTAATCGCAGCTCATTAGATCGGAATTCATAATTATGTCTGCTGGTCTGAGAACTAACAGGACCTCATTTCAAAACTACAGTCACAATTTTTCATTTTGATTCAGCCTTTTCCACCTTTTTTCGTTGCTGAGATCGGATGGCAGTATAATACTTTGCTTTCTTGACTTTTATTCTGATTTTCGCACCTCTCAGCTCGAGTTTTTGCTGATTTAGGCTGTCTATCAGATTATGCTTGAAGCGACACAGTCGGGCTAAAATCAGCAAAAAATCTGTATGTTTATTATGGCTTTTTAATATGGCCCTAAGATGTAAACATGTCAACACAAAATTTAAAAACGTACGCAATTCCAATCCATGGACATCTTATGGCAATATTAAGAAGCCAAATTCAAAATGCAAATTTTTTTATGATTCAACCTGATTGTGCTGATTTAATTACGTAAATGTGTATTTTCACAGTAATTAATATTTCAAGATATCACTATTGCACACTGGTCAACGAAAACAACATTAATCATTAATTAGTTTTTATCATCAGTGACGGACGAGAAAATCATACTAATTGCCTATAAAATCAAGACGATGAGACGATGATTTACAACGCTCATTTTAAATTGTTTCTTCCCCATCCACGTGTGAAAGTTAGTATTGTGGGGAGCCTCCGTGACCGAGAGGTAGCGTGCTCGGCCTCAGACCGCCAGGGCTCGAATTTCGAATCCTGTGTCTGGAGGACAGTGTCATCTCAATCATCTCACCATCCCCAGGAGGTTCTTCTGGCCCAGTTTAGCCTATATGTGCACAAAGGTGGCCTAAAGCCCGATTCATTTCATTTTACAACGCTCATTTTGGAGTATTACGCTTTCCTACGTTGGATCAACGGTGGTCTGTCATTTGAGAAGTTTGGCCAGCTTAGCCTTTGCAGCGTGAGGATCGACTTTAGACGTCAGAATCTGACGTCTGTAGATATTTATAATGGCCGTAGACTCATACCATAGGTATTGAAATTAATCGGAAAGACCCGAATAAGACATTTATGATGATTTCAAACTGAAAAACCTTTTGGCCTCCAAGTTTTTCATAAACAAATTCCACGCTCTAAGGCTTGGAGTTATCGCAGGTCTAATGCGGCGGTGTGCTGACATGTGAGGAAAGACGACGTCATCATTATTAGATCAATTTGCCTGAAATCACACGCAATTTGGCCAACAATGTAGCGCGTTTCACTCAATAATGCATGCGGCACGGCATTATATAACAATTATAATGCATAATGACATCACCCTCTCACTTATAATGAAAGGCATGACCTTCAGTGGTCGACAAAGACAAACCACATACATTATCGATGCCACCAGACCACGTAACAATGTAGAAGAACCAAACCAGGTACTCTAATCTATTCTTAATTAGGTAATATACCGCATCTAATAAATATCTAAAACCAAGCCTTCGACCGCTAGATCAAATATTTGTCCAGGAAAGATAAGTATAGTACTGACAAAAACAGTAGCGGACTTAGTTGGAAAGTAGACATTTACTGCATTTTGGCCTTGCACGGCAGAACTTTGAATATGCTAATCCGGGGACAGGGAAACTTGTTCACATGGATGACTTTTGACCCGTACAACGCTGAATTATTTTTGTTAAAACCATGGCGACTAATTTTTTTTTTAATTTGAAATCATCATAAATGTCTTAGTTAGCTCTTTCGGGCTCATTTGAATATCTATGTTATGGGTCCATGATCGTTATAAATATTTTTTTTTTCGGTGCGGGGACCGTCTTTATACCTCAGAATCTGACGTCTACAGACGTCAGATTCTGACGAATAAAGACGATCCCCGCACTGAAAGGGTTAATCATTTTCGCTGGTGAAAGACATTGTACACATAAACAGTGATTGTTACATTATTTAGAAGCTTCTGATTCACGCTTTATATTACGATCTCACCATCATTATTCACAGGATAATGCTAATAACAAAAAGTGCTCAATTCTGCAAAGTTAAACGATTCGAAATAATTACTACATTTTCTATATATTTACATGTCGCTTGAACTAGCTGATTAAAGCTAATGTTATATTTTTATATAACATTTTATATTTTAGCGACTTAAAATAAAACTTATCTTATCATATATTTTAACCAGACTTACCCGATTACATGTCATGTACATGTAATACTACATGTACATCTCACATCTGGACAGTTGTGATAACTTTTTGCCTGCGTGTCCAGGCATTATCAATCACACTATCATCTAATTGACACTTTCTCCGCTAAGTTGGCGCATTACATTTTCATTCACTTGAAGTTGTGTCTCGCTACCGCGACCAACAACTTCAAGTGGGTGGAAATTACTGTATTTTATTCAATTTGAGACCGAACATTTGTACTGGAACCAGCTACCAATCCCAATTCGGGCTACTGAAAATCCTTCACATTTTAGATCATTAACAAAAAACACTTGATGTCATTGGTAAAAATTGCGGTAGAAAACATCTATATTTAGCTAGCTAATTTTTCTAATGGTTGGTAGCTGCTTCCAGGTCTGCCTTAGTCAGCTCAGTCTTGGACTAGTCCCGGGGATGTGCTGACTGAGGTAGGGACAGCGTAATTACTTATATTATTGTAATTTATCACAGATTATGTATTCTAGTTTATAATTTATTTTTCGCTAATTTATTATGTGGTAAGCTTATTCATGTTTTATGGACATCATCGTTTGCAATGTTTTGTCTTCATTGTTTTTATCCCTAGTGGCAAGTATGGTGGCTCCCTGTATTTATCAAATGGTGATGTCATCTGCACTTTTTTCACTGAATAAAGCTATCTATCTATCTACGCATAGTTTAAAACACCGACACGGATTTTGCTCGATGTTTAAAAAAATAATGGAGAAGATCTGGTCAATGTTTTGGCGCCTCGAAACTGAAGGGTTCTACCTGCCACTCAAACAAGTGGCAATTATAACCCTTTAGATCGAAGGCGACGATATGTATTTATACCATATTATACAGCATAGTGAGCTTGGACATGACTGGTGTTCTCGGAAGATGAGAAAATTTGATCCACTGCCCTCCAGCCACAGGAGTCGAACCTCGAACCCAGGCTTTTCGATGTCGAGTACTTTTCGTTAACCCTTCCAACGCTGAAATAATTCCTTATAAACCATGGGGAACAAAGGTTTTTTTTAATTTTAAATCAACATAAATGTCTTAGTTGGCTCTTTTTGCTTCATTTGAATACCTATGTCATGGTCTACGGCAATTATAACTATTAATTCTTTCAGTGCGGGAATCGAGTTTAGACGTCAGAATCTGACGTCTTCAGACGTCAAATTCTGACGTCTTAAGTCGATCCCCGCGCTGTCAGGGTTAATTTGGCACATGTCCATTTCAACTCCATTTTTGGAGCACACAGCACTTCCATCCATTCGGCGCTAGGAACTAATCGCACACATTGCCATCTCTATCCTACCAGGTACTCATTTACGCCCAAGTCAAGTGAAGCATGTGAGGCTAAAGTGCCTTGCCCAAGCACACACAATCGAACTAAATAATTCACAATATTGAGAGGGGAGGACAATGATATTTCTCTGAAAAGCATGCACCAAGCGGGATTCGAAACCTCACGGCAAGCAGTGAAATTGGCAAAGCTTCGCGCTATTGTGCGACGTCCGTATCTCGACTAATCTGTAATGCCGAATGTCTGTGTACGGCGTTGACTCGCTCGCATGTATAATTCCATATCCCAAACAGATGTGAAATAAACTGCGGATGTTCCATAAGGTTTGTCCCTCGGACGGCGTTCATTCAACGCTAGACCGGCGTCTTGGACGATGGCGCAGCATCCATATACCGCTCAGAATACCCAGAAAACGCAAGACATTCACCCAATGCTAGGGCAATGCTGGTCTAGCGTCGTAGACGCTGGACCAACATTGCCACAACAATGCATCGTGTTTGCTGGGTATGCGATATGTTTTCCAGGAAAGGACACCGGCAAGTAGCAGGAGTGATTTGCCATGCAAAGCCAAAAGGCAGTATCTGTCACTTTACATATTAGCAGATACCGCCTTTTGGCTTTCCAGACCAGTATTGATTTGACGCCGCCAACGCAATATGAGCGGTGTGCTGGGCAGAGGTTGGCATAACGTTGGGCCGACACGAGAGACGTGGGGACAGCTTTGGGTAGTCGCCTGGTCACAGTCACTGTGTGGTGCCAGACAGTGCAAATGAGGAGCGCTGCTCTCCTGGAGCACCTACCAGGAGACACGACGTTGAATAAATGTTGGCCTAAAATTGGTTCTACGTCGTAGACGGTGGACCAACGTTAAGACAACATTGATTCAACAAACATTACTGGTTTAGCGTTGGTCCAACGCTGTAGACGGTTGACCAACATTACACCAATATTGAATCAACGTATTTTGTCTCCTGGGTAGCTACTGCATCATCACTCAATCTAACAGGTGCCCCCAAATAGCGGGAAACGCTGGACGACAACGGCCGAATGTTGGGTCAACATATGTGACGTTTGCCCACCATTCAGCAGGTGTCAGACCGATGTTTGTGAAGTCGTAGAAATCATTTCAAGTTCTGATATTGCTTCTTACAATTTCAGGCTCCAATCTCTCGCCCTGTATAAAATTGCGCAGGACAACTTAGCCAAACGATACACACATGTACAAGGGCGGGGGGGCTTTGGTGTGTGCTCGGCCTCAGACAGACTGTCAGGGTTCGAATTACGAATCCTGTGTCTGGAGGACAGTGCCATCTCATTCATCTCACCAGCCTACTAAAGCGCATGCATGTCCTAAATCAGCGTTCATTCATTCATTCATTCATTCATTCATTCATTCATTCATTCATTCATTCATTCACTTAGAACAATAAACATTTGATAAAAGTCGTTGTTCGCTTGTGTTTATTACCTCCGAATACAAGTAATTAAACAATTCTGGCCCGTGGACTACTTGTGTGTTATCAGGTCAGCGATGTCTATTGATGAGGCATGGTGTGATTTTCATGAGTAAACACGTGTGTTCGGCCAACAGTGATACAATGCTGGGCCAGATTCTGCTGCAACGTTAGACATTCCGTGTTTGCTTAGTAACCGAGTCGATCTAAAATAAGAGGTTTTGTCAAGTTGAAAAAAATCAAAAATCCGAGAAAAACTCGAAAGTGAGTGATGGGTTCAAGCCCCAACTCTGAATCTTTTCTTTTTTTGGAAATCTGGTGTTTTTTGTGCTTTTTTGTTGTTGTGCATGTTTCCGAAAAAAAAATAGATAGGGGGTGGGCCAGTGGTCTCCGGCTAATCCCAGTTTTTCTCGGATTTTAAAATTTTGTTTTACTTGACAAGACCCCTAAATGGCTTTGGAGCCAACTGTCACCATAGTTACAGTGACATAAATATTGCGGTATATCTCAACACACTGGGTACCGTCTCGCGGCCGAAGTGAATCGGCAGCACTCGGAGTGTGTGTGTATACATAAAGACATGGGTAGCAGCTCGACAGTCATTCTCGTCTAAAATATAGGCAGTCCCTTCACAATACATCGCCTAACTGAGTAATATTAAATCCCAACAAACCAAATCAAGTGTAAAATCATCGAATGATAATTATTCTTTGCATATTTTACAAAATAATATCTCCAGGAAGGCGAATAACACCACAATTCTCCATAAATACGGGCACATTTTGTTCGCCGTCATTTCTCGACACGAACCCATCACACTTTCGATACCGCCCACTTTTCAAGGCAATCTGATAAAACAACGTATTATACAACAAATCTCACGAATTATAACTTGCCGTGTGGCATATCACCATCTCGCTTTGTTCTAAAGACTTCAAAAATTAAAGAAAACAAAAAAAAACATCATTTGTCTTACTTTATCAACAAATCGTCAGTTATTTTACACACCAGCCAGAATAAGTTATGCAACAGGTGTCCACTAGCCAGCAGCATACACGATACGCTGAATCAATGTTGGCGCGATATTATTCCATCGCATGCAACGTCAGCCCAGCACGAAAACAGCATCGGGTCAACGTCCCGTATCTGCTGTGCAGCTACCAGTATAAAGCAATGAGGCCACAATCATACAAATTCGACTTCTATTATTGCCATTACGATGACAGCACAGGCATTCATTGATCTTTATCAAATAAATGCTTTTAAAAAGCAAATCAGTTATTAACGAACAGTCAGGATAGGGCGTTCAAGTTTGTGTGTGAGGACCACAATCTAGTCATATGTGGAGAGGCCGGCACAGGAAAAACTTTTTTGTTGACAAATATTGCGCGTAAGCTGATTGAGTTACAAAAAAATGTTGCATTCACTTGCACCACTGGAATGGCGTGTTACAATTTCAAGAGTGTGTTTTCATGGTTTTGTTGTTGATTCTAATTATTTTTTAATAACAATTATGTTTCAACGTCTGTAAAGATATGGCTCTTCACTCCAAGACAACGTGCAGCACATCATTAGAACAGACATTTAAGTATATGTTATCTGATGTAGTACATGTTTTGATATGTAAATCGTAACAGCAACAACAGACGCTTACGTAACCCTACCCCTTAAAATATAGATAGGTTTGGGGGTACACCAAATAAACATATTTATTATATGAAAAACGCATTATGCGGCGACGGAAACCACGTTTTCTTAAGCCTGACACCCTAATAGACAGTAAACATAATAAAACTAGAAAGGTGAATCGACGCAGGCGTCCATGATGCCTCCGTTGTTAACACTCCCCTATTTTTTAAGGACAGTCAAAATTAATATTCCTTTGATCTACATCGTACCTCCCCCCACCCAAAAATAACTGAAACCAAATATACCCTTTATATTTTTTAAAAGACAGTCAAAATAAATAAAAAATATCCTTTTGACCTACCTGCCGCCCCCCCCCCCACCCCACCAAAATAAATTAAATCAGAAGATGCTTTTTGCAAAACAATTAAAATAATAAAAGTAAAACAATATATTCGTTTGACCCACCTTCCCCCTCACCCGAAAAAAAATAATCCTGAAGAGGCTACTGAGAAAAATAATAATTTGCCTGGACCCCCTACTTTTTTGTTCAAATTTGTTTTGACCCTCCGCTTGCCCCCCTGGCAAACAAAAATTAAGTTGGCTTTGACCCCCCCCACCCCCGACCTGATCCTGAATAAATATTTATTAATATACGGATGGACGGACGGACGGACAACCCGACAACAGCAGGCGAACAAAGACATAAACAAGATTTCCACAGGAAAACCTTTTCTAGAGCACAGTAAAGATTCTGCCACCAGGCTATTAATATTAGTAAATGTAGATACTTTTTCTACTTTGGACAATATAAAATATTCAGTTTTGTTTTGCGTTATAATATTATGCGATTAAACACCAAATAAAATTACATCTCTTTCAATTCCTAAACGTGACAGTATACGACAGAACAATTTTTTGTAATAAAGTGCCACAGGCTTACAAACAAAGACGTTAGAACGCATTGTGAAGCACATGCTGTGAAAGCGTGGACTCGAGAAAAAAATCATAAGCAACAAACTATGTAAGGCCATTTCAAGTAGTAACACTATGCCTGTCTCTATTGTCTTTACCAAGCTGACATAGCTGATAATACTACCTTCTCTGGCTAATTGTTCATCGTGCAATTTTGATTTGAGACGAAAATAGTTCAATAGCCTATATTATGGGTGATCACCACCATAAATCTAGACCCTTCTTCATCTGCTGGTTATTTCTAATACTGTGTTATTGAACGTCGGTACCCGATGGACCATGTAGCCTAATTAAGTATATTATTGTTATTATTTTCATGTATCTTATATATTTGTCATCAAAAATAAAGATGCGATTTATTTTATCTTACCATTCAACGATCATCTTTGACGTGACGTTAATACTGCACAATCACGAAAGCAGTGCAGTGCATGTGTTTTATTATCGTTTTCTATCAACGAGTTTGCATGATAGTTGTTATAATGCTGGTACCAGAGATTGTTCATGAACAATCTCTGCTGGTACCTACACAACATTCACCCGATGCTGTTTTCGTATCGGGCTAACGCTGCAGGTGATGGTATACCATCGCGCAAACATTGATTCAACGCATCGTGTAGGCCGGTAGCACGTGGACACCTGTTGCATAATTAAGTCTGCCAGTGAGTAAATTAACTGACCATTTGTCGATAAAGTGAAACAACGAATGATTTTTTCCGTTTTCTTTAATTTGTGATGTTTTCAGGACAAAAAGAGATTGTGATATGCCACACGGCAAGTTATAATTCGTGAGCTTTGTTGTAAAATATGTTGTTTTATCAGATTGCCTTGAAAAGTGGGCGGTATCGAAAGTGTGATGGGTTCGTGTCGAGAAATGACGGCAAACAAAATGTGCCCGTATTTATGGAGAATTATGACGTTTTTCGCCTTCCCGGAGCATTTATTTTGTAACATATGCAAAGAATAATTATCATTCGATGACTTTACACTTGATTTGGTTTGCTAGGATTTAATATTACTCAGCTAGGCGATGTATTGTGAAGGGACTGCCGATATTTTGGACGTTCATGGCTGTAGAGTTGATACCCATGTCTTTATATATACACACACACTCCGAGTGCTGCCGATTCACTTCGGCCGCGAGACGGTACCCAGTGTCTCAACACGATACAGTGAGACAAGGTTGCTTTATTGCTGGATCAGCGTCGCAGACTGTAGACCAACATTAAACCAGCCTCAACGCTTGGTGTTCGCTGGGTATAAGGTTTACAAAAACCCTGGATAAACCAATTCTAATAAACCCTAAGGTGCTGAAATACTTTTGTAGAAACCATGGCGACTAAAGTGTTTTTTTTATTTTGAAATATTCGTAAATGTCTAAGTCAGTTCTTTCCGCTTCATTTGAATACCTATGCTATGTGTCTACGGCCATTATAAATAGTTTTACTCTTGACCAACATTACACCAATATTGAATCAACGTATTTTGTCTCCTGGGTAGCTACTGCATCATCACTCAATCTAACAGGTGCCCCCAAATAGCGGGAAACGCTGGACGACAACGGCCGAATGTTGGTCGGTCCCTGCGCTGTAAGGAATGTTGTGACCTGTCATTTCAGAGGGGTGGGGAAGAAAACACTAGTAGTAGTAAATCATTGCTTTACGTTACTTTTCGGCACAAAAGGTCTTTCAAGTGACATTATAATACGATAAAAACGTTGTAGTCAATTGATGAGATGAATGATGTACAGATGATGATGTGAGGGTGGGGGTGATAGGGCATGGTGGGTTATTGAGAGCGTTTTCCTTCGCTCGCCCGATAAGGGGTTCTGGGCATGTCTAGGGATATACCCCCAGACATGCCCAGACGACCGGAGACTTGAGTTTCGTTGTACAATTTAATGATGAAACTCTTTGGCATTTCGCGCAGCTCCGCTATCCTTGGGTCGGATAGTCCCCAGAGTAACAATAGGAAGGATCACTCTCTCTGGGTAACTCCTTTCATCCCACGTGAGAGACCTAATGTCAAACACGCTATTGCCGGTTATTTAAGGCTACCACAGCCTACATCAGCGCCAGCACTGATGCGGGTGCTGCATTGGCTCCGCTGTTGAGCAGAGGAACCAGGGTACTCCACTGGCAATCCGCCCGAAGATTATAGCCAGATACGAGGAGGCTGCAGCTGCCCTTGGATGATTGCTGTAGACTAGTGCTTCCGTACAATGCCGTACATAGCATCCAACAGACGGGACAGATCCCTAATGACCCTCCCCATATGGGGGCGAAAAGTACTACTACTAGCAATCATCCCAGTACCCCAAGAAAACACTAAATCCCTGCAAACACGAGACATTCAACCATTTCTGGGTCAATGCTGGGCCCGCGAGAGACGGTGAGCAGTCTACAGACGTCAGATTCTGACGCCTAAAGTCGATCCTGGCGCTGTAAGGGCTAAGGATTACTGAATGCATGTTGCTCGAGATTAGCCAATCCCTGATACGTGGATGCATCTGCTTGACGAACACAAACTCAATTTACTAGGCTCAGTCAGGTGACTGGATAATATTATATTAAATGTGACATATCACCCCTTATATAGTATGAATAAATTTGTGACAAATAAATCAAAGTCGCCACAAGATGGGGCACAAGTGTTTCCTTATATGGGGTGATCGACTATCATGTGACCCTCTGAGAGGGTCACATGATAGTCCATCATCCCATATAAGGACATAATTATTCATACCATATAAGGGGTGATATATCACCTTTAAACAGAGAATGACTAATTTACACATGTCGCAGATTGGAGGCCTTGTATCACAAACATTGGCCACTGCTGATCAATATTTTATATACTATTACAGTTTGTATTACATGTTGGAATAATCAATACACAAATGCTGCATACTTTGCTGACATTTCAAGCAGAAAGAGGCGATGCTTTCTAAGATATAATTATAATGTCTTAATACACACTTCAGCAACTTTGCATGTTTTTAAATGTGTTTTACTTGGATCTGTTTTAAAGGATTCCACGCTTTCCCGAGTGTCTTTTTGGCCACTTTTTATAATAATATATAGCTATTTTATCTATGGTTTTGGCGCGGGAAACATATATTTTATATAATATGTATAACAATTATCTTTTACACTTTAACTTGAATTCAAGTTTATATAAAATTGTATACTGGATGTCAAACATACTAAGGGTGCTAGTCATCTTTATTTGACATCCTAATATATACACAATTCTACTTATAATTGTGTATTTGTACAATATTACTGTATGTATTTGTGTATATAAACCCTAATAAATACATTTCAAAATGCGGTCTTTCAAACACTAAAGCACTGTTGCAGATTGGTTGCGAATGCCTATACGTCAAGACTGGTTACACGACCTCTCATTGCCATAGGATGTTACATTTAGAAAATACGGTGTTGGCCCTTTAACAGTTAAAGCGCTGATAAATGAAATCATTCAAGTTGTCACCCACTTGAAGCAAGCAAGCAAGCAAGCAAGCAAGGAAGCAAGCAAGCAAGCAAGCAAGCAAGCAAGCAAGCAAACAAGCAAGCAAGCAAGCAAGCAAGCAAGCAAGCAAGCAAGCAAGCAAGCAAGCAAGCAAGCAAGCAAGCAAGCAAGCAAGCAAGCAAGCAAGCAAGCAAGCAAGCAAGCAAGCAAATAAGCAAGCAAGCAAGCAGGCAAGCAAACAATTAAACAAGCAAGCAATCAAGCAAGCAAGCAAGAAAGTAAGCAAGCAAGCAAACGAGCGAGCGAGAGAGAGAGCAACCAGGCAGGTAAAAATGTCAAATATTAGCAAATTATCTGCTGAACAAATGATAAAAAAACTCCATAAGGAAGCAACGAATTGCATGATCAAAAATCAATAAAATGTATCTGCGGTAAATGATACATCATAATCAGTTCATTCTAACGCGCAGTGCCGTTCACCCATTCGTTTAAAGCCGTGAATCAGTGAACATTATTGGGTGGGCCCTAATAAAGGCACCCAAAAACAGTACCGAATTGCTTAAGACGAGACAATAATCTTAAACACTCCCACGACTACGATTTCGTCGATTTCCGTCGCGTCGGAAGCTGTCGTCGACTGATCAAGACTGAACGTGTTCAGTGGTGGCACGTCTTAGCCTCCGTAGACGGTCGTGGTTGCGGTGTGGCATGTCCTGCGACGCGATCGTAATGTCTCAATATTGCTTCCTGAACACCCACTAAGGATCCTACACGGGCACCACTAGGATCGCTGCTATAGCTTACGACGCCAAGTCGGCAAGTCTTTCTGGTGTGTTATGCTGCCATAGTAGAACCAGCTTTTTTGCGATTTTCTAAACCTGCCACGATCACGAGAGTCTTTGTGTGTGGGAGCCTTTAATCTGGCCTGTCTCAGCTGTGGTAGACGGTCGTTGCGGTGAGGCATGTCCTGCGACGCGATCGTAATGTCTCAATATTGAGTTTTTGCAGTGTCTGGGAGCTTCTATGTTTTACCAGGCTGCTGTATGGCCATCCGGCTGGATGATATTATATAATAGTTGAGATTCGTAACCCTGGATCTGGTGTTTTGCCAGTTAATTATTGTTACAGCATGGCGGTTGCATTTTTTGTCCTGGCTTATCCAGGGCACCATTCAGTCATTAGCTCGCCTACTTGCTTTTGTGTGTCACAATAAGAAACATGACTCTATATATTTTTTAAACGTAAACTTGTCATGCATTATGACAACCTTCTTACAGATTTCGATACAGACAATGTATGTACCTGGTCAGGGGCATGTAGGTGTCACTCTTGTGTGTGGTGCTCCATGTTAAAACGCTCTTTTTATTAATTGTATTACTTTTTAGGCCTTCCTACTTTTTAACATAATTTCAATTTTATAACGATGGTTTCTGAGCTTGTATAGGTATATTGCCTGTTCTCAGATGACCTGCCACATTGTACTATTTGTTTATGAACTTAAATGTATTCATGTGTACATGTACTGTGCATGGCGAATAAATAAATAAATAAATGACGTCGGTCGGCCCTGCTCCAGCTTAGCTATGATTTTTACATACGAAATGCACAACAGGGGACTACCTCAAGTTTTCAAGTGCTACATTATCAAAGTTAAAGTTTCACCCACTTGTAGTTGTGTGTCGCTAGCGCAACCCACAACTACAAGTGGGTGTAAAACTGTTCCAAAATTTGATGATTTAATCGGCCAATAAAACGGATTAAAAACACAATTTCAAGTAGGTTTTAAATTGGCAGAATAAAATTCAAATAAATTAGCAAAATAAGGTTTAATTGGAAATGAAAGTGAAAATTATCCAGATTTGACAACATGGAGGTCAACGAAGGTAGAAGGATCTTAGGACTTCCCAGCAGACACAAGACGTTGAATCAATGTTGGCTTGACGTTGGACCAGTGTCGTATTTGCTTCCCAAAATTTACCAGCTGGAAGTAATAAAAGTCATTGTTTGACTCACGAATGTATATCTTTTGGTGGGTGATTAAACAAATTGCAATCGACCCCCCCTATTTAAAACAATGGATCCGCCCCTTCTCATTGTCACATGCTTAGATCGATGTAAATGACTCACAACATTAATTTTAAATGGATCTCATTTAGAATGAAATGTTACCAGAAATCACAAAAAACATATAGTTAATTAAATTAGCACTGTGCGGTTAACCCTTATAGCGCGGGGATCGACTTTAGACGTCAGAATCTGAAATCTGCAGACGTCAGAATCTGACGACTAAAATCGAACCCCACACTGTAAGAATTAAGATATTTATGATGGTCGTAGACCCATAACATAGGTATTCAAAAGAATCGGAAAGAGATAACTAAGTCATTTATCATGATTTCAAATTGAAAAAAAAACCTTGGTCTCCACGGTTTCTAGAAAAAATAATTCAGCGCTTCAAGGGTTAACTGAATGTCAATACCAGCATAGGATAATAGCATTGACAATAATTGTTCTGTCGTTGTGCCGTTTAGTTGTCTGACCTGAAAGCAATGAAGCTTTATGCCCGTGTGGACTATATTAACCCTTTAAGCGCGCCTTTATACGTCATAATCTGACATCTCTAGATGTCAAGACTCCAACGTATAAAGACGATCCCCGCACTGTAAAAATTAAAATATTTATCTAGGCCGTAGATCCATACTATAGGTATTCAAATGAATCGGAGAAAGCTAATTTTTGATGATCTCAAATTGAAATAAACCTTTTGATCTCCATGATTTTGCAAAGTTATTCCAGCGTTGTAAGGGTTAAAGGTCATTTTATGACCTGCCATTACTGAGACATCCCCCCCCCCTCCCAGTGTCTCCTCACCTCGGGGTGAGAATCACTGAAGTTGAGTGGATGATCTGCCCTGCGAAGCCACGTTTTAGTGTCAGCTAAATGATGATTTCAAATTGAAAAAACAATTAAACAAATTAAATTCAGCGTTATAAGGGTTAGGGAACTTTAACAGTTAAAGTGCTAGGTTGTAGAATTGACTTACTATCCAGTTAATGTTGTGTCTCGCTACCACAACCCACAATTTCAAGTGAGTTTTTTTATAAACTAAGGACATCTTGAGTCAAAACGTATAATCTGACGTCTTTATAGTATAAACGTCATATTATGACGTCTGAACACTGTCCTCGCGCTGAAAGGGTTAACCCTTTAACCGCCGGGTTTTCATTTTTCACTAGCACATTAAGTAACACTTTTTAAACATGTTAAAGATAAAATGTGACATCAATCAGCAGTATTTGAAAACAGTTGACCTCCATTTTGTCAAGTCTGAATAATTTTCACTCACTTCAAGTTGTGGATCGCGTCAGCGAGACACAACTTGAAATGGGTGAAAATTAAGATTGCATTATTTGGCGGTTAAAGAGTTAATGAACTTCCAGTTTATTTGTATATGCCATGCATGTGCGGTATCTGGCGTCACTCTGAAATCAGTAACCATGGTAACCATTTTAAAGAAAGCTGATTTTATATCTCCATCAACCATAATTAAAAGTAGGTATCTGTCATTTTGCAGATTTTGAAGATAACATTTAGTGTGAGCACGAAATTGTCCCAATGTTGGTTCATTGTTGGCCCACCGTCTACGACGCTGTCTCAACATTAGACCAACATTGCAAATATGATCAAATATAAACTACTATATCATTGCCAAAACATAATACCAGCACTACGGCGCAGCTGTTTTTTTTCTGTGCATTGCGCCGGTTTTGCATAGGAAGGGAAATAATTTCGCGGCGAATTTTCATCGAATTTCACATCTGTTCGCGGGCTGCCGCCGCGGCATAACTCGCCTTCGCACTGGTAGCCTATTTTTGTACGGAAGCGTGGAAACAACATGATAATTTTTTTTTTATCTCGTTATAACGACGTATAAGTTGTTAAATCAACTTAGTATAAGGCGTTAAATCGACTTAGTCGTTAGTAAGTCGATTTAACGACTTATAAGTCATTATAACGACGTAGTTTAAGTCAATTTAACGACATATAAATTGTTATTACGACTTATACTAAGTCGATTTACCGACATTTAAGTCGTTATAACGAGATAAAAAATATTTTTGTCATTGCCTTTTAACGCTTCCGTAAAAATCCATCAGCGCGAAGGCACGCTATGACAGCACGCGAAGAAATTTGATGGAAATTCGACGCGAAATGTATAACCGGCGCGACGCGCGTAAAATTCAAACAATTTTGAAATTTTGAAATTGTTCGCATTGCCCTTCGCGCCCGCGCTCGGCTGGTATATTTTGTCAATGATCCAATAGTGTATAGTTGAATCTGTTTTTAAATATATGTATTGGTCAAAAGCTAAATAAAAGAAAAATTAAAATGACTAAATAGTGTATAGTTGCATAATTATAATCTATTCAGGTCAGGTCCTTTTCGATCAATGTGAATTAATGTGCATGTATGCCATCATGTAAAAATGAAATAGTCAATAATAGAGTACCATTATGCATGTATGTAGCTAATTGCCATGTAATATATACAGTTACTTCACTGCAATGTTTTTACTGTTGTATAATATTAACTTACAAACATGATTCATATACGTACTGATGGTTATACGTATATATGTATTCATTTATAATGTATAGGCCTACCCATAATCCATAATCGTGTGTTAATCATGTTGATTGACATTTCAACTAGAAGTCTTCATAGTCGTTTATATTGTGAAGGCATATTATTGAAGATAAAAGTCAGGTTTTTTTAACCTTAGAAATTCGAAATTAAATAATTTAAATTTCCAACCACTTGAAGTTGTCTCGCTAGCGCGAACCACAACTTGACATCAAACATTTGCAAATATTGATGTTTAAACACACATTTCGTGGCAAATAACTGCAATTTAAACATCTAATAAAACGGATTAAAAACGACTTTTTGTGACGTATAAAGATAATCCCCGCGCTGAAAGAATTAAAATATTTCTAATGGTCATACTAGTAGACCCATTACAACGGTTTTCAAATGAACCGGAAAAAGCTAAGTAAAATATTTATGATGATTTAAAATTGAAAAAAAAACCTTTGTTCTCCATATTTTTTTACAAAACATTTTAGCGCTGTAAGGGTTAACCCTTTCAAGCCTGGATTTACCATTGTCATCTTCATCCACTACAAGCCGCGAATTGCTGTCGCAATTCTCGACTTGTAGTGGATGTAGATAATTTGAAGTGAGTGAAAAATTAATGAAAATTGCAATGTATTGGTAAACCGGTTTCATGGAAATTTTCATTCCAAAACCCCTAGTTGAAGGAAATTAAGTATGATTTCATGGATGTAAAATGATGCTTTAATGCATCGTGAGGACTTAAAGGATTAAACATCTAATAAAACGGATTAAATACTACTTTTTGTGACGTATAAAGATGATCCCCGCGCGGAAAGAATTAAAATATTTCTAATGGTCATACTAGTAGACCCATAAGAAAGGTATTCAAATAAACCGGAAAAAGTTAAGTAAAACATTTATGATGATTTAAAATTCAAAAAAAACCGTTGGTCTCCGTGTTTTTTTACAAAATATTTCAGCGTTGCAAGGGTTAGCCCTTTTAAGCCTGGATTTACCATTGTCATCTTCATCCACTGCAAGCCGCGAATTGCTGTCGCAATTCTCGACTTGTAGTGAATGAAGATGATTTGAAGTGGGTGAAAATGAAAAAATATACTGTTATTTTTAAAACAGTTCCATAAAAATGTTCGTTCTAAAACCACTAGGTTTCAGAAAATTAGGTCATTATTGAGTGATGCAAAATGATGCTCTTATGCATCGTGAGGGTTTAACCGTTCAACCGCCAAATTATTCAATTGGAATTTTCACCCACTTGAAGTTGTGTCTCGCTGACGCGATCCACAACTTTAGGTGAGTGAAAATTATTCAGATTCGACAAAATGGAGGTCAACAAATGTCAAATCTTGCTGATTAATGTCACTTTTTATCTTTTACAGGTTTAAAAGCTGATTTGTAATGTGCATATAAAAAATGTATAAAACGGCACCGGCATTTAACCCTTTAAGTCCTCACGATGCATTAAAGCATTATTTTACATCCATGAAAACAGACTGAATTTTCCTACAACCAAGGTTTTTAGAACGGAAATTTCCATGAAACTGGTTTACAAATACATGACAATTTTCTTTAATTTTTAAACCACATCACACCATCTTCATCCACTACAAGTCGAGAATTGCGACAGCAATTCACGGCTTGTAGTGGATGAAGATGACAATGGTAAATTCAGACTTGAAAAGGTTAAAGGGATAAGGGTTGAGGCCGATACACACGATGAGACTTATCTCATGAGATTTGTCTCACGAGGCAAGTTGTAAAGTGAACCTCACCGTCTGTAGCGTGCTTGACCCTCACATCGATGGATTGTTTGTGTTTGAACCATGGAGACTGAAGGGTTTTTCACAATTTAAAATCATCATAAATGTCTTAGTTAGCTCTTTTCACTTCATTTGAATACCTATGTTATTGAGACATATATATACAGGTTGGACATTATTAGCATTCAGACTATTTTTATATGTGCCCTAGTTCATGTAGTGCGTTTGCTAGTGAAAGTGCTAGTCCGGCCCTGAGAAGGAGGCTGGTATTATACATGTACGTGACGTTTCGTAAGGTCTCACTCAACAGAAAAAAATGTGGGTCATCCTGCGTTCATAACCCTAACAACGCAGAAATATTGTGTATAAACCATGAAGACCAAAGGTTTTTTTTTCAATTTGACTCTTCCTGTTTCACTTCATTTGAATACCTATGTTATGGGTCTATGGCCATTAGAAATAGTTAATTCTTCCAGTGCAAGGATCGATTTTAGACGTCAGATTATGACGTCTAAGGTCGGTCCCTGAACTGAAATGGTCAGAATACGCTCGCCATAACATCAATATTATATAATACAAGATAAAACTGGATGCCATACATGTGCTTGATACCTAATTGGCAGATCACATATTCAAGGCCAGCTATCATTGTGCCATTGTTCGCAAACCTCTTCATCATTAGACGAGTGCTTGTGGAACTACGGCATAGTCATTGGTAAACAGAATGATTAAGCTAAGCGAACACGAGGCGTTGAACCAACTTTGTTTAGATGTTGGCCTCCCGTCTGCGGTGGTGGCCCAACATTTAAACAACATTGGATCATTGTCTGATGTACTTGTGAAATGGTACAGTGATTGGTAAGCTGAACGATAAAGCAATGCAAACATGAATAGTTAAACCAACATTTAGACCACATTGGATCACTGCATCGTGTTCGCTAGGGACACAGCAAACACGAAGCATTTGTATAGCATTTATACAACGTCGGCCCAACGTCTTCGACGTTGGTCCAACATTGTATAAATGCTATGCAAATGCTTTGTGTTCGCTATGGAGGCACTGCTGATAATAGTTGATTGCTCAGACTGTAGATTATGTGCGCTCTGCCAGTTGTGTATATTTATGATTTGGTTTTGTTAATAGCTTACTGAGGCGAATATTCTAACTAGCAATTGGTTATTATGTGGTAAACTCAACTGCTCGATTCCGCTACTCTGTTGTTTTGCTGCTTTAGAAAATCTTATTTATTATTTTACAATATTTGCATGGTGAGATACAGGTATTTATCAATGGTGCTAAGTGTAAGAACACCTCGCAATAGATAGCTGTATCATATTAAGATAGATTTATTATATTATATTATTTATATATATTATAGATAGACATGATGGAAGTATCATATTAAGTAACTAGGGTGTGTGTGGTATACTATTGAACATATAATAACAATCAGCAAAATCATAAGCACACATACAAAATGTTGATTCCAGGACTAAAATGTGCTTGAATAAATTGTCAATACTTACAGAATGCTAATAATATAAATTATACAAGGCAGGTAAATGTAAATTGTGTACGCATGATTCTATGGAATGTGGGGAATGCTGTGCGAATAATTTAAAAATGAAGCCTGTATATCATTTTCTAGAGTGGTATCCCAACATGGTGTACGATATAGGTATAATATATATCCAAAATTGCAATGTCTGCTTACTTTTAACTCTATGGGGCCTTAATTTACCATTATCATCTTCATCCACTAAAATCCGCGTATTGCTGTCGCAATTCTCGCCTTGCAGTAGATGAAGCTTATTTTATGTGGTTTAAAAAATAAAGAAAATTACCATGTATTGGTAAACCAGTGACATGGACATTTTCGTTCTGAAACCTTTAGTTATAGGAAAATTCAGCTTGTTTTCAGGAATATAAAATGATGATTTAATGCATCATGGAGATTTAAGGGGTTTAAGTAAGCAGTTAAGGGTCTTTTGGCTTTGCAGATCAGTATTGTATTGGCACCTGGATGATCAGTTTATGTATAAAATCACACAGAATAATCTTGTTACGTGCATCTCATGCCATGCTTGTGGTTCTGATGTTGTTATTTGCCCTACTCTGTTGTGCCAAGGCAAACAACATAAGGCTGGATATAGTCCAGTTGCCGTCCAGAGAACCTAGAAATTGTGAGAAGTGTAAGGTTTTTCGATTGATTCATGTTCCCAATGGGTTTATGAACAAATTCAGCTTTGTTGCCCAGACAGCAACTTTGGGCAACTTTTTTAATTAGCATAATTAACATAATTAGCATAATTAGCAATGGGGAGTAATGCCAAATGTTAATTTTGAACCAATGGACGTACACAAATCTCCAATACCACATTTCAATATAATTCAGACATAAGGAATTCATTTCTGACATTAATGGTTATAAAGAAATCTAGGTCAAAGGGAATGATTATGATGCAAATTAAACTAAATTGACCAATAATATGAAATTGACAGTGCCCAGGACGCCCACGACCTAATCAGTGTAAAAGAGTAACGTTAGTCATAAATAAATTGCAATTTAATCTGAAGTTATATTCACAGAATTCAGTGTATACCTAAATATATACATATTTCTAGGAGTTTTCCTTTAGGGGGGTAGGCCTAGTAGTTACGTTATATATTGATATAGATTATTAAAGTAAGTATTGTGTTAGCAAACACCAGAATGCCAATTATATTCTTCTTGTAGCTCATTATTTATAGGCTATGTAGACATAGGCCAACAATTGTTATACTTCACACATTAAAATAGTTGGGTTCTTTTGCTTCACTTTTACAATAAAACCCTTATATCTATGCAGCTGCTGTACCTGAAAACTCACCCTTGAATACCCCTAAACCTGCTATAGTCTAATTTTGTCCAGGTAGGTCAAAATTGGCCCTTCTGTGAGTATCAATTCTAGGGTAATTAGCCATATGCCTATCGCTGAGTCATTCACAGGTCCGTGTACAAACTAAGACAAGGGGGGGGGGTACAGAACGACCATCCCTAAATGTAATATGGGGGCTGGGGGCATACCGCATAAATGTTAAAAAAATAGGCTCTATAGCTGCATTCTGGCGCAATTTAGAGGTAAAAATTCTTCCAATGGCAATTTTCATTCAATTTTTGGTCTAACCTGCAGCTATACACAGGCTACAGTAGGCCGACATACGTAAATAAACAGCGCATTATACTTGCTGGCAAAACAAAGAGGTTCGTGTCATGGGCCACACAAATTAAAGATTGATGGGCGTCCACATAATTATCACGACATGACAACGGCCCTGTTTCAATAAAAACAGTGAAATAATAATTTTGCCCAAAAAAGTTATCCATACAATTAACACAGGCTACCTGGGTGTTATTGACAAGGTGTGGACAACACAGATATAACAAACCATTGAAACATACTCTAACATCCTAACACTTCATGTACGATAAGCTTATATATACAAAAAATCTAACAGTTCATTGTTTTCTATCCCCCCGACTTCGGACTCGCCCTCCTCCTCTTCCTCCTCAACATGAATTTCCTCTGATTCTTTGCAACAATCATCTAAGACTGAATGAAATGAATGGGAGTTATAGGCCACCTTTGTACACATATAGACTAAACTGGGCCAGGGAAACCTCCTGACAATGGTGAGATGAATGAAATGACGCTGCCCTCCAGACACAGGATTCTAAATTCGAGCCCTCGCGGTCTGAGGCCGAGCACGATACCACTCGGTCGCGGAGGCTCTCCACAATATCTAAGACTGATGACACCAAGAAGCTTAGGAAGTAAATTTCATCACTTGCGAACCTTCTGCAATCTGCCAGCCAAAGTTGGCATCTCTTGAGTTGCTTTTGATTTGTGACATTTCCGGAGCGAGAGCCTTCCACATTTGGAGACGAGCGCGACGATTATGGAGATCCAGGTTGATATTCGTAGGGGGGGGGGGCAGGGAATTCAGTGTAGGAGGTTTTTTGCGATGGATGTTGTACCGGTGCAGTTGACAATATATTCTCTGAGTAGACTGAAAATGTCTGACCTATTATATCCATCAAGTCACTTTCTGTGACATCATGTTCCCCCAGTACCTCATCTAGTGCAGGAATATTGTTTTTTTTTAATGCTGGGACCTTGCCCTTTCCACATGGGAAAGAAACCGTGTCGCACTGTGACAGACCTTGGCATTTCCTCTCAGCGCAATGACAGCATGGTGGTAATATCAAGCACTGATCTGTCCTACTGCCTCACCTTTTTCACCAAATTTCAACTTGTAGCTTACCAAGGTTATTTCAGCCTCATTGTGATGTACAAGACAGTTTTCTCTTCCCACCATGCTGATGTGGTGTCCATGACTGAAACTGCAGGGAAGTTGATTCAGCTGGCGCTTGTTGGCTGTGGTTTATTGCATCGCGATTTAGAAGTCAGTTTATATATATTGCAGCACCCTCACCAGCTCTTCTCTGACACTTATGATCTTTGGCACTTAATTCTTCATATGCCTATCGAGCAAAGATGACAAAGACAGTTGCACCTTGGTACTTTTCACCACTTGTGAGGCATGCCTTACAACTGTCTGCAATGTCTGCCTTCATCAGTACAGACCTGTCATCCTTTAGCAGATATCCAAATGAAATAAATCTGGCTTTATGCCCTCCTGTGCACATACAGGCTAAATTGGGCCAGGAGAACCTCCTGAGGATGGTGAGATGGGTGAGATGACACTGCCCTCCAGACACGGGATTCGAAATTCAAACCCTGGAGGTCTGAGGCCGAGCACGCTACCTATCGGTCACGGAGGTCCCCCACAATACTGAGTTTCACAAGTGGATGAGGAAGAAACATTTTTGTTGTTTTTTCAAGCCGCCGAGACCGGTAAACGAACAACCGAACACTAGCGTGAAAGGCAGCGGTGCTAACCACTACCCTAGGGCCGCCGCCCAGCAGATTTACAAATTCATCGACCAAAGAATGTTGTACAGGGGAAAGCTCGTACTGAAACACTGGAAGGAGTTGAATGTTTCGCTGCTGCCCATCAATCTTGAAACCCTGAAACACTGGACCGACAAGACCACAATACTGCAAACTCTCGCATTTGTTGTTTAAATATAAATTTGATAAAATTATACATGTTATATGGCATTGACCTTGACCTTTAGTCGTCACCCATTGTTTAAAACATATGTAACAGTCGCCTATATCTCAACTTGACCGCGATATTCACCAGATACACCAGTGGTGCAGACTGGGACACTGTAACTAGAACGGTTTCTTATATATTGCGGTCTTTATATATTGATTGGAAATAAGGCAAGCGTGACCTTTGACCTGTACGAACTGCAAAAATAGGTCAAGGTCACCCATGTTCGAATTTCAGCGAGATATTCGCCAGATACAAATGTGACCACTGCGGCTGAAACAGTTATTAATATATCGATCAGCCAAGGCTAGTGATAAATGGACGGCACGACGGACGGACGGCCGGACGGACAGACGAAAAAACTATTATAAGCGAGGCAGAGGATAAATATAAGATCAGAAGTGATTTGTTTTGATCTGACCTAAAAATAAATTTGATATTGGCAATTTTTTCTGCAGCCACAGGTTCAAAAGTAACGTTTTACCTTGGATCATAATGAAGATTAAGCCGATTATGCTAATTATTTTAATTATGCTAATAAAAAAAGTTGCCCAAAGTTGCCACTTGGGCAACAAACCTAAATTTGTCCAGTGACATCATAATAATATGAATCAGTCGAAACATCTTACACTTCTCATAATTTCTAGGTCCCCATTGAACATATAAGCGCAGCAACTGGACTAATATGACGTTGCCTTGCATGATAAGTGCCAACACCTATGACCGGTGACCAGTTGGTTTTATATTATCCTGTCATATATTATTTTATTATATAATTTTAATTCACTAATATGGTTGACAGGCCATGTAGAGGTCGTCTCGACCTGTTGTCGTCAACTAAAGTGAATAACATGTTCGAAAAAAATAATCAATTATTAATAATGATATTGTACCATTTTTGCATGTTTTAACTGGAAGTCAAATAAACGTAATTACAACATTTGTAATATCCAGGCAAAATGCCGTAACTGCATAACATATATTAGGCAGACAAAATACCGTAAGTGACATGATGTAGATACGACAGTTTGCCGCGATAGGTTAGTCGGATTAAAATAGTTTTTTACAGGTATACACGTAGGCCCCTATCTATGTTTTGTTGGATCACGGGATTCAGAATCGTGACTGTATGCGGGAAACATGTAGACCTGTCTGATAGTTCATACGAAATCGATTATTTTCATGGATTTTTAGAACCTTAGCCAACCGAGATATAATGTAGCATCTGCAATAATTTTTAAAACGAGATATCGCAACAATAACATCGTTTAAATGTAAAAATTGAAGTGACCGTTTAATTTTTCAAGTCTCGAGCTAGATAAGATCTACTCTTTATCGTGTGAAACCTGACTACGATCGATGAAAATGAAAAAAAGTGTGGTACACATCATTTATATTCCTCATTTTGCATGACTACTTCCATGGAATTGTATAAAAATAGATAACCATTATATTGTATGAGTCACCAGCTTCAACTCACCTTTATCCACTACGAGTCGAGAATTGCGACAGTAATTCACAGCTTGTAAAATGAAATGAAATGAATCGGGCTTTAGGCCACCTTTGTGCACATATAGGCTAAACTGGGCCAGGAGAACCTCCTGCGGATGGTGAGATGATTGAGATGACACTGTCCTCCTGACACAGGATTCGAAATTCGAGCCCTGGCGGTCTGAGGCCGAGCACGCTACCTCTCGGTCACGGAGGCTCCCCACAATACTGACTTTCACACGTGGATGGAGAAGAAACATTTTTTGTTTCTTTCAAACCGCTAAGACCGGGAACCGAACCCCGAACTCTGGCGTGAAAGGCAGCGGTGCTAACCACTACCCTGGGGCCCCCGCCCTTCACAGCTTGTAGTGGACCGACATTTTAATGATAAGTTTCATTTTTGAAAAAAGGTTAAAGGGGAGCTGTGATCTAAACTATAGAGTTCAATTCATGGCAGTGTCAGTGTACATGGTGAAAACCTGACAACTGGGAAGATTCTATGGAAATCGTACTGCCAGATCGCGTAGGCAATCAGAAAAAAAACTTTTAAAACCCATCACCTGATTACTGTACAATAATCAAGTGCCAAATTTATTCTCAATAATTTATGGTGATCAAGTTGCGTCCATTGTTAAAGTGCCTGCGCCCCACTGTGACAAGAATAATCATGTCGCCTGTGATAACTCAAGGGAGAGAATAGAAATTTGAATAAATTTTCTCATATCCCTGTCCTATTATCGGTGGCATGATCTGTCACATAGCGGGACTAGCTAATCACCGCCGGTCAGTCTGTATTGTTCTTCAGCTAACACATGTCACGCCCAAAATGTCACGTTTTAGCTTTTAAAGCGCTTAAATATTTTTGTAGAAACTATGGAAAAAAATGTTTTTTTTCAATTTGAAATAAATGTGTTAGTTGGCACTTTCCGCTTTATTTGAATACTTATGTTATGGGTCTACTGCCATTATAAATGTTTTAATTCTTTCAGTGCGGGGAACGTCTTTAGACGTCAGAATCTGACGTCTACAGACGTCAGATTCTGATGTCTAGAGACGGTCCCAGTACCGAAAGGGTTAATCTGAAGGCGAAGACATGCTCAATGTCGTGTGCTTACTTAGTTAACCTAATAACAGGCACACCCAGTATTGTCTGCAACAGAGACAATGCGCTATTGATGGTCTCTATGGTGTATTAAGCAAGTGATAATGAATAACTATTGATCGAGTTTAAAACTACCATCAACATGTTTAAATTTCAGTTCTAAAAATTTGCATAAAGTTTTTGTTACAATACTCAAGCGTAACAAGCGATAATGAAACCTACATTATTTTAAAACTGTCACCAACATGATCGATTTACAGTGATGCATGGTTGTCATAGTTATGAAAATTACTCCACAGACTTTGTTACACTACTCGTCTCGTTTCCGTAGTTTATCATCAACTTTGTAAACACAAACTATTTGTAAAACATTAATACAAAGACTTTAGCCCAACATTGTATACATGTTATGCAAATATTTTGTGTTTACTGGGAAATTGTGTTCCATTTGTAAAGACTTGGCTTCACACTTTACCTGTTTACTGCCTGTCTCTATTATGTGGGGGTGATATCGATATAATACCATAGTTCAATCATTTTTTGCTTTAGTTCTATATGACACTGTCATGGGCCGAGATGACGTGAGTAAACACACAGGTGGACGTCTCCTGTCCATGGGTGTGGTCATGTCAACATGCCGACGTTCACATGATATGATATGCAAACGGTGTTCATTTGAGTGCGATATGGGAAAATACAGCACTCGTCCTATGAATGAGGTGTGAGCCTTTAGGCGAACCCCTTATTCATTGGACATGTGCTGTATTTTCACACATCTTACGAAAATAAACAACGTTTGTATTTTCTTACACGATCAAGTCACACATAACATACTACTACCATACATTGTGCTCAATCTACAGCTAGAGTGCGATACGGGCTGATACCCATATACGTCTCATAGTAAAAACCAGAGCACAGAGTGCGATATAGTAACATATTTTTGTTTTCATTAACCCTTTTAGGCCTGAATTTACCATTGTTATCTTCATCAACTACAAGCCGCGAATTGCTGTCGCAATTCTCGACTTGTAGTGGATGAAGATGATTGGATGTGGTTTAAAAATGTATTGGTAAACCAGTTTCATAGAAATTTTCATTCTAATACTCTTGGTTTCATGGGAATTTTCATTCTAATACTCTTGGTTGTAGGAAAAATAAGTCTGTTTTCAGGGATGTCAAACTATGCTTTAATGCATGGTGAGGGCTTAAAGGGTTAACTGAATAGGTGTAGGTTGACGTAACCCTTTCAGCGCGGGCGACGCTTTCACGCCAGGCGGGATATTTTCATGAGAAGAAAATATGAGCGGAAAATAATAGAATCATATTGTAATAGCAGTTCCTATTCTTCACGATTCGTAAAGAATATCTCACGATTCGTAAAAAATAACGTTCACGCACGGACCCAGATGGAAGGGGGGGGGGGGGTGGCGGTTGGGGCGCAGGGGGCACACGCCCACCCTTTTTGCCCAAAATTCTTTAAAAAGTCCCGTAAACCTCAAACAAATCCTGCGGGCGAGCCACCAAACCCCCCACGCACACTGTTTTTTTAATCCTGGAACCGCCCCTGGCGTTTTTAATTATGTTAATGTAGGCAAATTGTCAGAATCGAGCAAGCATAGATTTAAATATGGCTGGGTACATAATTAATGATAGACAATGATATATCACATATTGTACACCCTTGAAGCGCCACGTTATCGAACATATGTTTTCACCCACTACCGCGAACCACAATTTCAAGTGGGTGACAATCACTTACACTGTGTTATATGAGTCATAATTTATGCCAATTCTGAAGGACAAATAAAATAGCTACTCTCTTGTCCCTAATAGACGAACCGGTTCGCTTGTTCAAACGACGGCCCATTTTGCATACAGGTTCGTTTGTTGTGTATAGGTTCGTTTATTGAAAAAAATACCAGAGTCGCCCACAGCAGGCTGAGTTTGGTGTATTTTGGGCGATTATAGTCGCCCATAGCAGTGTAAAGGTTAATACGAATTCTCTTCTAGAATGTGGTCCAAGGATTATATACATGTACACAAATACCTGAATAATACAAAATGCACAGAATACAATGATGTCCAACTTTATCTCAGATACCTTGATATATCAAGATCTTTTTTCCAAGAGGTGTTTTTGTGAACAGGTTCTATTAACAAAAATAGATGATTTTTCCAACAGGTGCTTTTATTCCGAACGCTTTTCTATTAGGGACAAGAGAGTAAAAAGGGTTATAGACATGATAGCACTTCAACCCTTACAGTGCGGGGATAGACTTTAGTTGTCAGAATGACGACTAAAGTCCATCCCCGCGCTGTGAGAGTAAAAATATTTATAATGGCCGTAGACCCAGAACATGGGTATTCAAATGAATCGGAATGACCCGAATAAGACATTTGTGATGATTTCCAATTGAAAAAACCACTTTAGTCTCCATGGTTTACATAATTTTTTTTAGCGCTTTAGGGGTTAGGGGTTTAATGGACAAACCCACAACCCATCTTCTCTACAGCAAGGCTAGGCTTCTCTAGGTCGCAGACCTGCGCCCTAGAGAAATCTATCCTTGCTGTAGAGAAGATGTTACAGCCTAGCTTCAGTCATGGTTGTTACGAACTCACAACTTTGCCAGGCTAGTGCAGTGCAATTTTGACTTTTATTGTTGAAACCCATTCTTCTATAGTCGGATTCACATTAATCGTGGTGAATAAATTTCCCCGATTTCTCAGTAAATTCTCAACCAATTTTCTTAAATTTTACACACACTATTTTCCATTCATGTCGTAACCACCCTGAAAGTTAGAAAATTTGACATGTGGTAAATACATAAAAAATGTTGCCCTCTATAAAAGCGTCTCAGAATTTTATTACATATCAAATGGTCTAACTTCTACAATACTTATCAAAACTTCGCGAAACTTTCAGGGTAGTCACGAGATCCTGGTTGATTTAAAGTGAATCTGACTATAATGATATTTTAGAACTAAAATTGCATTGATCACCTGGTGATGTACGCACCACCCAAGTTTGACTACCATGAATAAAATGTGTGGTACGCTTGACCCCTTTTGGAAGTTAACGTCTAACCCGTACGTTAGACGTCCGAATCTGACGTCTATAGTGAACGCGTAGAGTTATGATCACATAATTCGTCCCCCTGGATATGAAAGGGTGTATCTGCACACTTCACAAAGTGGCAAAAACACCCTTTCATTTCCAGGGGGACGATATATAACCGTTTTCAGCATTTGTGTACATATTGCACATACCCCAGTATTTTTTACCCAAGTCTGGAAATTGTGGATCGCGATCCACAATTTCAAGTTAACAAATTTACTTTTATGATTTAGATCTTTAAAAGCTAAGATGTTCTTTACAGCTTTGCACAACGTACGAAACTTATAGGTTTGATATTAAAACACACCACTACATTATTTTCTTTGTCCGACCACTACATGGTAGGCCTAATGGTGCTATAATCAGTCAGGTGTGTCCAAGCTGTTGATTATGAGGGATCCTCATTATGTTCGGATGTGTTTTAAGTCAGTTTAAACCCTCGGAGCTATACATTCTTAGCTGTAGAAAAGGCCTAGGCCTCAGCGTTTTCTACAGCTAAGAATGTAGAGCCCCTCGGGCTTTATCCTATACATAGGAGGTACTTTGCCAGGTTTAATTGGCTGATCTATAGGGTCCAGTAGAATCAGTAGTGATTATTACACAATAAATCCGGTATTAATTTCATTCCATATTTCTTTTCATATGTATACGTTAACCCTAAGAGCACTGAGATATTCAATTTAAATTTTCTGTCACTTGAAGTTGTGTCTCGCTACCGCGATTCACAACTTCAAGTGACTAAAAATTTGTGTGATTTGTGAAATTTTAATCCCAAGATAAATTGAGTGTTTCAAGATTGAAAGCATATTTTACGTTGAACAACTGGTTATAGAGGTGGAAGTAAAACAATGAATGTCTACTGTAGTTGACATCAGTGTGCAAAGGGTTAATACAAAGGCTAATCTCTGTGTTAGCATTGCAGTCAAACCAGAGTTGTTCCCAGTAAATGAGAGATATTGACCCACCATTGGTTTAATATTGGTTCATCGTCTGCGACGCTGGCCCAACATTAAATCAACAGTGGGTCAACGTATATTATTGACGGGGACCCTTTAAACCCTAACGATGCATTAAGGCATCATTTTGCATTTCTAAAGGGTGACTTAATTTCCTAAAACATAGCTTTTTTAGAACGATTTTTTCATGGAACTGGTTAATAATAACAACTTTTTTTTCATTTATCACCCACTTCAAGCCATCTTCATCCACTACAAGTCGAGAATTGCGACAGCAATTCGCGGCTTGTAGTGGATGAAGATTACAATGGTAAATTCAGGCCTGAAAGGGTAAAGTGAAGATTGAGAGACGATCGATCACCAGCACCAGCCAGAAGGTTTAATTATCTCGCCCACGCACTAGCCCCCTCCCCGCAAATACACATCTGTTGTCCTTACTCAATTTAAGTTTAATTTAAATAGGTACACAGCGGTTGCATTTCCTGGGTTTGCAAGTGAACGTACCGATGTGGTACCGATGAGGTATACGTTGGTATCCAGCAGACAAAAGACGCTGATTCAGTGCTTGTTTAAAGTGACTCAATCAGGCTTCAAAGAATAAGTATATTTATTTTGGCTTTTCATGTCTATGGACATGTTCACATTACATGGCCATATGAAGAAACCAAAATAAAATACTGATCTTTTGATGATCTTAGCGTGATTATGTCGCTTTAAATAGCACTGGATGAACACATCGTTCCACTTGGAAGAGAAAGGGCGTAACTGCCACTTTACAAAGTGGCAGGTACACCCTTTCTGTTCCAAGGGGACGATATGTTTATTCCTGGACTAACGGCCCGGATTTCTGGGCAGTAAAATGAATGAAATAACAACTTCTATAGCGCCTAGCTCCTCGGAGGGCCGAGCTCAGAGGCGCAATCAATCCTTATCAAATTCCAAAGAAGAGTCGAGGGAAATAGGCATAGTCGTCATCAGGCAGCCGGGACGCAGAGGAGCTAGGGCGGAAAAGCCAGATCGAAGAAATGCGTTTTAAGCAGTTTTCTGAAAGAGGATTTTTTTAGCTACATGAAGGTGTGCAGGCAGTAAATTACGGAGAGTATAGGACCGGAAACAGAGAAGGCACGATCACCGAGCTTAGTTCTGATACGTGGTTATTTGAGCTTATTTGTGTTGTTTGATCGTAGATGTTTTACAGAGTTTTACTGGAGTTTTGAATAGCCCTGGATGAACACATCGTCCCCCTTGGAAGAGAAAGGGTGTGGCCGCCACTTTACAAAGTGGCGGTTACACCCTTTATGTTCCAAGGGGACAATATGTTTATTCCTGGGCCAGCGGCCCGGGGTTCTGGACAGTAACTTACCTTGGTATGTTGACCAGGAGGGATTGACAATACCCAGTATTCCATGCAGGAAACCGATAAAACTGAGAGCGACACCAATGTAGCGGAACCTGACGAACAGACCGTGCTCCCAGAAAGCCATCAGGTTGCCCCACTGGTTCACTGTGAGCTTCACTGTGCTCGGGTCATGCATGGCGTCCCTGCGTCTCTGTTGCATGGCGGGGAAGTGCTCCACCAGTTTGGGGTGAGTGTTGGGTAGATCCAGGTCCGCTATGTGACGTCCTTCCATCTCGGGACTGACGAACATGACGCTTTCTTTACGAGCCTTTCTCACGGGGGTGGACACACGTGTTCGCTCCATCTCCTTCTGGCGCTGCTCTATGGAGTCCATCCTGCGTTTGAAGGAGGTCCTACGTTCCTGTGACCACTTGAGCCAGGCGGATTCAGAGTGCATGCCCAGGAAAGCGCCCTGTATGGAGTTGGACCTGGAGAGACTGGGTGTGTTGGCGGGGGAGGGGTCATGGCTAGCTCGGCGTGGCCTGTCCATATAGCGGGCCACTTCAGAGTCCATAACAGTCACAGACGAGGTGGAGGCTCGCCTTCTGGAAGCAGCTTGCTGAGCACGGGCTCCAGCCCGGGGCTGCCAGCTGTCAACGGGTACTGCACGTGCTGCTTTACCGCGCTCACCCCCGGCTTGATGATGCTGTTGACGCTGTCGCTGATCGTGCCCCTCCTGTTCCAAATTGGTGTGTGGGTAGTCTCGGCCCCCTCCCCCTGTCCCCACTGTACGTCCGCGATCCTGACGTGTGGGGGTGCAGTGTCCCGGTGACCGGGTATAATCCTTGGCTCTGCCCCCCGCGCTATATATATTCGGGTCACCGGGGTTGGATCGGGGGTAAGAGCGGTCAGGTGAGGGGGACAGAGCCGTAGGTGAAGGTAGACCTACCGTATCCCCGTAACCACTAGTCTCCGTGGAGCTGAGGGCATGGATGCGCTGCAGGCTGTCACCCAGGCCGCTGGTTTCTGCTGAGCTTTGAGCGTGGATCTTTCTCAGGCTCTCTCCTCGATCACTGTAGTCATTGAGCGGGATGGCTTCTCCTGCACCCCCTGCAGCAGATGTAGATCGTCTCCCTGGCTTCATCTGGGACATATGGTCCTCGGGACCTGATCCCTGTGCCGCCCCGCCAGATACACGCGAATCCTTACCCTGCATGTGGGTCTGGTGGGACTGCATTTTTGCCGGCACCTACAGCAGTGCTCGGTCTCTTGTGTCACATTTGGCGGAGTCTCATCACACCTGGGAGCTGGCTGGACCTCAGACCTCGTCCATGTTGCTGTTGCCGTAGAGACCAAAGCTTCCTGGATGCACCGAGGCCACGTTCCCAGAGAGACTTGAACCCCTGGCGTCCAGAATCAGACTGACCGGTGAGTGGCCGTGTGGTTTTGCACGATTATCGTCGCTGACTGGTGCGCATCTTACATTTAGGATATTGTCGTCTGGCTTGTTTTGGATGCTAACCTGCCTTGGTTATACGGGCTGCTGGGTGTTGCCGACACGATGCCTCCCCATAGCCCGTCTCGCTGGCAATCTGACTGTATAAGAGGCCTGGACTGGTTGCTGCAGCTCGCTTCCTGCACACGGCAATCAGCGGCCGGTGGTCCAATACAGCAATGATGCAGATGGTCGCTGCAGTCTGCCGGCAACGGGCGGCGTAGGTAGACGGAGATGCGAGGCTGGCTTTATTAGAGGCAGCTCGTGAAAAAGCCGCACTGACCAGGCCGCATGCCGTGAAGTCCATCATAATGACAATAATTCCTGGTCACCTCCAAAACAATACCAACAGCTTCTGTCACCAAGGCATGCATTATTCACGGCGCACCGCGCACCCCCGACAAACATCAGCCGTGTCACCTATGTTGTTTTAATGTTCGGCTAGCGTCGAAGACGCTGGCCCTACTTTTAAAACAACATACAGGTTCAACATCACGTGATTTCTTGGTCGCCCCGCTAAATGGTGTATCAGCTTCAAGCACCCTGGATATGTGTCTTCATATCTAATTAAAATACAGGCGTGTAGTAAAATATTTTGTAGTATTGTGTGCTGATTATTCTGCGACTTATTTATCAAGATTAATCCTTACAGTGTGGGGATCGAATTTAGACGTCAGAATCTGACGTCTATAGACATCAGATTATGACGTCTAAAGTCGATCCCCACACTGTAAGAGAGCAACTATTTATAATGGTCGTAGACCCATAACATAGGTATTAAAATGAAGCAGAATGCGCTGACTAGGACATTTATGATGAATTCAAATTGAAAAAAATCTTTGGTCTCCATGGTTTGTACAAACATATTCAGCGCTTCATCATAAAGTTCTGGAAATCTGCGATGCTGAATGAATGATTGGATGAATGCTTAAATTAATGAATGGGAATTTAAGCTATTTTTGGGTTCATACAGGCTAAACCGGGCCAGGAGAATAAATGATTGGCAGATGAATCACAGTCATGTCCTTGCCTTCCAAAACGATTAAATTCGTGCGTCGCAGGCGGTAGTGCCGACCACTACACCAGGGCTGACCAATGCATCACATGACTGAATCAATCAAGTGGGAAAGAGTACAATACATGACCTATAAACCCTTGAAGTGCTAAAATATTTACCATGGGGACCAAATGGTTTTTCAATTTGAAATCATTATAAATGTCTTAGTTACTTCTTTCTGATTCATTTGATATGCTAAGGGTCTACGGCCATTATAAATATTGTAATTTCTTTCGGTGCGGATATCGTCTTTATACGTCAGAATCTGACGTCTACAGACGTTAGATTCCGACGTCCCCGCACCGAAAGGGTTAAGTTTTGGTTGCAAAATCGCTTGTCAAATTGTTTTCATTTATTTGTAGATGGCATTGCTGATGCAATTTCCAAGTTAAAATTACGAACGCATTTCTATTTGTGATAAGTATGCATCCACCACACTGAATTTTTATTTATTTATTAGGCTTTATATACATAAATATATACAGTAATATTGTACAATTATGCAATTGTAAGTAAAATTGTGTACAATAGGATGTCAAATACAGATGACTAGCACCCTTACTATGTGTAACATAGGATACAATTTTATATACACTTGAATTTAAAATGTAGAAGATAATTTTTATATACAAATTATATAAAATATATGTTTGCCGCTCCAAAACCAAAGATAAAATAGCTATATATTATTATAAAAAGAAGAAAAAAATAAATACAAGTGGAGCACTTATAAACATTCAGCAAAGTTGCTGAAGTATGAATTAAAACATTATGAATACACGTGTACCCAGCTGAAACGAGAAATCTACCCAGTGTAGGCACCCACCCAACACCGGGAATTATCCTCGCCCGTTCTAGGAATTTGTTTGACTGAAGATCTTTCACAAACCATTTTATCAATATCAGTGTAATTGACGATAACGAACAACTAGCAAATTTGCCTTCACTTTAGCCTTTATCCTGAGTTAATTTATTTAAATTTTCACCCACTTAAAGTTGTGTCTCGCTACCGCGACCCACAACTTCAAGTGGCTGAAAATTATGCATATTTGTTGAATTTGAGCACAAATATTTTAAAATCTTGATGTTTAGACACACATCCTATTCCCAATAACAGTGATTTGTTCGACTATTAAAACAGACTAACCCTTACAGTGCGGAGACCGTCTTTATACGTCATACTATTAGAACAGATTAACACGACAATAGTCGTGATCAGCAGAGCAAGGGTTAATGAACGCACTCGTAATTTACACAGGAATATGAACCTGCACCTGCTGATATAAACATAAAAATGATTGTAGGTGACAATACAAAAAAGAACTACAGTATTATTATTTTTAAATGAAGAGGCGTTATAACTAAGTAGTAAAGAGAATATTTTTGAAAAGCAGACATAATACATTTATATAAACTTGCTAGCTTGTGCATCGACCTGACATATAATTATGATATGACATGACATGACGGAATGACTTTCTATACATAACTGCAAAAATAAAAGTTTATATAAACTAAAAGAAACAGTATCTGAGGAGTGCATTGAACAGGTTGCACTGGGCGATACTGACATGCTTTATATTACATAATACAATTTACTTGAATTAAACTTTAATGACAAACAAACGCGTCTTTGATTATTAGGTATATATAAATTTGAATAAATCATTTAACCCTTTGACTTCCAGGCCGGGGTGCATGCCAGGATCCAGATATACTGGTTTAGGAGTTCTATTTTTCGTCATTTGAAGCTGGAATTGCTAACGCAATTTCCAGCTTCAAATGACGAAAAATACATAAATGTAGTATATATTTGACGAAAATTTGTGTCATTTTATGGTTACGTTCATTGACGAATGACGACGGAAATTTCCGTCATGTATGGTAGTGAAAAGGTTAAAGAAAGGGACGAAAAGCCGATTATTATCGCTTTATCCCGTAGATGTGTTTTGTAGTGACAATGGCTGACTCAAGTCACATGACAAAGCAAACATACGAAATGAGGCGGATAGTTCGGACTGTGTTGTACATAATATACATACATATACATAGCATATATCATACCTTTAGCCCTTAAAGCGCTGAAATATTTTAGTAAATCATGGAGACCAAGTGGTTTATGTCAATCTAAAAGATCATCAATGTCTTAGCTATTTCCGCTTGATTTGAACACCTATGTTATGGGTCGATGGCCGTTAAACGTTAAAAATATTTCAATTCTTTCAGTGCGGGGACCGTCTTTAGACGTCTTACGTCTACAGACGTCAGAAGAATCTGACGTCTACAGACGTCAGATTCTGATGTATAACAACGGTCCCCGCACTGAAAGGGTTAAACCTTCCGGCACCACAGGCTCATTTGTAGATCCATTTATTAACCCTTTCAAGCCTGAATTTACCATTGTCACCTTCATCCAGTACAAGCCGCGAATTGCTGTCGCAATTCTCGACTTGTAGTGGATGAAGATTATTTGATGTGGGTGAAAAATTAAAGAAAATTGCCATGTATTGGTAAACCAGTTTCATGGGAATTTTCGTTCCAAAACCCATGGTTGTAGGAAAATTAAGTCTGTTCTCAGGGATGTGAAATGATGCTTTAATGCATCGTGAGTCGATCATGTGGTGTCTAGGTGTTAGTTTAACTAATCCAAACAAATAAGATATACTGACCCAATGTTGAGTTAATGATGGTTCATCAATGGTTTCAGACCTAAATTTCTTGTCAACTTGTAGATTTGTGTACTTTTCAGGATGCCTTCGTGGATGATGTGGAAACAAAAGAAGGAGATACACTGCATCGTGGCACATTATATAATATAGTAGCTTTGCTTATTCCAATTAAATTTAACACTTTCTGAATCTTGTTATTTCAGCCTATTCAATAGAAAAAGATGAACATTTGTAATTTTTGTTGAGATTTGGATATAATTATATCACTAATATTCTTGATCAAAGATGTCTACAAAATGTTCTTGTATGTATATTATGTGAAATTTAACAATAAAGTATGTATTTTAATTATTTTGATTTTGTATAGCTGCACCACAACAGTATTTTGAACACTATTTAGTGTTCTAATCATGTTGCAGCTGTCAGAACACATAAATGTCGTCAAATTTGAAATTGAAAGCCAACATAACACTGGTGTCGTGCTATGTTCAAATCAAATTTCTATTGTTCAAGCTCTAAAATACGTGTTTTCAAATTAAAACATCAGTGTCTTGATAACTTTGTCTTCATTTTAAATTGACCGTTGATGTTCAAGACGGTCAATCGATGCTCGATTTGTAATTTTACTACCACTTTGTGTTCCAATCCTGTTGCAGTTTGATATTCTAGAATGAAAACCACTGTGCTTGTAAATTAAACACAATTACAGTTGCGTTATTAATAATGAACACCGATGTTCTTGTAATTTGAACACCATTACAGTTGCGTGTTCAAGAATGAGCTCCATCACGTGTTCTAATCCTGTTACAGTTTGTTGTTCTAATATTGGCGTTATGGTGTTCTAAAGTAGAACACCCGTTTTTAGAATGCACCCACTTGAAGTTGTGGGTCGTATATGAAAAAGCAGAATGGAATCTACCGCTTTGAGCAGTCGATTGCCTTTTTTCAGTCTTTGTGTTTGTTCATCAAAAAAAAATTGTAACAGAAATTTGCAAAATTCTCAAGTTTACCCACTTGAAGCTGTGGGTCGCGAGGCCGTATAATTAGTCCGAGCTTGACGTGAAAAGCATGGTTCAACGTCAGAGATTGACAGCATAGCAAAAGCTGTGGTTTTCTATGCTGGTGGTTAGTGTACGCTGAGACCAAACATTTCATGAAAAATGTGAGGGTAGCCCTATTTAGATGATAAATTCACCTATAAACCCAGTAAACACAAAACATTTGTATGACTTTATGCAATGTGGGACCAATGTCGAAGACGTTGGGCCGACATTGCATAAATGTCATACAAATGTCTTGCGTTTGCTGGGAAGACATGGCTTTAAGTCCCCACGTTATGGCATTATTCTAATGAGATATAAATCTGTCATTACAGAATGATATAAAAATAATTGATCAAACAATGACGCAGTAATTCATTGCGTAATCTATCTGATGCGCACCGTATTTTTGGGGTACAACTTTACGAGTGGCAATGATTACAGACTCTGTATCGCACACGTCTGTTATTACGGACTACGTATAATAGACATGTTAACCCTTTCAATCCTAAATATACCAGTGTAATCTTCATCCACTACAAGCCGCGAATTGCTATCGCAATTCTTGACTTGTAGTGGATGAAGCTGATTTGATGTGGTTTAAAAAGAAAAAGAATACTATATATTCGTAAACCAATTTTATCGAAATTTGCCTTTTAAAATCCTTAGCTGTGAAAAAATCTAGTATGTTTTCAGTGGTGTAAATGATGGTTTAATGCAGCGCGAGAGCTTAAAGGGTTAAAGCAAGTTTCTAACCGATTAAAATGTCACTGAAGCTTTAACACTTCAACCACCGATCCCAATTACATTTGTTTTTGTTATATTTTAGCCCATAGAACACCAGCTTTTGAACATGATAAGGATACATCGTCAATCAGCAATATTTCAAAATCGCTGACCTCCATTTTGCCAAATCTGAATAATCGTCACCCACTTGAAGTTGTGGAACGCGTCAGCGAGACATAAATTCAGGTAGGTGAAAATTCCAATTAAATAATTTGACGGTTAAAGAGTTCAAGCATTTTGAAACTGATTCAATTTGGCAGGTGTCGATTTTACATAGAGAAATATAGATTTCGTCATTTGCAGCTGGAAATTGCGTTAGCAATTCCAGGAGCGCGGGGGGACGGGGTTGGGGCTGGTGCAATAGTTAAAGCTGCCTTTTTGGAAAATCGCAGATCGCGGGTTCGAAATCTACTCTGGTTTGAAGTAAGTTTTAAAGAAACAAAATGTTTCTTCTCCGCTCACTCGTCAATATTCAACATTGTGGGGAACCTACCAAGAAGTAGCGTGCTCGGCCTCAGACCGCAAGGGCTTGAATTTTAAATTCTGTGTCTGGAGGACAGTTTCATCTAATTCATCTCACCATCCTCAGGTGGTTCTTTTTACCCAGTTTAGCCTATATGTGCACAAAGGTGGTGTAAAACCCCATTCATTTAATTTTAGCCAGCAATTCTAGCATGGAATGAATGACAAATAAAGTCAAACCATTCAGCAGCACTACATGGGGTTATCGGACTTGATGCCCTTCTCATTCACTTGCTTCCCTACCATGCTCCACATCTGCCAGTCATTCTATCAGTGCCCCGCTCTCCCTCTCTCCCTTACACACACGATGGTTTTTTAGAGGATTGCTTTTCCGATCGATACCTCGTCATTATTGTGTCAGCACAGGCAGAATCAGATGGTACCTACTTCAATAGCATCTTCTGTCAAGTGCTGGCACAATGCTGGCTCAACAACAGTTCTGAATGCACTCATTTAATCCTTGCGGTGCTAGATCCGTATATGGGTTTTCAAACACATTGCAGAACATGTGAAACATCACTGAAAGATGAAATGTTTTGATAAATTAGTATGTCTATTTTTAAGGTTATTTTTCATCAAATATTTTTTTCGTCGATTGAGCCTGGACATTTCCGTCAACAATTCCAGCTTCGAATAAATTTAAAATAGAATCAAACAATACAGAATCACGTCTCATTAAAAAAATAAATAAATACATGTGAATAAGATTTAATATTAGATATAGTGTCAATGTAATTATTAACTAAAAACTGTCATTAATAAAAATAGATTAATTTCGTAAATCTGGTAATAATATAATTACACATTTATTTCTAAAAGGGAAATTTGGCACTTACCATCACAGGCTCATGTACATAAAATAGCTACTATGACGAGTGAAAGTTAAAATGATTATTTAATTTATATCTATAGGTTAGGTACGTCTTTGTATATTTGTATATATCCTCAGCCGATAATGTTTGCTGGGGGGAGATATCCTCCACTAACCCTTACAGTGCCGGAACCGACTTTTGTCGTCAGAATCTGACGTCTGTAGACGTCAGATTTTGACGACTAAAGTCGATCCCGGCACTGTAAGAGTAGCAGTATTTCTAATGGCCGTAGACCCATAACATAGGTATTCAAATAAATCAGAAAGAGCTAACTAAGACAGTTATGATGATTTTAAATTGAAAAAACCCTTTGGTCTCCAAGGTTTTCATAAAAAAATTCTGCGCTTCAAGGGTTAAAGGGGCTCCGTGGGATGACATCAATTTTGGTATTTAGTAGTGTATGAAGTAGTGTATCGCGCATATCATAATTTCAATTTTTTTTTAATTTTCCAATTTTTAAAACAATTTTTATCAACATTTCTCAGAATCGAGAGCAAAACCAAACAAACTATTTGTACACCTAAGGGATGGCTGAATGATAGCACAGCAGCATTGGGCCACATGGTGATACCATCGGCCCAGCGTTAGGCAGACAATCGGTGCTGCAAGGAAAGCCCGCAATCAGTTGCGCACACCACTAAACCGTTTTGAAAGGCTACTCGGTGATATTATCATCTTCCTTAGTTACATCATGCGTTATTATGTATAACAAATATTGAATACCAGATATTTTAAACGTGGTCGCATTGCCTTAAACCAGTAATCATCCTAATTTGCTTTAATATGTCGTTCTGATGATAGTGATCATTATTTTATAATAGTGTGATATTTTGTTTATATATTAATGACATTGATCAATTACGTCAATTAGTTCTGTTATGTAATGCTTATTTTTTGTATTGATCATTGCATGATATCAACACGATGATACATTCACCTTACATCATTTGTCATCATTAATTAAATCACTTGTCCGTGATATGTAAAACATATTGACTAGTAAATTAATTGATGATGGTGGTGGCCTTTCCCTTATCGTTATATTTATTATAGTGTAACATTCACCATGTGAAACAATTTGATTAGTGTATCTAATAGTAAATCATATGTAGAGCTTAATCTTAGAGACAGGTTCACGTACTTGTCTGGAGGTAATGCAACATGTGGTCAGCTTCAAACCAAGAACAATTTGTCACCGTCTTAACATACTTAACTTATATATATGTGGGATATGCGATGTTATACGTAGATTTAAGTCGGATATGGTATCTATACTACTCAAAGAGATCAAGGTGGAAATTGTCCTCTTTGTGGCCATAATATTCGAACTGTCCCTATGTTTGGCTGTCACTGGTTTATGACACTGATCTGAGAAGCCTTCGCACATACAGTGAATTTTAGAGAACACACTTACTGTCACTCATATGCAATCTGCTTGTGTAAAAGCTATTCATGCAGTCCTGCACTGGTAGCATGCAAGTCGTGCTGGTGGTCCACAGGTTTCTACTACATGCGATTTTATTGAGCAACTCCCAACCAAACTGACTAATACAGATATACTATTCTATTCATCGGCTGTTTTTCACATGAAATAATGCTTGACTGTGTGTTGAAGCATGTGTAGGAGTATTTATTTGTCAATGGGTGGCAGCCTTGATATGCAGATATACAGGTAAAGGGACAGGTTTATAATCTGATATCAAGTCTGAAGACCTATCATTGGACTTTACATTTTGCAGATATTTCCCATATGATGATATATATGTTAGAAGAGATGTGATCGTGATACTGGCTATAGCATATCCGGATCTCTGGGACAGATAATATCGCCAAAAATATGTTTATAATAATTCCATACAAGTGCTCAACCCTTTCAAGCTTGAATTTTCCATTGTCATCTTCATCCACCACAAGCCGCGAATTGCTTTCGCAATTCTCGACTTATAGTAGATGAAGATAACTTGACGTGAGTGAAAAAGCAAAGAAAATTGTCATACATGTAATTTTCATGTAATTTTCCTCCTAAAACCCTCAGTTGTAGATAAATCAATGGTGCTTTCAGGAATGTAAAATGATGCTTTAATGCATCGTGAGGGCTTAAAGGGTTAAATTGGATGCCATACTTGTATTTTGGCAACTGTGGAAATCTAGAGACGGTGACACCACGGACCAGACGATCTGATACATCAATCATATTTGTCCTGCATCTACAATTACGTCATCTGGGCACAGAACTCATAGTGTTTGCCTTATTCCCTTTACTTTGGGAATAACAAAATACACAGCGAAGAAGAGTGAACTACGCAGATCTCATACCCAAGCAAGGATCATAATTTTCTGTGTGAGCAGTCATTGAATACCTCCCAGATTTAATGACGATTTTGTTATCTCCGTCAGCGACATATTCTGTCATTTACTAACTTCCTATTTATTATGGTTATCAGCATTAGGGGTGGATCAGTGAGAGTATTGGTATGATCTTCATTCTTGAAGCTCACGCGATATCTGATATCGACCAGCAGCATCAAACTTTCTACTACCGTCATTAGAATGAAACACTAGTTCGAACACGTGGGAAACCCGTTGGTAAATAGGATTAGAACAAGTCCAGCATGCAACATGTTGGTTGATGCCAATGAAATATTTATAATTACCATATCGTAAAAAAGTTTTTTTCCAAACTGTTCTGCCGCCACTTCGCTCCACACATTATGATATTGTCAAAGAAATGTCGACACTTCATGAAGCAATGAAAGTCGGAAGTGTTTCACTAGCACAAATTATTGTCATTGTCATTGTCTCACGGTCAAATGTCATTCATATTATAATTGAATAGTAGTATAGAAATCGATACTTTATCCTTTATCAGATTTGCAAAATCTGTTTTAATATCCTTCAATTTTTTTTCATTTTCTTGTTATTGTCAACCATCTACATGTATTTCGCAGAGTCACAGTGACAGCCATATTGGATTGAGGTTGCATAGCAACATAAAAATATATCTCAACACATTTATGGCATTTTAAATTAATAAAAATTTCGATAAAGTATGTCTCAACACATTAAAGGCTCAAAATCATTTTCTAGTGTAATTATATCACAACAAATATTGATATTGATATCTTTCGATTAGATATAGTTTCTGTGGCGGCCATTCTAAATTTGTGCAAATCACAAATGTAATAAAGTATATTTCAACCATTTAAAACATATTATGTGTAAATACCTATCCATATAAATCAAAATTATCTTTCTAGTGTAATTATGTCAAAAGTTTTTTTTTTTTTAGATTAATGCAAATCAGGAATTCTCCACCAGAGTTGCCACAGCGGCAACCGACGGATCTGACATCTAGAGTTCCTAACCAATTAAAAACCACCAAAAAAACTTATAGTACCAACAATTTCAGGGTTCATATAGGGTTTGTATAGGCTGGCTACTGGACTACTACCATATATCGTAGCTTAAACAAGAATACGACCCCACTCAGGAAAATGTTGAGATTATTATTCAAGTGAAGATACATTGACCCATTGTTGAGTGATTGTTGAGTGACTTATTGCTGGCCAACCACTTCCTACGCTGGTACAATATTAAACGAAAATTAGGTTATTATCTTGGATATATGTCAGAGGAAGTTTAATCACTCAATTATACAGGTATATTGAGTGAAACCAATCAATAGTTATAATGTGTATTTTCCCAATGACAATGACGCCTCTAATACACTGAAGGTAATTAGTGGTAATGGCTAATTTCAGAGCCTATTTATGAGCATCATTTCCCATTCATGCCTAAATTATGTTGTGTGCGGATAATATAATCAACGAACTGTCACCATAAACGTGCGGTAACATGATAAAGGTTCGAAAAATGAAAGCAAAATGCACGAGAGCGTGTTTATATGGTATCCCAACAAACACGACACATTGAACCAATGTTGGGTCAATATTGGCCCGCCGTCCACGACGTCGGCCCAACATTAATCCAACATTGTTTCAATGTTTCGTGTTTGCTGTGATGGTAAGTCAGTAAAATAAATGATGCTATACCGTATGGTATCATTTACTGATAAGTACAAGGTAATTAATCATGACATTATTAATAATGACAATATAAATGTACCCAGCCTTGATGGCTTATAAGTCAGTCTAAATTAGCACATAACGTCTACGGTTGTGAGTGACATAAGCGAGAGATTCTCCCTAACTCCCCAAATAACAATTCCTGACGTATCTTGCACGATTTTTCCACATGAACAGCAATAAATTTAAAGTTTGTACTCAGAATCTCATAATATTTACAAATTAAATTGGTACATCAAGATCGGTGGTAATGTTATATTGTGAGTATAAAACAGTTTTTAAATCAGTATATTTGACATATTCACATACAAATGTATTTTCTACAGCAGACCGAGTACCAGCAGCCAGTCTTATTCCTTTTCGCGGGTTCCAAAATGGCATTGTGCACTGTGCCAAAAAGCTCATTATTCAGAAGATATCATGTTCAGAAAAATCGATAAACCATAATGTGGAGGTACAATAAAATATTGGAGAAAAGCTGTCCTGTCAATACACATTTGCGGGGTCAGCTGCTTCACAATCCCCACAGTAATAAAGTCAGTTAACTTACAAACCCAACGCCCAGCTTAGAGCAAGGGTTAAGAGCTTTGAGCTTTGGTGGAATTATTAACTCATAGATGTCGCTCAAGTATATATGGACTTGTTATGATTTGGGAACTTGCTCTTGATGCGCTGGTAGTATTATGATATAGGGCCTAGGCCTACCCACGGGCAATATTGCATTCTGGGGGCCCCATGTCCGGCAAGATTTAACAGTTGACTAGACCTTTAATCCCATAAACTAAAAGGCAGGTGTTATTTCTCATGCTGATTCCAGTGTGCTGGTATAATACATATTATATACATCTAATACATTACAGGTTTGACAGAGCGGAGCGAGGGGATTTTTGCCTTTCTTTAGCAGTTTCCGACAAATTTTGGAAAGATCGGCTGGCTGTCAACAATTTATTTTTTCTTACACTCAAATGAACAAATTATTTTTTCCAATACTCTATAGAGCAAACTATTTTTTTTGCCAAGTTTGTAAACAAATTATTTTTTTACGAACAAAAACCAAACCCCACCCCCCTGGTATTAAATAGCCGGCCCCTAATAAACCCTTGAAATCATTAGAAATTAGAGTAGGGCATAGTCCCGGCTTCGGGCTTCCTTCTGTCGCGATATTGCCATGATTGTGCAGAAAGCGACGTAAGACAATATTAACAATTCACTGCTAAAATGTAGCATCTTACAAGTAAGCAAATACTGCCTTTCGTCTTTGCACGACGTATCTCCTCTGTAATAATGTAGTATCTTACAAGTAAGCAGATACTGCCTTTTGGTTTTGCAGAGATCTGTGTGAGGGACAGGGTGGAACGCACTGAACATGATCACAGTGATCACATGAAAGTGTGTGGGCGAGACATAAAGCTAAACCATATCTGATTAGGTCGGCATAGCCGTGTCGTCCCCTCCAAGGCCGAGGATTGATGTATTTGCTTTACCCGAAAAAATCAACATGGCAGTGACAGAGAGCGATCTTGACCACAACGTCCGAAAAATGTCCATAACGTTTCAATGACTGTGCGACCTCTACACTGAGCATGCGGGCATGGAACTGAAATGTTACTGATTCTAAAAAATCTATTTTCGACCTGGTTATTCCCAGATATATTCAGATATGACAGTGCAAAGAAATGTCCCACGATTTTGTACGCGGTCAATCTGTGGCTGAAACTTGTTTCAGCCACTGGAGCTAAGCTCGGCGGTGTCATATCAAAAACAGTATACCTATCTGATTAGGTCGGCTGTGTCGTATCAAATACAGTATCAAGGCTGTGTCTAGGTACGGACTGAACTATCTATTTAACCAGACAGACAGACAGACAGACAGACAGCCAGACAGACAGACAGATATCTTATTGACAGAAAGAAAGTCAATCCAGACTTATTTGTCATAGAAATAAGAGAGATATATGTACATGTATATACAAGATTGTTAATTTGTTAAAATCATATGACAATAAAGATAGTATGACATACATAACTAAAATCATGTTGACTGGCATTGCCATAAAAATACTGGGTATTACGATAACATAAATGACTGCTACTTTAAATAAGATTAAAAGGCATTGCCAAGATAACATAGGGTCTATCATTTTGTTTCCCGCACCAAAACTAGAGATAAAATAGTTACTATGTATAACATACTAATTATATATGGTAGAAAAAAAAGACCCTGGAAGGCATAGCAACCTACAATATATACAAGTGCATAATTATGCTAAAGTAACTGGATCTGGAACTATTTTAATTCACTATATTGTTTATTGCGTACCATTTCTATCACGACCTAGTTAGTACCACATACCCAGAGTTACAATCGAAGAAAAACATTCCCGACCTCATAGAGCAAATCAGTTGACTTAGCAGCTCTGAAATCCCATAAGGCCCCACCTCGTCTGATAACAAAGGCGACGGAAACGTCCCTAACCGGTCCAAAAAAGCCAAATAATAAGATCTGAGAGCAACAACCGTCCTGATATGTGTTATTACCCAAGTCAGATCATGAAGGCATGATAATATCGATAATATAGCGACAGGTAACTTGTGATTGTTCGGGATAAAAATGTAACGTTATAACAATATTAACTAGACATGAATTGTGACTTTTCAAGTAACAATAATATTTGGGCTAGGTTTTATGAGTTTTTGTGGTGGCCGTTTTGAATTTGGTTGGGTTATTTTTATTATGATAGATTGATTAGCATTTCGCGTTTGAGCTTTTTGGCAGCCATTTTGAACTGTAATTTTAGACTTCGGACTTCAGGCTGCAAATCTCAGAAGTCACCACTGAGCTTTTGCAGTTTTAAATAGATATATATTTGTTTGTCAAATGGATTCGCATACAGGGTGCACAGTACACACATTGACTTGTCTCTCTGTTGATTTAATATTGTATCACTATCCGCGACGGTAGCCCAACATTAAAACAACATTGATTCACAGTTTTGCGTTTAAAAAAAATTGCAACTGTTATTTTATTTGTTGCATTCGAAAGGTTTCAACTGTCTAAACCAAATACACAATATTGGTTAATTACTGGGCCACCGTCTGCAACGCTTGTCCAGAATTGAAACATTTGATAAATGTATTTTTATTATCAAATCTGGAGACTAAAGGGTGGAGTAGGTCTGGACATAGGGGCACCCTGTTCACCGCCCTGGCAATGAATGGAGAATCACCCCACATGTCCACTATTGAACCAATATTAGACCCAATTATAGGCCTACTGCCGTGCAAGCCAAAAGGCAGTATCTGCTCACTTTACAAGTAAGCAGATACTACCTTTTGCATTTGAAGAGCAGCATAGTGTGGTATCTGCTCACTTTACAAACAAGCAAAATTCAAGAGTATAGTGATCCAGAAAATCCTGGTTTAATCCGGAAGAACACGACGGATGTCTTAGAAAAGTCATAGCAGAATACTCTGGGAATATGGTGTACACATTTTATAATGATTGGATAAAAATTCAGGGAGAAATAGCGTCTTAAAAAAACGTGCCAAAAATAATAAGTTTAAAATTCCGTTATAAAATCAATATATTTGGGCGTAGCTCAAATATAACTAGAGGAGAATTGTGACTTTTCAAGTAACAATAATGTTTGGACTACGTTTTGTGCGTTTTTTGGCGACCATTTTAAATATTGTTGAGTTATTTTTACTTTGACAGATTGCTTGGAATTTTTGATTTCTGGATTCTGACTTCTTTGTTGGTTTAATGCTGTATCACTGTCTGCGACGCTGGCCAATTATTAAAACAACATTGCGTCGACGTTTCGTGTTTGATGCATTTACAACTGTTAGTTCAATGTTAATTTGTAGCATTTGAAATGTCCCACTGTTCGTATCAAACACCCAATGTTGGTTCAATGTTAAACAACCTTCTGCGACGCTGGCCCCACATTGAAAAAGTATCGGACATAGGCCTCTGTATTTTAATTTATTAAATGTAGAGGGTGCTCAAAGGGTGCAAGCCGGTGGTGTCGCCTCTGACAATGGGCCCTTATATTGACCGGCCAAGATTCATTCATGGGCTTCTTACGGCATGTACATCAATGTGCCAATATTTATCCACATAGTGATCCAGAAAATCCTGAACAAATCCCGAAGAACATGATGTATGACTTAGAAAAGTCATAGAACACCTGCCCAAAACATAAGGATCATTGTGCCAATGTTTGAAGTCGATTGGATAACAACTCAGGGAGAAATAGCACATTATAAGCCCCCAACATGTACATCATTGGCCAAACATTAATTAGCACTTAGTGATCCAGACAATCCTTAATAAATCCAGAAGAACAACTCGGAATTCTTAGCAAAGTCATAGCAATAATCCTACATACATAAGGATCATTGTGCCGAGGTTTGAAGTCGATTGGATAACAACTCAGGGAGAAATAGCGCACGGACATAGAAGATTAAAAAATCGAGATCCAAACAAAACTCAATATGTTTGGACCACAAGGTCCAAACATAATAACACATAATCATGATAATAATTATTTGTGCCAGTCACGCAAGACATGACACTCATACAAAATATTTCAGCTTGATATGAATTTACATTTGTTATACTCAGTATTTTTAACTTTAATTTGTTTAAAACAACCATAGATAAATTTTGCTAGTGACTTCACCACTGTTATGTCTTTAGATGACATAATTCGTAGAAACATATCATTTGTTGGTTGCATATTGATAATTGTGGCTACAGAATTAAGCAAGATTTCACGTTCATTGTTCAAAGCATTACAGTGGAAAAGAAAATGTATTTCGTCGTCAAATTCGTTTGATTCACACCTTGTGCATATTCGTTGGTTTATTGGAGTTATTGGATTATTGTATCATCCTCTCTCTATTTTCAACTCGTGTGAGCTCATTCGATATCTCACCATTGCTGTTATGAGGTGGTTCCCCTTTATATTCAAGATGTATGGTTCCACACACAAAGATTGTTTTACTAATGAATATGTACGCAGTTTACTTGAACTCTCGATATCTTGTCTCCACCGCTGTGTTAATATTCTAACTATTGAATCTTTAAAGGATAGCATGAATTTATTTGTATTGCCAATGTGCTGCGTCTTTCAAGCTTGGTCTAACCCGATTAGTTCAAGGACAGACCGAATACGCGAGCACCAGTTTGTGAATCCAGTGTCATCTAGCTCTAGTAGCATATTGTAGGCATTTCCCAGTAAACATAAAACATTTGTATAACATTTGTACAATGTCGGCCCAACGTCTTCGACGTTGGTCCAGCATTGTACAAATGTTATACAAATGTTTTGTGTTTGCTGGGTTCTGACAGGGTGGTTCTGTGATAGGTCCAGAATTCTACAGCAATATTTTACAGCTTTAGGCCCACTATGTTTTTTTTCTCTGTTTTAGATGAGCGCTCATTAAATTTTGGCCGCGCATTACCAAAAAAAACACATGTGTTTTTTTCCTGCCCAGCGCGCGCATTAGTTTGTTGCCGATTTCCGAAAAAACAGTAAATTTCGAGAGATAAGAAAACATTCCGAAAAAAACAAGTTTATTTCGAGAGATAAAAAATATTTTTCCAGCTATGTTTTTTTTGCTTGTTTTGATTCTTCGCCCTCATTAACTTTTTTTTAAAATAGGTCGAAAGTTATTTTTATTTCGTCGCCCTTTTCCAGAAATATGGCCAATGTTTTTTTTATTTCGTCGCCCTCATTAACTTTTTTAAAAATAGGTTCAATGTGTTTTTTTTTCTCAAATGTTTTTTTTCCGCCCTCTCTCATTAGATTTTGGATTTTTTTCTGATCTAAAACAGAAAAATTGAAACAAGTGACCTTAATATACTGTCGGAGAGTCAATGGAAACCGTCCTGTGTCACCATATAATTATTGCGGGAGTGGATGTTTGCTTTCTAACTCCCAGAGTTGATTTAATAAATTTTAGATGTATTTTATTCCAAATCATCAACACTATCACCGGTATACCATATATCACTTGCATACTCTAATATAAGCAGTATTGGACAATCAAAAACCTTGAACGCGATAACAGGTGACAATTTACCGACTACGGGACGGGATAGTTTGTGTAGGGAAAAAACTGCTTTACCAGCGTGGGAAGCGAGATGAAGGAATGTTTCTTTCAATACATTCTTAGGATATTTAGTACTATATACAACACCAAGGTATTTATATTTTTCGGCTTTTTCGATTACGTTATCACCATAGTAAAAGTTGTCACATTCTGATGCATAGCGTTTGTTGAATATGATAACTTTTGTTTTAGGAATGCTGACTATTATATGCCACAGAGAAACATAATTATACAGGGCAGTTAATTGCTTTTGTAATCCATTAGCAGAATTTGAAAAAAAAGATCACGTCGTCTGCAAGTAGCAAGTATACAATTAATAAAGTGTCTATGGGGATACCTTGACCTTGATCAAATGATTTGGATATATCCTGAAGAAATTCTGTAAATAATTTGGGGCTGAGCATACCACTTTGTAAGACACCAAATTTGTTTTTGAATATCTCGCTGATGCACGAATCCCATTTTACACGGCACTCAGCTTTAGAGACTTACTCTTTATTACATTTAAAAGATTGCGATCTATTCCTCTGCTCAGTAATTTATAGTACAGTGCTGATCTGTCAATATAGTCAAATGCTTTTGTAAAATCAACAAAACATGTATACAGGGGCTTTGAAAGACGCTTTTGCTTATCTATAATGGCACATAGTATAAATATATTATCAGTTGTCCGAGAGTTACTTCTAAAGCCGGCTTGAAAGGGATCATTATCATTGCATACATCATTTTTAAAAGACAGTCTGTTAATAAGTACAGATTCAAATAATGTCCCAATGCATGGCATCACTGTAACTTTCCTGTAGTTATCGGGCACGTTATGGTCAGCTTTTTTGTCAACAGGATGAATTATACCAGTGGCCCAACTCGATGGATATTCTCCATTGGCAATAATGGTATTAAACAGTAAAACTAGTGCTGGTAAGAGTTCATTACAACCATGCTTTAAGTTATTCCGCTGTAATACCATCTATACCTGCCGTTTTTTTTTGCATTTAAACTTTCTAATTGCTTTTTGAATATCATCTATAGTTATGGGGCTGTTTGGCCATTCTCTATCTTCTCATTAATATCATTTTGGGTTGATTTAACTAGCTTTATTCTATTATTCATATGATCGTAGTCAAAATAAACAACATGAGGAGGGTAGACTTGTTCTTCAAAATATTTCACAAATTGTGACAGAGTAGGACCTTTGGTTTAATTTTACGGTTTTAAAGATTTCCAGGATTTCCAGTAGGCATTTGTATTTTCTGCTCTCATATTTTCAAGCTGACTAAGTTTGAATTGTTGGTAGTGTCTTTTCTTTTTCTGGATTAATTGTTTATATTGTCGTAAACATATATTATATTCACCTTGACGTGTGTTAAACTTCTTATGTTTAGCAATATTATTTAAAACTTGTTTTAAAGATTTACATTCTTTGTCATACCAAGGGTTGGAAGGAAAGTTATTTTTTATGTTTTTCTTACAATTTGATTAATGTTGCTTCTTTAGAAATAATGGGGATATTACATTTTCTAAAATATCTTTAAAAATATTACATAAATTATCGCTATTACACCCTTCAGCTGCGGCACATAGCATTTCTTCAAACGCAATACATGTCTGCTCATTTCGTAGAGATGCTTGGTAGTCCAATTGTTTTTCATCTTGCCATATATAAACATTTGAACATGGTGGTGAGTCATTAACATGTATGTTCATTTCTGCAGAGCTTAGCTCTTTCAAGTTTAAATTGAGAATATGGAATTGTATAGGACAATGATCCGATTCTACGAATTTCGGTAGAACTTTATATTTACTGATTATATAATCTTCTCTTAGTATCACATAATCAATAGTACTTGCTCTCATGGGCGAGTAGTATGCATAGCATCCGATACCTTTATCATCAAACATTAGGCCATTGGCTATTTTAGGTTCGGTGTTTATACAAAAAATTAACAGAGATCGTCCTCGTCTGTTATTAATAACTCCGTCTTTATTACAGCGTTCATTTAACACATTTATATTATTATCGTAATCTGGAGCACGGCCAGTTCTACTATTAAAGTCACCACATAATATTAAATGGTGGCTTTCTGTGTATCTAGCCACTTCCTCCTCTAACATAGTAAAATAATCATTTCTTGGACCAACATATGTAGAGTTTTCTGGTGGTATATAGGCACAGCCGATTTTAATGTTTTTCTTATAGTATTCTGTAGATGTAGTTAACCATACCAGATGATCTTAGGCCGAGTCTATTCTAGTATGTTTATCAAATTTGTTGGCTACTAGTTTTCCAAAACCACCAGAAGCCCATGAAGCATTTTTATGTTTAAATGTAGTCTCAATGGCCTCAGATCTGCTCACCAGGGTGTTCTATTCAAATTACCTCTGTGCAAGACTGTTCAGTTCCAATGTACTTATTTTTATCGCACTGCTCGCTTATGGAACACTTTACCTTTTGTTATCCGAGATGCTAGTAGCTTGCAGATTTTTAAGAAGAACCTGAATGAATTATATCTCGCCATGGTAAACTTATTTGATGTGAATAATCGTTGTACCTGGAGCCTGGCTTGTGCTTGTGTAAATTGTCGAATATAGCGGAACATTTTGTGTCTTAAACTACCTGTGCAATTTGAATCGGCTGGGAGACGGCTATTTGAGCTGTCACCAGCCACTCATGACTAGGGACGGAGGGCTCCGTTGTCGATACGCATGTGTTGGCAGATGACAAACCGCCCCGCCCTACTTATACTCGTGTATTGAATATATATCTATATATTTAGCACAAATGGCACCTTAAGTGATTGACCTATGAACGATAATCTGCGAATGTTGAATTGTGTTGTCTGCCTGGCTCGAATTCAGGCCGGAGACAGTCTCTGATACTGTTCGAAACAGACCGACATCACTCTACATGATCACGCTTGTCATGATCTGACTTAGAGTATTACCACATGGCATGGATGGCTGTTCCCCTCAAAATTATTATTTGTTTTTTTTCTGTTTTATTTTTAAATTAAGTGATTTTTCAGTAGCCTTTGTTTCCAGACCAGGGTCCTTATGCTGAATTTCAAAGATCTCTAATCAACTGATTTACTTCCTGAGTTTGGGATTGTTTTTCCTCCAGTCTAAAATTGCATATGTGGTACTACTCAGCATTTTTCGGCTGCGCGACGGCTATATGAGCTGACGTCAGTAGATGTATTCTAAGTTTATAGTATTACTTTTATTTAGGGATGTATGTAGGCCTATGTTAAAATTAAGAGTGCCATAAGTTTTTACTGTTTTTCCTTTTCACATATCTTAGTTGTATGTCCTTTGATATAATAGGCAACTAAAGCATTTAGAGGTTTTAATTAGGTTTCTACGCTTTCCAGAGTGTCCTTTTTTGCTACACGGTGTAGAGCACAGTGTAGCTATTTTATCTCTGGTTTTGGTGCGGGAAACAGATGACAGACAATTGTCGGTTATTTTATTTTATGTGTACAAATGGTAAACTTTATAATCTATACTATGTACATTTTTAAATTGCTATTGCTATTTTAAACAATGGATATTATTTTATTCTATAATTTTAATTCACTTATATGGTTGACAGGCATTGTAGAGGTCGTCTCGACCTGTTCCCGTCAACCAAAGTTAATAACATGTTCAAAAAATGATAATAATAATTATAATGTACCATTTTTGCATGTTTTTAACTGGAAGTCAAATAAACAATAAACAATGTTCTACTCACATGATGGAACTGATACCCGGGTAAAACCAATGTGTAATAATTTATTTTCATTGCTTCTGTTAAAAATATTATATCGTATTCACGAATAAATGTTAAAAGATCAGGATCTGCCATTATGCTACCTAAGCCATTTATGTTCCATGACAGTATGCGTATTTCACCGACCTGATCATTTGTAACATCAGTGTTCGCGTTTGCTATGTCCTTGTTATGATGATTGGTATATGAAAAGACTGACCGGTTCCTCTATGGTTGTTGAACACTTCAGCCATAGCCGCAGTCAGTTTTTGCTGTCCCTTATCATTTAAGTGTACAAAAATCCACCACGGCTCAGATGTTGTTTTGTTACGGGTGTGGGCATATAGTCAACATTTTTCAATTTTGAGCATGTATCTCGTATGTGGCTGTTCACACGGTGAATTAAGGTATTATATTTATTTTGGCTTCTAGGGGGAATTTCCGAGAAATAGAAGTGTGTATTGTGCAGAGCAGTCATCTGTTTAGTAAGTTCGTCAATATCCTGTATTGCCTTGTTCGCTTGATCACCAATATCATTTGTCCCGAGATGGATGATCACCGCCTCGGTATCATCATTTACATGTCCTGGCAGTCGGGTGGTTAGGTGTGCTATTTTCATACCAGAAGTTCTGTATACACCTACAGACTCCGGGTTTGTCAGTTTTGATTTTAATTGTGTGGCTAATCCACGTATGTTAGAGTCACCTATTACACATTTATTTTTCCTAGGTCTGTCTTGAACGGTTGTGGCGTCAGGAAGCTGGGTTTCTGTTTTGTTATCCCCATTATCAGGTTGAGTTTTGTTGGATATTATTCTCTTTCTTTTGGGGTGCACTTGCTTCATCTTGGGTGCACATTGATTGCGGCGTCAACTATTACAACGCAGAACTATTTTGAATAAAACATGGAGACCATGTCCACGGCCATTAGATTTGTTTTAATACTTTCAGAGCGGAGACCGTCTTTATACGTCATAATCTGACGTCTACAGACGTCAGATTATGACGTATAAAGACGGTCCCCGCGCAAAGGGTTAAATTAAGTCATATGGCTGGGCGATATTTCATACTGTGGTAGATGTATATATTATATCGCCGAGCAGCGCCGAGCAGCGCACAACAGTCGGTGAAGATTTGGCGGGGTACATCAATGTTTTAAATGTCGCAGATACATCGGCGACACATCGGCGATGCTCCCCAGATACTCGTGTAAACATCAGCGATGTATATTCGATGTGATAATATTGCCGATGGTTTTGGTGATCCATCGCCGATGCTCACCGATGTTCACTAAAAGGCCTTCTTGTTGATAATGATTTCTCTTAATATTTTTTGATAACATTTTGCTTTTGAATGGATCAAGTGACATATCACGAATAAAAAAACAATTGATGACAAACGACATCCACGCTGTTCTAGAGACTACTGTTTATTCCATATCGTCTTTCGATTTACCGGCCAGTGTGATATAGATGACGTCCGGTGTAAACACAATCAGTCAGAAATTATGATGTAATCAGAACAGAAATAAAAACATCGCTGTTCTGATTGCATCATAATTGCCCCTAGTAAACAAGATATATTGTTATGGTTTTGTAAGACAAATAGTCGGATGTATGTGCGCTATCGAGTCATTATATTATTATTATTATTAACGATTAACGTGCGATCCAGATGATCAATTGCTAACTATATATGCAATGACGTAATCTGCAAAACGTGCTTGTTATTCCCGTTGTCCCGTGATTTGTTTTTGCATAATACTAGTATATACATGTAGCTTACATCGACGACAATCTATTATTGACGTTCATGGTCTGATTGTAATATAGATTAGTCATTATGGAAATAATAATAATGTTATTATTATTGAAATAACAACGCTATTATTTACAGGCCTAAGTACTCAATCTCCGGCTGTTTAGTGATAATCGGAAAAACAATGTTTGGAAATCGAAAGATTAGATATAATTATACAATTCAATCAGGTATGATCACTATATTTGATTGGGAATAAGATACATTTTTGTAGTTCTGTATCTACCAGATTGGGACACACAAAATCAGAAGATATCAGCCAATATCCGAGAGTTTTGTAACCAGCACTCTAGCTGATATCCAGGGTAGAAAAATAATTAACTGACAATTACCAATTATTTCGCTTCCATGGAAAAGTCTGTATGCTATATATTTATATTTTTCCAATCACTAAATTTATACCGGGCTGTTCAGAGTACTTGATTGACAATACTGTTAATGTTAATGTTACATTATGTAGCTCATATGTTGCAGTAGGAAAACAAAACAATAAGATCATTTTTGCTTGTTATTTTCATATGAAGATGGGTCAATATTATTTTAGATCATGATCGTTGATCATGCTTGATTTTGTATCATAGGGGAGATCAGTGCGAAAGATGTAATGTTTTACATTAATGAATTCGATATGAAATCCACGGCGAGGTTAACTCTTACAGTGCGGGGATCGCATTTAGTCGTCAGAATCTGACGTTATAACGTCAGATTCTGACGACTAAAGTCGATCCTCGCTATGTAAGAGTAAACATATTTATATTAGCCGTATACACATAACATAGGTATTCAAATGAATCGGGAAGAGCTAACTAAGACATTTATGATGATTTCAAATTGAATGAAACACTTTAGCCGCCATGGTTTATACAAAAATATTTTAGCGCTGTAAGTGCTAAGGCTGGATCATTATATTTATACATACAGTTATAGTCCGGCAGCAGAATGCACAATTCTAGCCTGCCCCAAAATGATTTAGTTTTTTTCTCTGCTGATCTTTGGGGTCTACATAAAGATGGACTCTACTTTATAAAGGGCAAACACTCGGTTGATATGTCTTGTAACAATGTATGTTTGTCAAACTTTACTCACATAAATCTGTTTTATATCTTCATAGTTTGAAAATGCAATAATGGAGACAATTTTGGAAGTTTAAGCTATAATCAGATAAAACACAATTTTATATGGGCAAACAATGACATTTAGGCGATGGGCTACTTATGGCTACCATACACCCTCCCCCCCCCCCCCCCACACACACACATTTCAACAAAACTAAGGTTTTTTTGGAGCCCTGGGATATACGGAACACGAATTATATAGAGGTACTCTAAATATGTTTTTGCAACGTCGCGCAATTTTGTACAGCATCTGAACGGTACGTGAATTCCACTGTTTATGGTATATAAATCATTGCAGTATAATAAATAATATCGCTTCATGTATGCCTAAACATAATTTAATTTGAAAAATCAGCGAAATCCACAACAACAAAACCCCGTTAGGAAACACCATTTCATCAAACGTGTTCTACATGTATCCACATTCGGGCAACGGTTTTTCAATCCAGATATGCTTATAAATAAGCATGGATGTTATGTGTGCTTTGAAATTTCACACAATTTTTCTGAAATACAAATACAAAATGGCTGTGATCTGTTTGTTTTTTTAATTAATTTTGTGCATTTTACTTGAATGTGCATCGAAATAATGGACATCAAGCTAAATTAGAACTATGTTTTATAAAAAATACTTATATTATGTGAAAAAAGACAAAATACAAAATGACCACCGTCTATTTCAAGAATTGTAGATATCGACACAAAAAAAGAAAAACCCAAATTAAAAATATTACAACATATTTAATATGAGTTCAAAAGCACTATCAATTAAGGCTTTTACATAGATACATAATTTTTTATTTCTGTAAAATACGAAATGTACAACATCGCAATAAATTTGAATTTTCTCCCTCCAGATGATTAATTTTCAAAGTTTGTTTTTGTGATTCATACAAGCAGGACTTCTCATGTTAATTTTTTATGGTATAAATGTTTGTTATTACTGTTACATTCTCATTCTCACAAAGGTGATCTTGGCCACTGACAAACTGGTTTCAGCTACTGATAAAGTTACCTAAGCCACCACGAAGTGATCTAGGCCACTGAAGAAGTGATTACAGCGACTGTAAAAGTTATCTCAGCCATCACAAAGTTATCTCGGCCGCTGAAGACGTGATCACAGCCACTTTAAAAGTACTTTTGTATTGGCTGAGGTAACTTTTAAAGTGGTTGTAATTACTTCTTCAGTGGTCAAGATCACTTTCGTAGTTGCTGAAATAAAACGTTGGAAATTAATATGCGGGAGAAAATACATACTTAGTGCTTTGTTGTGCATTTCGTATTTAACAGAAATAAAATATTATGTACTTTTGTAAAAGCCCTTTATAGTGACTTTCAACTCATATCAAAGATGTTGGTATATTTTTTAATTTGGGTTTTTCTTTTTTGTTCTGATATATACAATCCATTTTTCAAGCGGACGGCGGGCATTTTGTATTTTGTCATTTTTTGTTATTTTTCTTAGGTCTAATTTTGCTTGATGTCTATTATTTCGATGCAGAGTCAAGTAAAATGCACAAAATTACATATTAAAAAATAAAACAGATGGTGGCTATTTTGTATTTGTCTTTCACAAAAATTGTGTGGAGTTTTAAATCACACATAACATCCAGGCTTATTTATAAGCATATCTGGATAGAAAAACCGTGGCCCAAATGTGGATACATGTAAAACACGTTTGATGAAAGGGTGTTTCCTAGCAGGGTTTTGTTGTTGTGGATTTCGCTGATTTTTCAAATTAAATTATGTTTAGGCATACATGAAGCGATTAGTATGCTATATAGCAGATGAAGATCGGCTTACTAGAACAGAAATAACAAACATAAGTAACCCTACCCCCTTATTTAAAATTCGCCTGAATTATATCGTTTGCCCATATATAATTTTGTTTCATTTGATTATAACGTAACTTTCAGCCATACGGCAGCCATTTTCAAACTATGGAGATGTAAAATAGATTTATTCGAATAAAGTCGCGTCCATCATAACTGAGGAATTTTCAGGGATTTTTCGGGACCATGACGGCCATCTTGAATAATTAAAATTGCTCAAAGGTGACACCTCCACACCACCCTGGATATCTTTATGTAGACTCCAAAGATAAATAATTACCAGAGCAAAAAATATATATCAGAGAATTTTGGGTCACCACCCTTAGCTGCCGGACTATTATCTACTATTTATTGTGTTGCAGGTTTCTATGCATTTTTGTCTAATGCTAGAAGTCATATATACTCATGGTCAAAATATCGGTCCAAGTCTCGTATTCTACCTCCGGCCAATCGGAGTCACATGACGAGATCGGCTAATTACCCCCGTCATTCAGTTGGTATTTAAATTAGGGGGTTGAATACGAAACTTGGGCAAAATAGCCATAGTTTACATGACTCTGCTGGTGCTGCTCCAACTCTTAGAACACTGAATATTTTACATAAACCATGAAGACCAAAGGGTTTTATTCAATTCGAGATCGTCATAAATGTCTTAGTTTGCTCTTTCTGATTCATTTGAATACCTATGGGTCTCCCGCCGTTAAACATATTTCTACTTTTTGCTTTAACCGGCGGTTAAAGCAATTTTTTTCTTTCAAATGGTCTTGTTTGAATGACAAATACAAATGGTGAAAAAGGCTATATGGGGTCATTCTGTATTGATGACTTGTACAAATCTGCACACTCACCTTAACCCTTTAAACCCTTTAACCGCCGGTGCCGCATATATTCGGGTTTTTCATTTTTTATTAGCACATCAAGTACCACATTTAAAATATGGTAAAGATAAAATGTGACATCAACCAGCAAGATTTGAAAAGAGATGACCTCCGTTTTGTCAAATCTGAATAATTTTCACTCATTTGAAGTTGTGGATCGCGTCAGCGAGACACAACTTCAAGTGAGTGAAAATTCAGATTGATAATTTGGCGGTTAAAGGGTTAAGCACTAGCCCTTACCACACTGACATATTTGTGCATAAAGTATGGAAAACAGAGCGTTTTTTTCAATTTGAAATCATCATAAATGTCTTTATTTGAATATAAATAAAATATTGTAATTCTTTCAGTTCAGGGACCGTCTGTATAAGTCAGGATCTGCCGTCTACAGAAGACAGATTCTGACGCATAAAAACATTTATTTTGAGCAACAAACAATCAAACCAACCCGACAAACTTCTAGATCCAGAACTATTATTGACTATTATTTCTGGTGTAGAAGTAATAGTGTGTTTGTGGCTGACCATCTTATAAATTATGTTATAAATCTTGTTCTACGAAAATACGCAGTTAGAAATAAAAACACCAATACAAAAACAAGGCCATTTAAAAATAGTACATCCAGATTCACTCTTAAGAGACCACGACACTGTCCCATGGCACACAATTGAGGCCATGTACAATGTCTATGACTCTTTCTTAACGTTGTAAAAAATGCACCATTAAAAAATGTTAAACAATAAAAAAACGTGATATATTTAGCGAAGGAATTGCGGCCCTTAGACTAACAAGAGACGAATATATATCTAGTCCAGGGCATTTAAGCCAAAAAGTAGTGAACATAGGAGCAAATTGCAACAGAAGCTTTTTTGCTTTTTTTGAGTTCATTAACATATGTACAATGACCAAAAAAAATCCCAAGCAAGAAAAAAGAGGAAACTTTTTTTACGGGCCTTTTTGTAAGGGTACCCTAAAATGGCTGAATTATTGTTATCACTCACCCAAATCGGAGGATGCTTTGAAAAAAAGAATTGTTTGTTACCCATAATTATTTGAAATACTTCTGAATAAATCTAAAAGATAATAGAAGTAAAGCTCGAATAAAAAAAAACTTTTTTGCGCATTATTTAGAAAATCTGGATATATCGTTCAAAGTAAAAAAAATATATTTTGAAACAACAGCTACAATTATTGGGAACCAAAAAAGAAGAAAGACATAATGCATTCTCGTGTTCAGTAGACTTAATTTTATTTTAAATTTATTCGTGGATCAGCTGATATGTCGGTCATGATCTGTATTTAATGAACCATTCGCCATGCCCAATCCACTGACCGTATAGTCGAGTTAGTCATCCCCATTGCTGGACTCTGAGACACTCATATTAGGATAGAAATAGGTAGCTGTTTTTTTTGGTATATCGAGTTTGAAACTCAATATATCGAGATATAAACTCAATAAATCGACTTTGAAACTCAATATATCGAGTTATGAACTCAATAAATCGACTTTTAAAATCAATATATCGAGTTGTAAACTCAATATATTGAGTTGAAAACTCGATATAATAAGTTTACAACTCGATATATTAACTTTAAATATATTGAGTTCACAACTCAATATATTGAGTTTACAACTCAATATATTGAGTTTAAAACTCGATATGATAAGTTTACAACTCAATAAATCGACTTTTAAAATCAATAAATCGAGTTGTAAAATCAATATATCGATTTTTAAACTCGATATATCGATTTGTAAACTCAATATATTGAGTTTAAAACTCGATATAATAAGTTTACAACTCGATATAATAACTTTGAAAGTCGATATATTGAGTTCTAACCTCAACATATCGAGGTATGAACTCAATATATCGACTTTAAACGTCAATATATCGAGTTATGAACTGAATATATTGATTTATGAACTCAATATATCGACTTTAAAGGTCAATATATCCAGTTTGTAACTCAATATATCGAGTTATGAACTCAGTAAATCGACTTTTAAACTCAATAAATCGAGTTGTGAACTCAATATATTGAGTTATGAACTCAATATATCGACTTTTTAAGTCAATATATCGAGTTATGAACTCAATATATTGACTTTTAAAATCAATAAATCGAGTTGTTAAATCAATATATCGACTTTTAAACTCGATATATCGAGTTGTAAACTCAAAAAATAATGCAAATGTTGCTTCTGGGGCTTCGTATAATTGTTTATTTTCTATATAATTGTTAACTTACTTGACAAAATTAGGACAAATTTTGCTAAATATAGATATATATATATAATTATTATTTATACAATCTAGTGTATACATATATATCTCTCAACTCACTGTTACGTTTGTCGCTCGCTGAAAGTGACTATTTATAAAAAGGGGGATGGGGTAATTACTTTATACTCAATCGATTTTTTTTTATTGATATAACTATTTTGTTGTTATACTCTTAGTCCCATATAATGTAGGAGTTCGTAAGGTGTATATATATATTAGTTGATGTGCATAGTAATGTTAGAGACGATTTTTGTATGTTTGAGATTGAGAAAAATATGGAATTTTGTTCATACAAATAATGATTAAGTTTACTTTGTGTGGCTTTAGCCCTATCAACATACTTGCAATGGTTTATGTTAAGTATTTCATTCTCTTTCAATGTATTGGAATGATTTAAAGTAAAAAAAAACGATTTAAATGACTTTTTGTGAAATTGTGAATTTCACTTTTTTTGGCTTGAAAACTTAAAAAAAAAATATTTTAGTGTTGTTTTTTTCTATAAAGAGCTCATTATGGGCTAACAAATGGGTAACACAAGTTAATTTAAGTGAAAATATTATTCAATAAAAAATATATATATATATTCTGGGCGCCATTTTGAAAAATGGCTATAAAACGGTTATCTGAATTTTTACGCCTTGGGACTTTTTTTAACTTCAAAAATACAAAAATCCCTTCTGTTGCAATTTGTTCCACCTCAAATCATAAATGCCCTGGACTAATCATGCTGACTGGAAATCCAAACACATGCTGTCTATCGAAAAAACAGGTCACAAAATTAACCAGAAAAGGTAAATCAGATTTCTTTCATTAGGCAATAAATAACGCTAAGGGAGATTCTAAGATTATGCGGAATCTATTTCCAAATTCCAAATTGAGCGGTATTCCAATTCTTGAGGAGGATATGACAGCTTATCAGCACACCTTCTGAAATATAAAATACTATTAATGCATTTTTTGTATCTATCAAGCAAAATTGAAACACATGTACGTACTGCTTTAGATTGATTGAAATTTGTCAAAAAATACAAAACTTAATTCCCCCCCCCCCCCCCTTGTTACCGTCTCATAAGTGCGGAAATCACTAGAAGACCTCAACCCCAAGAAAACCGCTGGACTTGATGATATTGAGACAAAATTCCAAAATTCCAGCACCGGCTAATTCAAAGAGTTAATGTTTCATTCTAAATGTTTTTCGATAGGTCCCATGGTTCATCGACTTTTCCATAGCCTCAAGACACTAATATGTATGCAGATGATACAGCAATATGTGTGTCTATGCGGAATAAAGCTGAGGTGTCAAGACTTCTAAGAAGGATGTGTCCAGGGTGAACCATTGTCTATGTTCTAATATCCTTAGCCTTCGTGTTGAAAATACATACCTCCTGCATGCTTGTCACCACAGCTCAGTGAAGACGTCATATCACCCCAGACCAATATTTATCCTTGAACAGTAGTCATGTAAAACAAGTGAAAACCTTTCCATATCTAGGAGTCTTAAAAGATCAGAATTTTTTTTTAATGACCAAATCACTACCGTCTGTAAAAATCAAATAGACCTCCGAGCGACCTGAAAAGGGCTGCCTCATTATTACTTCCAGAAACTCGCAAGTTGAAGTTTAACACAATAGTTCAAATCCCCCCCCCCCCATTATTGCTGTACTATTTGGGATCAGTCAGAAGAGTATGACAAAAGTGCAAAGAATTCAAAAGCGAAGTTTGCGCATAATTGTAAACTTCCACCCTAGGATACACATATCTGACATGCTCTCTGAACTAAAATGGCTTTCTGTAAACCAACGATGTTTTTTTTACAATTGTCATGGTTTTCAAAAAATAAAACAATCAGCAACCTCAAATTACATGGCTGACTGGTTTACCTACACAGCTCACTAATAGCCTACTCGATCACCCACGTCTGGACACTTCTCTGTGAGTAATATAAGCACACCCGCAAGCCCTCATCTCAACTGGCACTCGCTACTGCAACAGGCTACCCTCAACAATCCGTGAGCAGACACACATCACATCTTTTAGTAGGGCTATTACATATTTGTCATCGCCAACAACACTGACATTTAATAAATATGTCTGTTGTTGGTAATAAGATACATTTCATGGCATTTACTGCAGATTGATTTATTTCACCTACACACACTCTGTCAAACACCTGCTTACCTACGCTTTTAAATATATATCTTTACAGTAGTTCATTAGATTGCATGCATGGAAGACAGCGATGTACATTGATTTGTAATAGCTCATTGTTTATTTCAATACAAATATTATCTATTGTCTTTCTGAGGGTGGTCTCTAAGTATGGCCACCTCTCCACGAGTCGCCATATACAGCACTATTATAGTCTTGTTGCATTTGCAAAGCATTTACTATTACTTTAGCCATAAAAAAATAAAATGAAATGAATGGGGTTTTAGGCCACCCTTGTGCACATATAGGCTAAACTGGGCCAGGAAAACCTCCTGAGGATGGTAAAATGAATGATATGACACTCGCCTCCAGACACAGGATGCGAAACTCTAGCCCTGACGGTCTGAGGCCCAGCACGCCATCTCTCGGTCACGGAGGCTCCCCATAAATACCGCAGAAGCCCGGGTTGATGCGGCGTCGCTGTTAGTGACGCTACCGTTGAAGCTTGTGAACACACATATTCTAAGTTTCACCTGTACCAGATATATGCGTATATTATAACCCCATTTTAATTTTCTAAAAATAATGTTTATGAATAAAAAAGTTGATAAATTGTTAAATGTGTTAGATTTAAACAATATAGGTTCTTAAAAAAAAAACATCCAGTACTATTACAATGCAGCCCCTGGAGAACCGTTGTAGAGTTCCCCAAGGACTGCATGGTAATCGTACTGAAGGGTTCTTTTTTAAGAACCTATTTTGTTTAGAGTATATAGAGTCATTTTCTCAAGGAGAAAAACACGTCCGCCCTCGCCCGTGCTTGCGCCCTCTCTGTCCATATTCACCTTCTTACCATGTCTCCGCAACATTCATATCTGGGCGATATGCAAACGGTGTTCATTTGAGTGTGATATGGGCTCACACCTCATTCATTGGACATGTGCTGTATTTCTCATATCGCACAAAAAATGAACAACGTTTGTATTTTCTCACAAAATCAAGTCACAATGTCATACGATTTAACTGCCATATATTGCAGTTCATTCAACTATACTACTGCTAGAGTGCGATATGGGCTGATACCGATATACGTCTCATAGTGAAAACCACTGCGCATATAAGTGTGATAAACATCATGATCGTTATTTGCTATCACTATATCACACATAAATCATTTTTATACTACGCCGTCATAAAAAACGAAAGACTTCGAAAGAACAATAATTATTGAAGGTGACTGGACACGAAAATAGTAATTTGAGTAATAATTAAAATTAACTCCCAGAAGAGAAATTGCAAGAATTGAAAAGACAGCGGAAGTCACAAGCTCTACAATTAGAAGCAATTCCAGAAGTACGCATAGTGGGGTAATTTAACTTTACCAATTCCAGCCGCTTAATCAACTAAATGCCAGACGGTTTGACAAATTGGCCACTGGCTACAAGTGACTGGTCTGTACGAAATACTGTCGTGTCACACACTCTCCAGATTGAGGTGTCCAAGCAAACAAAACACATTGAATCATTGTTGTTGTAATGACCGGCCAGTGTCACAACAGGTGGTCCAACCTTAAAACAAAAAATAGTTTTAGCTAAGACTAATTGATTAATTCTCATACATTGCACTGGCGCTAGGAACCTATTATCGTCAATTAAAACACACACCACTACAATATTTGCTTTGTACGACGATTACAATCTAAGGCGGGAATGGAGAGTTATTGCTGATCAAGTACAATGCCAATTATCATGGTAGGCTTATGGTGCTGTAATTAGTCAGGTGTGACCGAGCTGTTGATTATGAGGGATCCTCATTATGGTCGGATGTGTTTTAAGTCAGTTAAAACCCTCGGAGCTCTACATTCTTTGGTCTAGAAAAGGCTTCGGTATTCGGCCTCGGCCTTTTCAACAGCGAAGAATGTAGAGCTCATGGGCTTTATCCTATAGAGACAGCAGTATATGGTTGTTTTTTCGGTAGTGAAATGGCATTCGTGTAATATTGTCTTGGACAAAAATGACCATAATGGGGCTTTAATACACAATAAAGCAGATACGCGTATTTCTCAGGCCGGAGCAGAGTGCGAGACTGCTAACATGTTTGTCTTTGTCCTGCACACATCTACATGGTGGTTCACTGGGGATGAGGAGATGAATGAGATGACAATGCCCTCCAGACACAGAAGTTAAATTTTGACTGTATTTGTATGTGAATTTGAAGGATTGTATTTTTATTTTTATTTTTATTTTTATTTGATATGTTAAAAGGCTTTTTATTTGTATTTGTATTTGTATTTGTCTTCCAGTATCACCATATACTAATACATTAGGAGATATGGTGGGTAAATTTAATAATCGTGTCCCTGAGTCTAACCACAACTGGTTGCTGTAATCAGTGGTGAGCAAATTAGCATGTGGCCTATGTGATATCCACCTGCGTCTTGATGTTGCAACGAGTCTTACAATGTGCCGCATTGTAAGATCCGTCAATCAGATTCCAAAGAAACTTGCGATAGCAAGTTCCGGTACATCTTCAAATCCGGTGCAATGCCAATGCTTGCTGCCCTGACTTGTATTGTAGGCGTATGGTAGGTCGTTAGTACGGTGGCTTTTTAGGGCCACCACAAATACAAGTTAGACGTTGTGGAAATACAAGTTATAGTTGTCGCAATGCAAGTTAGACCTGTAGAAATACAAGTTAATGTTGTTGAACTACATCTTAGCACTGTTGAAATACATGTTAGAATTGTTGAAAAACAAGTTAGTGCTTATTAAAATTAACTTGTATTTCGACAACACTATCTTGTATTTCAACAACTCTCAACTTGCATGTCGCGAAATACAAATTAATTTTGTCGAACATCATGTTAGCCTTTAAATCATGTTTTTAATTTCAAATGACAGTATTTTCTTAACTTGTAATTCTACACTTCTGCTAACATGTTGTTCAGCAAGTTTTCACTTCTGTGAAACTACAAGTTATCTGACCTTGAGGAAGGGAAGATATGTGATCCATGTCGCGGGGCCAAACACATGTGCAGGACACATCAAACTGTCCTGTTAATCATTCTCAGCAAACACGAGACACTGAACCATTGCTCTTACAACGTTGAGTCATCGACCGGCTGACACATACCAAACACTAGGCGTTCACCCAAGGCCAGGTCAATGTTGTCTTGTCATCTGCGACGCTGAACCAACATTGATCAAACGTTTGATGAACTTCTCCCGTTTGCTAGGCTGTTGCGGTTATCCTGTAAATCGGGTCAAACATATTGAAGGGACACATTTGCGCAATTTTAATTCCGACAAGAAAGTTTGAATCCACACACCACAAGAAAAACAAGCTACTGGGCATTGTTTAGAAGTAGCGTTAGATCTACATGCAGGTGTATACACAGTGATATATAATGCCAAACTAAGACGGATTCTACAAGATGTCTTGCTCATGAGCGAAATTTAGACGAACAGCCATTGCCATAGGGAAAGAATAATATATGCCTCTGGTGCTGTCGTCTCAAAGCTGTGGACTTGACAAAATGTACAATTTTCAATGTAAAAATGTAAAATTACTGCAAGATTTCTTATTATTTAGCCATTTTTCATGTTAAAACTATTCAATACATGATTAACCAGATACAAGTATTAGAAAGATACAACATCAGTAAATAATTATATTTGCCGTAATCTGCAAGAAATAATCGTTCAACATCAGAAATCAATCAAATTAAGGTGACATCGCCCCCTCCCATTATATGGCAACGCGCCTCCTCACAGTGCAGTGTATGTGACATGATGTCACTATGGGTATATTTTAATCTAACAGTTACATTACTTTTTTAAACACTGTTAAATGATCTGCAATATTGATGTAGGCTTTATTATGTATTATCAGTAGTTTGCTAAAACAGTATAGATTCAGATATATATACACATCGATCCACTGTTAGTTTTTTAGACTGTCCATGTCGGGCGAAATTTCGAGGTTTTACCTTGACACCGCATGGCTATTGGCTATATGCTTCATGATTATTATACGCACCACCTTATCAACGATATTATTAGTTTATTAATGTTCTGTAACGTTAATTTAGCATTGAGGCTATCCCAGCAAACACACGCCATTGACCCAATATAGTGACGATGTATTTGTTTGCTGGGATGTCACGTTTTTTGCCGAGTAGCTGCTACTATCGAGTTATATTTGTCTCGGTATGGACATGTTACGCCTCTCTTTAACACGATAATATTTGGCGAGATTATGTCACCAATTACTCCTCAGATTCTCGTGTCAATGAAATGCCAGAAACGAACCCTCACATCACGATTGTCATTCATTAATTAGTTTTATTTAGTTGTATTAATTTTTCATTTATCGCCGATAGATATAAAACAATAACGCTTGTGTATAAATTACTGCCAGTCACATCTGCTGATTGCCGAACTGTCACAGATTCAGGAAGACTCTTGATCCAGGGTTCTGACCGCCACAGTGGAGATGACAGGGCAGGTGGCAAGAGGATCCATTACACTCCTAATGTTGTCATATTATTATTATTATTTATTCATTAAAACCCCCCACAAGTGAGGAAAACATACTATATTGTATATTACATACATAAAACGTATCACAGATAAGAAATATCACAGTATATGTATTAAAAGCGGGTAAATAATTTAGTTAGAATATGCGTGGTAGAGTTTCTATTAAAAAAATCAGCTGTATACAGCACGCCTTGCAATGAGTCACCACCCCGTCTCTAGCAGAATACTTTTGAGTATATTTAAATGTTGAAAGTGCAGAGAGAAGGTGTGATAGACCCATGTCAAGTAGTCTGCCAAAAAGCGTGCTTTTACTGTACTAACCGGTTAATACATTTTTAGACATAAAAAATGAGCACAGACTCCGTAGACCCAATGGATAATTCACTAAATATAGCCTTTTCATCAGGCTTACGAACATAGGCCTAGATTTAATACTTTCTTCAATAGGTAAGATACCAAGAGCCGTCATCAACTTGGAGTGATGAGAGTACCTACTCAGACCAAGAAAAGCTTTAACAATTGTACCCTGCAGCGATTCGAGCTTAATATACATTGCTCTATTTAAATAAACGGTTTCAAGCCCGAAGATTAAAATAGGGCGACATATGGTGTGCCAAAAGTGGAGCTTCAGATCAACTGGAAGGCCAGGGTATGGCATACCAACATTATTAAGACTAAAATATGACTTACGACATCTTAAAACTCTGCTGTCGACCTGATTGATGTATTTTCCATCGCTGGATAACATAAATTATATAAAATTATATTTTCATATATGAGCATTCGGGCCCAACAGTAGCGATTCAGAGACTGGTATAGATGAAAATGAAAATGGAATACTCCAGAATTTAATCAAGACAGTTTCTGTAATGATTCATATGCTACAAAATGTGACTCAGCGAACACGAGACGTTGTCCCAATGTTGTTTTATTGTTTGACCGCCGTCTTCGACTTCGGCCCAACATTAAAACAACATTGGGTCAACGCCTCGTGTCTGCTGGGGTGGCAGTGATACTGGCAGGGTGTTGACGAGGATGTGATGCATGCTTCCTACTGGTCGACAGTATTATGCCATGTTGGCCCTACAATAAACTAACAGCGGGTCGACGTTCCCTGGTTGTTGGGTATACGTGATCTGCTGCTATAGGCAACAGATTTATGTATAACCTACAGTATGACCTACCAGCGATAAGACCTTTCAGCTGATCTTCAGCGACGCTGGTCACGCTGGTCCAGCATTAAATCTGCATTGGGTGAATGTCTCGTGTTTGCTTGGATTGGATAAATACAATATACAATATACGTAAGAGCAACCCAATAGTCACCAGACACTGAGCCGGTGTTGTTTTAATGTTGTGCCACCGTCTGCGACGCTGGCCCAACGTTGAAACATCATTAGCTCAGTGTCTCGTGTTTGCTGGGAATGATTAACAGGACAGTTTGATGTGTCCTGCACATGTGTTTGGCCCCGCAACATGGATTACATATCTTCCCTTCCTCAAGGTCAGATAACTTGTAGTTTCACAGAAGTGAAAACTTGCTGAACAACATGTTAGCAGAAGTGTAGAATTACAAGTTAAGAAAATACTGTCATTTGAAATAAAAAACATGATTTAAAGGCTAACATGATGTTCGACAAAATTAATTTGTATTTCGCGACATGCAAGTTGAGAGTTGTTGAAATACAAGATAGTGTTGTCGAAATACAATTTAATTTTAATAAGCACTAAGTTGTTTTTCAACAATATTCTAACATGTATTTCAACAGAGCTAAGATGTAGTTCATCAACATTAACTTGAATTTCTACAGGTCTAACTTGCATTGCGACAACTATAACTTGTATTTCCACAACATCTAACTTGTATTTGTGGTGGCCCTAAAAAGCCACCGTACGTTAGGCCCATATAACGCGAAAATTGAAACGCGTGAACGACGTCGCTTACGCGTAAACGAGTGTAGGATCAGCATATCTCCACAAATACACATCTATCCTACTTCAGTGTATTTAGGAAAATTTGGCTATGACGGTAAACTATTTTTAGAAGTGCTCAAGGATGAGACCTGAGCTGTATGATGACGTGTTAATGGGATAGGCTTACCCTCTTGTCTGGCAGAGGTGGTGCACATGGAGGGGGTGAGGGGGGGGGGGGGGGGGGGTGAGGAAAGAATTACAAGCTGCATTTCTTGTCCACCTGACATGCAGCTAACAGTAACACGGGTTATTTGCCCACCGCTATTTCAAAAGCAGAGACAGCGTTGTAGATATTGTAAAGCGGTTCACATTGTCCCCGCAAACATTGATATAATGCCCTGCCAATGTTGCTCCACGGTCTAAGACGGTGGCTCAATATTGACCCATCATTGGGTAAATGTATCCTAGGCCTACTTGTGAACTAGTCCAAAATAACTAACGATATAGAGTATCAATGAGTATGTAAATATTGTCATTCGTGTCGTTGTACGCCAAAAATCTGGTACGAGGACGATCGATTGCGCAATTAATTACTGCGTTATTGTTTGATCAATTATTTTGATATTATTTTATAATGACATATTTACATCTAGAATTGATATTTAGCGTTTAGCGAAGCGAGACACAGGTCAGGATTTTTAGTTATTTTTAGCTGTAGATTTAAGCAATATGGTTGATTCTGGGGGATGTTGCCGGGGTAAAATTTCAGCTTTGTGGTCAAAGGGACGCTCTCGAACCCTCCCAAATGACGGGCCTGATACAATGTCCATACAAAACACACATAAACAATTATGTTGTCCATCTGTGACGTAACACCATGTGTTTGCGTCAACTGACGCAACACCATGTGTTTGCGTCAACTGACGCAACACCATGTGTTTGCGTCAACTCAGACTGCCTGTTAACAGCAATGTTGGGAAATGTTTGTACACACATATCGATCTATGTTGGTAGGCTTCATCATTTACAACGCTAGCCCACATTTCTCCAACAATGTTCGCTAAGAATCAGGGGTAGACCAGGGGTAGACGGCTTGAAATAGTGAAGTCTAAAGCTTACTGCACACGAAAAGGGTACGAGCAAAAAGTTTTACCTCCTTTGTACGATAATGTAGCTTCTAGAAAATGGATAGGCCTGCATAATATATAATTATCGCTCATTTATTTCATATACTCAACATTATTTTTTTCTATGTTAGTAGATTCAAGACGATAAATATTTTATATCAAGTATTTTTATAATATTTGTTTCCCTTTTATTTTCTTTGAAGCCTAAACATGTATCACACTTTCCGGGAAATCGATCCTAGTGGGCTGAATCACACCGATGACGCACTCTCGCTATTAAAACTTTATTTAAAACAGGGAAGGTTTTTTCACTTCACCTTTAAGCTTAAAAACCTCTATCTTATGATTTTTTTCTGAGGTTTTTATATAGAGACCAACACAATCCAAAGACTTGAAACCACCAGTATATATAGGAAATAATAATTTGACATTTCTTATTCAATTCTTTAAATGAACTTTTATGGACAAACAATAAAAATGCAATAACTGCTACTGAGAACCGGAAATAATAATGTATACAATATTCACCCGGCCATGTTTATGCAGGCCATCTCTAATTGCTCAATCTATTAATAACTGTGAGGAACGGTATAATATCTTTATTTACTAGTTATGTCAGAATACCTGAAAAGAAGTTCGAGTCAAATTTCCAGGGAGGGGGCATACAGACGAACGATCAATTGCTAGGAATGCGTCTATAAAAGATTCGGGTGCGATTATAATTATTAGGAATACAATACATGCACTTGTAGGCTACATTTTTTTTTTAAATTTTCTAATGCCTTCCTTACATTTTTGGAAAGGGACAAATTCATTTTGAACATCACTTTGATATAAAAAGTACCTAGTATCATCACTTTGATATAAAAAGTAACTAGGATCATCACTGTGTATAGCCATCTATGTACACTAGTGAAATATTCTTCGATTCGCATAAAATAAAAACTAGAATAATACAATATAATGAACTTTATTCAATAACAAAAACATTAATCCGTTGACTTCCACTCTGGCTCATTCAGCAGCACTGTAATGGACATCACCATGATTACAGAGACAAAAATGTAGTTTTGTAGTTTTATGTAGATATTGCATTTAATTCTGTTATAATTGATATTGAATTTAACGACTGCAACGTACCAATGAGCAAATATTAACATTTTTTTCAAACGAAAATAGAAGTAAAAACACAGACCAGAAGCACAAACGTGACTTGACACACGAATATAGTTATATGAAATATATTCTATGAAATTCAAAAGTACATTTATGTACATCCAAGGAGTATTTTTTAGCCATGTTACTTGTAATTAAACATAATTGAACATTTAATCCGTTTATATGCTTACTCACTTTAATTCGCTCATGGTGAATTCTGTCCGTTGTGCAAGGTCATTGATTTATGTGCAACACTTCCCTGTGCTACACATTTTCACATATATAATGGCCTCTATGGTGAGAACGTCGAATATGTACATCGTAACTGCCCTGAAAAGAGAGATACATGTACAAATAATTACAAAAATAAATACAAAAAAAAACTTTATATTATTCTACACAAGTAATATATCATATATGTTTTTCTTGATAATTATTTCAACATAATCATTATATTATTCTACACAAATAATGTGTCAGGGATGTTTTTTTGTCTCAACTAGCTCGGTGTAACTAGTTAAATTTAATTGCTTCATGCTGCCATCCAGAGTTTCATGCAGGCATTCACTGGCACCGCGGATACTGTGTGACGTCTCAAATATGTTTTTTTCTGAAGAAATACAATCAGACAACATTCATATTAGATAATATAAAGGTGTCACAACAACGTTTGATCTGATATGTTTGTAAACCGAATCTTGTTATATCAGAAAATAAATTTCGTCTTTCCCATTGACTGATATTTTTAATTATAATCATTTTATCAAATGCACTTATATATTAACTTTACGGCTACATTGAGCCTATTGTTATAATTTAAAGCGACACAATCAGGCTGAAATAATCAAAAAATCTGTATTTTTATTTTGGCTGCTTGCTATTTCCATAGTATGTCAACATGTCCATAGACTAGAATTACGTAACTTTGTGTTGCGCATTTGCCAGTTAAAAGAGAAAAAAGGACGAGATTTAATTTCTGACATGCATTTCCAAAATAAGAAATACGGGAATAACTGATAAATGGGGCTTTCGGCACACTTGCTACGTTGCCACAGCAGCTCTAAATTTAAAAGACTTCCACAATTCTAGTCTATTGACATGTTCACACAATAAAAATACTGATTATTTGATGATTTTAGCCTGATTGTGTCGCCTTAAGTTTTAAAAAGTGCTTCATTCTATATAACACTCGTCAATACACACCCTGGTCGTTTGATATGAAACTTCTTGCTCAACCAATTATTGAGAGAGGAAACAAGCTGGAATGTTGAGAAAATCATGTATTATTTCAGCAGATTCATGCGTTCATTAATATATATAAGGATGGATATACAAAAACATAATATTATATATATATATCAGATGCGTTTTTATAATTTGATATACAGTTGGTCAAGCTGTGGGTGTATTTTTTGTAAGCTTATGAAAAACAGGGAACATTCTAATTGACATACATAATAATGATGTAAAATTTGTATTGTTTTTTTTCCTCTACCATTGGAGAATTGTAACGAATCTTGCAAATCCTAGTAGATAAAGCTTCCAAATTGACATATTTGTTATTGCTTTCAAATTCATATTGTCTGTCCCTTTATTAAAAGAGAATTGTAAGTTTCGCTACAACAAATCTTACAATTGTTTTTTCACCTCTATTATTGCAGAATTGTCAGTTTCGTTGCAACGAATCTTGCAAACCAAGTAGATAAAGCTTTGGATATTTTTAATGTTTATTTTTAAGAAACCATAAACATTCCAAATTGACATATTTATTATTGCTTTCAAATTCATATTGTCTGTCCCATTATTAAAAGATAATTGTGAGTTTCGTTACAACAAATCTTACAATTGTTGGAATATTAAGCTGTGGGTGTGTTTTTTGTTTACTTATAAGAAACCATGAACACTCTAATAGACATACATAATAATGATTTTTAATTTATATGTTTTACCCTTTATTAAAAGAAGAATTGTAAGTTTCGGTACAACAAATCTTATTGTTGGTCAAGCTGTGGGTGTATTTTTTGTAAGCCTTTGAAAAACAGGGAGCATTCTAATTGACATATATAATAATGATTTAAAATTTGTATTGTTTTTTCCCTCTATTTTTGGAGAATTGTAAGTTTCGTTACAACGAATCTTGCAAATCCCAGTGGATAAAGCTTTGGATATTTTTTATGTTTGTTTCTAAAAAACCATGAACATTCCAAATTGACATATATATTAATGCTTTGAAATGCATTGCTTGTCCCTTTATTAAAGGAGAATTGTTAGTTTCGTTACAACAAATCTTACAATTCCTGGTAGATAAAGCTTTGGATATGTTTTGTGTTTATTTCTAAGAAACCATAAACATTCCAAATTGACATATTTATTAATATTTCAAATTCATATTGTCTGTCCCTTTATTAAAAGAGAAGTGTAAGTTTCGTTACAACAAATTATACAATTGTTGGAATATTAAGCTGTGGTTGTATTTTTTGTTTACTTATAAGAAACTATGAACATTCTAATTGACATACATAATAATGATTTTTAATGTATCTGGTTTTACCCTTCCAAATTCACATATTTGTTATTGCTTTCAAATTCATATTGTCTGTCCCTTTATTAAAAGAGAATTGTAAGTTTTGCCACAACAAATCTTACAATTGTTTTTTCACCTCTATTATTGCAGAATTGTCAGTTTCGTTGCAACGAATCTTGCAAACCTAGTAGATAAAGCTTTGGATAGTTTTAATGTTTATTTCTAAGAAACCATAAACATTCCAAATTGACATATTTATTATTGCTTTCAAATCCATATTGTCTGTCCCATTATTAAAAGATAATTGTGAGTTTTGTTACAACAAATCTTACAATTGTTGGTATATTAAGCTGTGGGTGTGTTTTTTGTTTACTTATAAGAAACCATGAACATTCTAATTGACATACATAATAATGCTTTTTAATTTATATGTTTTACCCTTTATTAAAGGAGAATTGTAAGTTTCGGTACAACAAATCTTACAATTGTTGGTCAAGCTGTGGGTGTATTTTTTGTGAGCTTATGAAAAACTGGGAGCATTCTAATTGACATATATAATAATGATTTAAAATTTGTATTGTTTTGTTCTTGTATTATTGGAGAATTGTAAGTTTCGTTGCAACGAATCTTGCAAATCCTAGTAGATAAAGCTTTCAAATTAAAAAATATTTATTAATTCTTTCAAATTCATATTGTCTGTCCCTTTATTAAAAGATAATTGTGAGTTTCGTTACAACAAATCTTACAATTGTTGGTATATTAAGCTGTGGGTGTGTTTTTTTGTTTACTTATAGGAAACCATGAACATTCTAATTGACATACATAATAATTATTTAAAATTTGTATTGTTTTTTCCCTCTATTATTGGAGAATTGTAAGTTTCGTTGCAACGAATCTTGCAAATCCTAGTAGATAAAGCTTTCAAATTGACATATTTATTAATGCTTTCAAATTCATATTGTTTGTCCCTTTATTAAATGAAAATTGTAAGTTTCAACAAATCTTACGCCGGCCCAATATTGAGCCACCACGTTGATGTAACCGTATGTAGACCTAATGTTATGTACGGCAGTCTCCCCCGGCAAACACGGGGTATGTTTCAATGTTGGCTCACCGTCTACGACGCTGTACCACGCTGGTCCAACATAGGTCCCTATAGCATTGTCGTCAAGGAGCATATTATACGGATTTAGGATGATGTGCGATTTTCATGAAGAAAGTAAGCCACCTATATCACTTTGTGCAGGACACCCTAAAGAATAATAAAAAACATGTTGGCAGTCTGGCAATTTGCTCTGAGCCGATAAATATGCGTATATGTTTGATTGTGCATTTTAACCATTTTTTGGTAAATTTTTGAAAAACAATTCGCAGGAAACATTAATTATGTAAATATAAAATTGCTTTCCAAATAACATGTGATTTTATTTTTGTTGAGCATACGTCACTACAAAATGAATATACATTTGTGGTTTCTGAGGGTTTTCTGCATGCCAAGTGCATTTCTGGAACTATTCCATTGATTGTGAGCATATTCGGGTTGTTGGATTAAAAGTGAAGGTCAAAGTAAATTTAAAAGCAACCGGTCGACCATGTACAGAGAAAGTGGTTGATCTACAGTAGGCCTACTTCAACGCTATTTTTGCCGCAATGATTCTCCGACATATATCTCTGATATTTTAGTAGTACACAGTACCGGTACGCAAAAGTATTATTTAAAATATTTTGTAAATGACTCACTATATATTTCTAGAAATAGTGTCATTGTTGTAATATTTCTGTGAAGGATGAGTAGCAGCAAAATCATAAACAATTTAATGTTGACTGTATTACGTTTAAATCAATTAAGCAAAGAAACGCAAATAGTCAGCAAATATAAGCTCATCAAAAAGTATAAAGGCTATTTGTAATAAAAGTAGGCCTGCTCAAATAAAACGACTTGCCATAGATACACTAACAAAATAACTGAAATTCTGATGTTCATATTATAAAAATAATTAATAATAAAAAAAACATTGTGGACAAACGTCGCTCTTTCAAAATAAAAAAAATCCACTATGTTGTGTAATATTTTTTAATGCAACAATCACTATAGTCAATATATAAGTGTCGTTATTATCCTTATGATAAATAACAAGACTTACATAAATTGTGCTTGTTAAACGTGATTGTTATCTGAAATTCAATGCATTGTAAAAATCGATCTACAACCACAAATATGTTTGTTTCTTTGAAACTTGAAGGCCAGAGTGGGGTTTGAACCCCGATCTCCGACTTTACAAGTAGGCAGTTTTAGCCACTGTACCAGGGTCATACAGAGTCGACTATATTCACGTTTCTATGCCCAAGTATACATTAAAATTTGTGATTTCAGTGATCTGCACTATGCTTGTTTCTCATCTAGTAATACTTTTAACAATTAATAAATATTTATATTTACACGTAAACGTATTATTTCAAAACAGAATATTACAAGGTAATGATAAGTAATATTATTTTTGTGCTAACTCTCTGAAACTATATGTGTTTGATAGCAAAATAAATAAGTGAATGGAACATTTTGTGCACATAGAGGCTAAACTGGGTCAGTAACACCAACTGAGAGAAATATGATGCGATGAAGCAAAAAATAAAATAAATTTGGCCAATTTGAAAAAGTACAGAACGCAGATAAAACCCACTGAGATAATCGGTGCCTCTTAGTAAATGCACTTTTACAACGATTCGATATGCTTTGTAATTTGCTGCAGTGGCCAATTAATGCTACTTTACATGTTAACGAAATTAATGGATCTTCTGTTGGTGGCTGTATCTTATGGAAAGCTAAGCCGTCCTGCTCAGTAATTTGCAAAAATTCGGTGAATGTCCCGTGTTTGCAGGCAATCAAACCTGTGCTCACATTTCGTAGGCCTATCTTGCAGCTCCTCTTTAGCATGTTTAAAAATGAGCCAAGATGAAATCGAATTAATTGATGAATATGTACCACTAGAGAACATGAATATACCAGGGAACCGAGTTAGTTTTGACAACACTGTAAATAATTATGGCTCCAGATTATAAACGTTATGTAAATCACTGTATATGTTTATTGTAAATGGTCGGATGGGTAATGACGCACAGGTCGGTAGACCAACATGTAAAAATGTTAGTGTAGTAGATTATTTTATTTGCACACCTAATCAGTTTTCACCAATTGTTAATTTTGAAGTGGACGGTTTTAACCCTATGCTCTCTGATGTACACAATGCTGCGCGCCTCACGTTAAGACGTGAAGTACACTGTGATCCGGACACGCATCATGCCAGACCACCGCCGAATTTACATCAACTTAATTCCTTACCGCTGGAATCAAAATGGGACAATGTTGTTGTTGAAACGCGAATTAGGCAACCAATATGAACCAATTTTAATCGAAGGTGACGTAAGTGGCACATTGCGTGAGCTGGATATAGACTGAGTAGTGACACCTCACCAGGGCAAAAGGAAGTGAACTAAGTCGTTATCTAGCGATATTAATGATATGTTCATTGATGCGGCACGTAGCCTAGGTATGTTTAGATCTGACCACACACCCTCTGGATTGTATAACCAGGATTGTGAAAATAAACGTAAAATTTAGCTGAGTCACAAAAACAAATACAGGCGACTATGAAACAACAATAACTTGCAACATTTACGACAAACAGGCAAAGACTGCAGAAATAAAATCAACAAAGCAGTCAGGAATATAAACAGCAAGTTGTACATTAAATACGAAATTTTAAATCCGAAAATTTGCGCGACTACTGGCATATTAATAATAGTCAAACTTTCTCCAAAAAGATTGGTAAATTTTCCCTTGAGATATTCAAAGAACACTTTAAAAACCAAAATTACAGTAATGACACTCAAAACGTGCCCATTCCTGACCTTAACGACGCAGACCCTCTACTTAATGACCCTTTCACCATAGAACAAGTACCTAGTTCATAGCAAAGGTAAAAAATAATAAAAGTCCCGGAACTGACCAGATTTTAAATAAATCTCCAAAAAAATCACCAAGACAAACCACCGTCCTGGTAACTAAATTCTTTAACGTAATATCAGCATCAGGAGTAGTACTAGAGCAGTGGGGCATTAGAGTGATTAAACCAATATACAAAGCCTCAGGTGACGACACAGACCTTAGCAATTATCGCGGAATAACTGTATTAAGCTGCCTTGCTAGACTTTCTTCAATCTTATTAATCACATACTGACACTATCTGCTGATAATAACAATATTATCGGGCCCGAGCAAGCAGGATTTATGGCCGGTTTTTCAACGACCGACCACACGCTATTAAGACATTAATTGACTTATATGTATAATCATAAACGTGAAAAACTATGCTGCTGCTTTGTCGATGATAGCAAAGCCTTCGACAGTATATCTTGCACTAAGTTGTGGCATAGGCGGCTCGAATCTAATATATCGGGAAGTTTTTAGTTTAGTCTATACCATGTATAAAACAGCAAAAGAATGTGCTTCCAGTGATAGTCGGATCTCTGATACATGTCCATGTCTCGTTGGAGTGAGACAAGGAGAAAATTTGTCACCCTTGTTGTTTTCTATATACCTTGGTCATCTACAACGTTTTTTTGCAAGATGCACACAAGGGGTTTGCTGTTGTGAAAAAAATGACCAAAGATAGACTAGATGAATCTTTATTGAAATACCTTGAACTTTATGTACTACTTTACGCTGATGACACTGTTCTAGTTGCTAAATCAGCAGAAGATTTACAGAAATCAATTACCCTGACAAGAAACTATTGTGATCTTTGGAGACTGAACATTAACGTAACCAAACCAAGATAACTATTTTCTCAAGAGGAAAAATACGAAATATCCCCAAATTCCAATTTGGTGAAACACAATTAGAAGTAACTGACCAATTATGAATATAAATATCTAGGCCTTATTTTCAATATCAACGGTTAATTTACAAATGCCAAAAAACTTCTGTATGACAAAGGAACCAGAGCTATGTCTACGCAAAGGCAGACAGTTACAATTACTATTATATAGGCTTAACTGTCAACTACTGATCTTAACCATTGTGTACTAACAGCGGGACGCAGAAAGCTTCACGCCGATTACAGATATGGAGGAAAGTGCAGGGGGTAACTGTATATTATGTAGGCCTAATTAAGTGTGTGATTGTTTCTGATCACCGGTTATTATTTCTATTATTGCATGAATGCTTTGACATGTTTTGATATGTAGTTTGTAAGTCGAGAAAAATAAATAAAGTACTGTTTCAATGTACTTGCCACAGCCCTGGTGAATGGTGAAGCAAAATTACTACCCTGCTTCACTGGTCAACACTATTTATGTGATGGCCCCACTTATCCTTAATTGTCGTTCAAAAAGTCATAATATTGTATCATGCAATTTAGGGTGGGTCAATCACCGACAGTACGCCCTTAATTTATGAAACATAAACCAAATTGTGATATATTTTCAGTATCATCAAACACATTTTTGTGAAATAATGATATAACTGGTAGGTAGGCTTACAAGTATAACGTCTGTGTGTAGGCTAAACTGATACATATTTCCTGTTGATCCATATATCCACAAATTAACAATGTTGTTGCGTGTTTGCACCACACGCTGTAAACACACGATTGAAACAGTTTCAGGTAAATATAATTTAGATCACAAACTAAACAAATAACCGTAGGCCTATGTCTAAAACACACGCACACACTCATAATTATATAATACATAAAGACTTAGGCCCTATATATAATTAGCAGACTGGACTCGGCGATAATTAAATAAAAATGTGCCCATCCCACTATTCCTATTAATTACTTATATACTATGTAATACTATCGGTAGTGTTCACAACCACAGAATCATTTGATCTTCTAATTTACATATTTTTTTCGGTTTATACACATATTCATCCATTTATCCACCCATAGGCTATGTGTAATAGAAAATGAAAAAAATATATACCCAGCTAGCAATTTAATGTTCTGGAAACAGTAGGAGAATATTCTCTAAAGATTTGGGGGATTTTTTGAGAATGTTATGGGAATGTAATTGTGTGGAGTTTTTTTTAGACGTTAGCAGAACATTATTCCAAATCATTGTGGGAATATTCTGGGAATATTAAAAAAATACATAGATAATGTTCTGGGAATGTGCTAAAAAACATTGCGAAAACGTTCTAGGGATATTCGAATAATATTGTGCGAATGTTTCAACATATTAGGAAAAACATTGTGGGGATGTTCCCAAAATATTACAAAGATATCCAATGAATGTTATGGGAATGTTTAGGAAATATTATGAAAAAATCCAACATAATATTGCGAGAACGTTCTGGGAATATTCAAATAATATTGTTCGAATGTTCTGAGAATATTCAACAAGAACATTGAGATAATAACCCAAACCAAACACCAGAGCTCTTCAACACACTAATAAATTTAATTTGCATACATTTAGTCATTTATTTATGGTTGTTGGTTTGTTTTCCTGGGTAGCGTCGCTTTCACACACGGCCAGCCTACAACGATAAACGTACAAATAATTACCAATATAATGATAGCAGTGTCTGCATAAATGCTACAGTGAGCCATATGTACACTGATACTAGCGTAGTCATATAACCATGCTAACAGTAGGCAACTCATGACCTCGCACCAGTTGAAGGGTTGGGGAATAAACACTGGGATTACATGATGAATTCATCAATGATAAGTTAAATTATTTTGTTAGAATAATCTCTGAGTCGTAATGCATGATATACTCACGTTGTATTGTCCTGGTCGCTGCGAGCATTTGTGAAATTCAGACTATTCGGGATCCAACCTGTCTGGACTGCGCGGCATTTCAAACTGACAATTCAAACTCCACGCATGCGCAGATTCCCCCACTAAATATTGGCCTCCACAACAACTCCCAACACCTCGATCCATGGAAACATTTTTAGCACGTTTGTATAATGTTTCCTGTTGCAGAATACCCTCTGGATGCTATGCAAATGTTCTCATGATTAAAAAAAATCGGGAATACTTTGAGAATTGTTAACTGGGAACATTCTTAGACCATGCCTATAATATTCCCTGGTGCAGAATATCACTCGAATGTTGTGCAAAGTTCTCATGACAAGAACAAATCGGGAATTGTTAAAATGAAAACATTCGTAGAACATGTGTATAATATTTCCTGATATAGAATATTTTCCGAATGTTATGCAAATGTTCTCATATAACAATAACAAATCGGGAACATTTTGAGAATAGTTAGCAGAATGTTTTGTGTTAGCTGGGTAGGCCCGTTTAGACCCAAAAGATAGACAGTCCGCCGCCGATAAGTGAATATAATTTGGGCTGCTCCGCTTGGCAATTCAATAAGCCATTAGTACGAGAAGATGCGGTCACTCGTCTTGGTCTCGAACATTGTTTCCCAGCATCATCAGCATCATCACAGCGATCTGAGACTCTTCAAAGTTTAGTCTGGGGGTGTACTGAGGAGAAGCAGAAGAATCAGGGAGTTTTTGGCAGGCAGATTTGTAAAGTGAGGAAATCGGCTTGGCACTCATTGCTTCTAACCCAGCAAACACGACACGTTGGAACAATGATGTTTTAATGTTGGCTGGGAAGATACATTCAATCCTTGTCGGGAGATGGTGAAAGATCGACAATGTCGGAGGTTCCGGGCAGCCCTATTCGGGGCTAGCTAATCTATCTCAAACAAACAAACAAACAAACAAACAAACAAACAAACAAACAAACAAACAAACAAACAAACAAACAAACAAACAAACAAACAAACAAACAAACAAACAAACAAATGAGTGCGCCGTTTTATTAAATTTAATATTTAAAAAGTTGAAACGAGCCCCGCTCTCCGTTTGGCCTACAATAAATTGATCCTCTTGCTAGCTTGTGGGCGCCCACGTAAAAAAGTCGGTCTTTGTAGCCAGTGTCTGAGTGCTGGATATTAAATTGTTGTATGAGACCTTTATTCATAGCGAGTGAACTTCCAGCTGTACGATATATTGATTGTTTAACAGTAACATTTGGGAATCCGCTACCAAATCATACAATCCTAAATTATTGTAAGTTTGGTTGATTGTAAGAACCGCTGCAGAGAAGAATCCTGATAGCCCCACCTGGTGATCAAGTGACTACCTATTTACACAAGGAGTCCATATAACCCCACCTATTGATCTAGTGGTTGGCTGTGTATAATGTTCTCAACATTAACCCAAAAGTGCCAATCCCATTAAAACCAATGTCAACTTATAAATTATCATTTTAATGTGTTCATTATTATTTGAATATATTTACATAGCGTACGCCCCCCCCCCCTTAGTGGTGAAAATATTGCATTTTCATGCATTTTTCTGGATAAAGTGAAGCTAACAATCCTTTTTCAGCTAAAATGTGGCTAATTACGCCCCCTACTCTTGCACATTCTGGATCCGCCACTGCTAGATATGTGTAACCTAACTTATATTTTCCAGATGATTTTGGATCGATGAATTAATTTATAGTTTATTTTACCTACCCTCACAGACAAATGAAGATGACCACCGTTTTAATTTTATATAAGAAAATGAATCTTCGTGCATATTTGTATCCAACTTCAAATGTTGGCGAAATGTAATATGTAACTTTTCTGTCTTTTCCAGTTGACTTCGGGGCACGGAATAAATTTCTTGGATTTTTTAGATAATAATATTATTATGACCACACACAAATTCAATATGACTGTCGTTTTCTTCATTTTTCAAAAAAAAAATCTTTATTTACCATCTGGAGATGTATAATTGCTGGTGTCTATGTGATTTGGGGTCGATAATTTTGTTTTGTCTTATAAATAATTTGACTAATACTTCACACACAAATTAAAAATTGCCGCAATTCTTCTAGTTATGAAACATAATATTTTTAGATATTTCTTAAAATTTTAAACTGAAAATTCTGATATACCATTTAACATGTTTAATATTAGGGGTACGCAGAATTGAGGATGGTCACCAGTGCTAGAAAGAAAAAAATATATTATATATTGGTCTACCATATCAATACATATGGGGGGGGGGGTAATCTATTATTCCCTCAAATGTAACCCAGATCTATGTAATTAATACATAGCAATGGTAGAAAGTATTAAAGTAGAAAGTATTGTTAGCATATAGTGGGGGGGGGGGGGTCATCTATGCTTTCTTCAAATATAGCTCATGTAGCATTGGTTGAATGACTTAAACAAGCTCTGGATTATATTAGCCTAGTCATTGGTAATCCCATGATAGGTAACGCCGCTGAAGACCATTAGTTAATCACCAGTTAAAATACACCGGTGACGTCAGTCTATTGTTAAAACAATAGATTCGAATCTACGAATCTACTGTTATTTTTGATACTGGCCCGGGCAGACTCAGTGATTATTATGCAGGTTTTACCATGACACTACACATGCTACATGCCTAATGTTTCTTGGTTAACCACACTGACTATTTTATCTATCAATTCTTGGAACTCATGTACCTATTTTGTGTATTTTAAGTCGAAGAAAGAACTCAATTACGATAGATTCGTAGATCTGAATATACTCGGCGCTGCGCGCCTCGTACATTCAGATTTACGAATCTATCGAATTTCGTTCTTTCTCCTTGACATATTGATTAAAGTCAGTGTCCTAGCCGCATCCCAAGTTTACACAGGCTGTAGACATACCTTTGCTTGTGGAAAGGCAATGCTCCAAAATTCTAAAGGTAATCTTGGATATGGTGAGGTTACCGAGTCCCATTAATATCTGGCGAGTGGTAGCCGATGATCTTCAGTGACATCATTTATTGTGGTTGATAATGAAATTTAGTGACATCATTATGTGTGGTTAATAGAGATATAGCTCCAGCATATTTAAATCATTCACCCATTTCTGGGCCAGAATTATTTAGATACATATAATACGACGTTTTCAGATGACTTCATGTGATTTTGGTAGTTGTTGAAAAGCACATGTGCTGTGACAATATATTTAATTAATATACCACACCATTATTTTATTACTGTTTTGTTTTATGTTTAACTTTTCACATGGGATAATTTATATGGCTTGAATTAATCATCCATGATATAGTCTTCTCTGATAATAAAACATACTAATTATGAAATATTGTGAAGGTGATATCACTTAAAACAGTTATTAGACTGTATCACACTGTAATTTTGTCAGTTTTTTGTCAGCAAATGCCATTAGTTGTTATTTTAATTATTAAAGCTATACCTGCACATAATCGGGTAATGTGGTATATAACAAATGTATCGACATTAGAGGCCCTGTGAAGTGATTTCGGTTCATGCATATAATTCATAATCTCATAACTTGGCAAATTGTTTTAGTTCACTAATTATCAGTTATTTTCAAAATTAAAAACTGAAAATGGGCACATTTCTTGGGCTGGGCAAGACTTCACACACAAAAAACCGCCCATCAATGAATCTGAATTAACATTGAAACTGCATCGGGTATATGTTTCATGTTTCTTGTATTTGTACATGAGCTGAACTAGATTTATTCATTTAAATATGCCCGCATCGACAGGGTGAAACGGGGGCTTGTGAATGCTAGACGCTGGCCAGGAGAGGTCGCGGTGATGGCCATCAATTCTAGTGCTGCACCTGCATTCAGGCGGCGTTTCGTGTTGACTTTGGTCAGTTATATAAAATCATACAATACATCATCAGCTACATGTCCATGTACATGTACTATAACCAGCCAAGCATGTCTCCACCTTTTGACGTCACGAATTAGCTCCGCCCCCTACTTTTGCCTTTGAGAAAATCGTTCCCAGTGGTTTAAAAATGGGAGCTGAGCACTTTAATATTTGAAAAGTCATCTAAAATAGTATAAAATATGACATTGTGCAGAGTAGGTCTGGGGACTACATGAGGCCTTCAGGTCTAAGTTAAATTTCGAAGAAAATAAATTACTATCTAGCTATTAAATGCTCCATGATGTAGGCTGATATTTCACTTTCCAAGCCATTAAAATGATTTCTCGTATAAGGTAATTTAAAATCATTAATGCTCAGCATCAACTGTGCCAACCCTTGGTGCGCGGAATCATACATACATACATATTCGTATCCCGACAATGTCATTTAATTTTATTTTAAGTATAGTCAGGCAGAATGCTGATATAACCTGGACATTCATACAGAAGTTTATATTTTGATTGATTTGTGTTCAGTAGTGGCTAGAGTCATCATTTTCATCGGGAGTACTAAATTTCACCAAGTGGCCATTTTTTTATTCGCATCTTTCCAAGATGACCGCCAATCGCTAGGCTTAAATCTATAAAATGGCATATATCTGGGCCTACTTGTTCAAATTTGATAATCTTGGAGTCGATTTCTATCAAACCAAATGCCATAAGTAAACTTATGACATTTTAAAATTATTTGGATGTCAAAGTCAAAGGTCAAGGCCATTTTATGGGTCTGATAAGGTTAAAAAAGGCATCAAATGTGGCACATGACCGAATTTAACCCAAGCAAAACAACATTTATTTAGATGTAACATGACAAGTGCCCCCGTCATGTATTTGTGCAACCTATGGACTAGCATGACGGGTATACCGTCATGCTTTCAGTCATACTTGCAAAGTAGTTTGAACATGGTAAATATACGCGGAGACCTACAATGCATAGTGGGGCAGCTATAAGCTTATTTTTCTGAGGTATCTTTCAAATCCAGATACAAGCATCAAAATTGGCATGGATAGTCCCTGTGGGCTACTTTAAAAAAAAACTTTAGTCGATGAAAATGTCAAGATGGCCGCTATTTTTCAAGATTACCTTTTTGAGTATCAAAAAATACGTTTTGAATAAAACCCCAAATAATTGTCATATTTGAATGATCTTGGTGTCAAATCATATATCTTTGGCTATGATGAATCTGAATTTTTATTTTGAAAGACGGCGGCCATTTTTCAAGATGGCTGCCTTTTCCAGCATTAAACTCACTTTTCGAAGTAATTTTTCCACACCGGCAAGGAGCCGATTGCAGTTGCAGAAAAGGGGTGTGTAGTAGATGTAGTACCTGTGTTTTATGAGTCATCCACATATTCTAGATGGATTCCTGGCACTGGTTCTTGCAACGGAACTTGGTCTTGGTGAAATACAAGCTTTTGCTGATTGATTGATTGATTATGATCACACAGGAGTAATATTAGTCATGGAACAATCAGGGCACACTGGTGACGTCACTGCTAACACAAGTTAGATTAGATGGTGTTAGATGTCCGCGCCTGTATAGACAAGGTGTGACCGAGAGTAGAGCCAAGGAGAATGGGACTTTGGTCGTATCCCATACCTGAAGGTGGTAAAAGGATGACCTTTATTGAACTGTCCATAAAGATGTCGAAAACTGCACCAGCGAAAACGTGTACAGTCCACAATGACTGGAAGAAGTGCTGTATTTTTCAAGAGGAGAAAAATGAAGATCTCACCCAGAGGCCTACCAATTATCCTGGGTATCACTATGGCTGTTATACCATGATTGCGATGACCCTCAGGGTCCTTTGTTCTGGATCATACAAAGCTTGACAAAGGCGCACGAAGCACCGAAGAGGAACAATGCACTAGCATCCGGCAGATGCAGAAGCAGGGTGCAGCTCTCTATAAAGGCTATCCTGAGTACTGCGGCGGGACTGAAAACACTGAGGAGGCTCTCGAGGTCGAATCGTGGTGTGAGAGTCACAAACTTCAGAATCCCTAGTTCCAGTTCTGGTACTTGGTGTTAGCAATCCTCTTGTTGATTCAATTATTCGAGAAGGCAAACTTCAATCTGTACTTTCAGTCACTGACCGAACTGATACCATTCTTATTTGCCCAAAACAATGTAAATTATGCACAGTATACTCCTGTCCTCTACAATAGACAATAGACAATAGTTTATTATAGACAATAGACAATAGTTTATTTCATAGGATCTGCAAAAATATATACATATAAAATACAGATATGTATGAATACATGCCAGGAGAGCATGTTAAAGGTGCGTAGTTATCATGTTCTAATAAAATACCGTATATCCTTTCCACTGCCATAGCGTATTAAACCGGATCGTTTTTGCGGCCCTCTCAGAAACAGTGCCATACAGCATAGGCCTGTCACAGCGTACTGGATCGTAGCGAAAAAACGGCCTTCTGACAAGCACCATCGTATGTCGTAGACCTGTCAGTAGTTTTCATCCTCATTCCTTTTTATTCAGTATTAAAACTAGTTTTGCTAAGCTGGTAAATAACGCACACTTGTAATCTTTGGTATACAGAGAGTATTTCCCCATTTCTTCCCAGTAAACTTAGCGGCATGCTTCTAACTTATCATGATGTTTACTAATTAGCAATTATAAATGGATAGTTATAAGATTATGTGAAATAAGCTATTTCGTCACTTTTACATGCTTTAAATATTATGACATAGATATTAAATATACCCGATTTTACACCTGCAACCCTTAGTTTGATTTCTTGTGAAGACATTTTGGTTTCCATAACATTTAATTTTCAATTAATTCTTCACTAATTATCTTGATAATGAACAGGGGGGTCAATAACAGAACATTACACTATGGCTGTTCCACGGCATTTCGTCTGGTTACGATTTAATACGTTGTAGCGTAGCTATGCCCCAGCCGCCCCGTAGCACTTAATGTGTATCCATCACCACGGCACATACGTTACAGCGTTGATACATGCCAACCATTCACAGCGCACACGATACATTGTCCCAATGTTGGTTTAATGCTGGGTCAGCGTCGCTTATGCTGGACCAATATTAATCTAGTAGTATCGTGTTTGCTGGGCACGTTGTCATCTCCGTGTGTATTTTCTCGGCCGTGACATGTTGACTTTTCTGTTATCTTAGTAGGCCTACATTCCACGATTACAATGTTGGAATTTTTTCCGGTTCATCAGAAGAACTGTTAGGCTGTTAGTATTTTTGTCTTTATTCCGTTTTCTTTATTAGAACAATTCAATTTCCCAATGTGGTAAACAACTCATACTTGTAAAATGAGGTGGTGGAATTATTATGATGCTCCTTAAACTTTGGATGAATAACGATAATAATGTGCAAAGATGTATTTTTCTGTTCACATTTAACTTGAAACATTCCACAAGAAATACACTCACCCAGAATATTATATATTACACAAAGCCTACGTTAATACGTAACCATTTTTCTCAGAGGACACAGACACCCTTATGATTTTTATCAGGCACCTACAAAAATTAATAAAATTATAGAAATGTTTCCAACATAAAAATATCGTAGTAATGACTATAAATTGGGTTTAGTTTGAATTATGTGTTCATCTGGTTTGTTCTGAACTGATATTTACTTGTGTATTCCATTCATTACTAGACAGTCAGTCGCAGACTGCACTCCCCTGTCTCGTTGTCTGGGCCCGTATTCTCAACCTATATAGTTGGATACCTTGTCAGGAAATATTAGGTTTAAATTATTTAAACTCCTTGCTAATTATCTTAATCGTAGCCATGTGGATTCATGAAAAAAGACTACACTTGGTGCCATACACCATATTACTTTCCCATCAAGCGGAATATGTTGGCAAAATACCTTTTCAATGGTGGGCCAGCGTCACAGGCGCTCCAGATGCATTATGTAGAGTAACCCTAGACGCTGTGTAGACGAAAACCCATAGCGTACCAACTCGTTATATCTCACCTCGCACGTCTACTGTAGCGTAAAAAAACGTAATAGCGGCAGCTGCTCTATACATGAATAAGAGAGATTTTGAGATAAATTACGGATTTTTACGCTATGCGTGAGAGAAGGCCACTTTTTGGATAGGGATTAGAACGCTGTGGTGGGAGTGCGGTATATCATAGTGTTTGTGAGAGGGCCGATTTTTCCATCCGTTTTGATACGCTGTGGTAGAGCTGTGGTATATCTACCCGGCAGTGGAAAGGATATACATTTTTTATTTTTATTTGGTTAATCACTTTACAAGATAAATGATTTTTTCAATGAACTTACATAATTTGCACAATTGATTTTTATTGGTTACATTCATTAGTATTTCAAATTTAACTGATGAAGGTGAGTTTCTGTGACGTTTTTTTATTAATTCCTTTCGTATGTCTTTAAAGTGAGAACAGTTAAAAATATAGTGAAATTCATCGCCAATATCTTGTGTGCACAGCTCACATATTCTGAGGTTGCGGGGTATATTTTGTCTGCAACCTGATTCAATTGGAAGGTTGTGGTTTCTACAGCGAAACTTAGCCATGATGCCTCTCTCGCGATAGGACAAATTTACTAAATATTTTTTAAATTTAGTGTTGTTGTAAACATCCTTTAATTTAAACACTTTCTGCTAAGCTTAATTTCTGGGGTCCAATGTGGAAAAAAATGATCTTTAATTAGTTGTTGTAATTTCTTTTTCAATGAATTTATGCCTCCTGGGATGAGTTATGCCAGACGCCCGAAAAACCACAACCTTCCAATGTATTTTTCACGGTTGAAAGCCACGGGGACTTATATATATTCCGATTGTATAGATTAAAAATTAATTGATACAAAACATTTGACAGTTTTGGTGTACCGCTGCTCTTATATATTCTAGCCCAAAACATAATCATTCTACTTTTGGCGTGCAGTACAAGAGGTGTTACGCCGAGTTCGCCATAAACCATGTTGGAACAAAATGACTTGTTTACTTGCAGTACATATTTACAGAATCGCAAATGTATTTTTTCAATCATATCGACACTTTCTGTTGCCCAAACTTCACAACCGTATAAAGGAATAGGTTTGACTAAAATATCGAAAAGTTCGAGTTGAATATCGACAGGTAGCTGGAGCTGTCTACATTTACGTAGTAACAAAAACATAGCTCGGTTACCTTTGACAACCAGTTGTTTGTTTGCCTCTGTAAATTATCCATTATAGTTAGATATGAGGCCCAGATATTTATATTGACCAACCACTTCAAGTTCATTTTTTCCAAAAAAGAATTTAGGTATTTTTCTTACTTTTCCACGAGAGAAGACAGTAATTTTAGTTTTTGACACGTTTATGTTCAGTTTCCACATGCTACAATAACGCTCCATTAAATTAATTGATTGGTCTTCTTGCGATTCAGCCAAGATAACTGTGTCATCTGCATAAAGCAGGATATATAATTTGCAAAATACGAAAAGTTCTTGATCTAAATTTTCTACAGACAACGTATTCACAATCTTCAGTCCGTCGTGGGCTGGTTCTAAAAACAGTTTAAGGTCATTTAAAAATATTGAAAATAATAGTGGAGACAGATTATCTCCTTGTCTAACACCTATCATACATGAAAAATTATCAGTTAGCGTACTATTTACAGAAACACATGATTTTGCCGATTTATACATATTATAAATGATCTGAAAAAGTTTCCCAGATACATTCTTATTTAATAGTTTAGACCAGAGCTCAGTACGTGAAACTGTGTCAAATGCTTTACTGTAGTCTACATAACAGCAATATAATCTTTTGTGTTTGTTAAGGTAAATGTGTATTAAAGTCTTTAATGAAAAAATATGATCTAACGTTGAGAAGCCATATCTGATACCGGCTTTCTCGGGTCCTATTATGTTATTTTCATTTACGAATCGTGTCAATCTGTCGTTTTTTAAATTTGAGAATACTTTTCCGAGACAACTTAAAATTGATATACCTCGATAATTACTAGGATCTTCACGCTCACCAACATTTTTATAGAGTGGTTTAATTATTGCTAAACTCCATTGTTCTGGAAAAATACAAGTGTCTAGAATGACATTGAAAAGTTTAGTTAGCATATCAATGAAATTTGGTGGAGAATATTTAAGAAATTCGTTTAAAATCTGATCCGGTCCGCTACTTTTATTGTTTTTTAAATTCCGTAATAGCTTAGAAACCTCCGAGGGTGTAAAATTGTCATTAAATAGATTTTCTGCGTTTTCAAAGGAAAATTCAGGTTTCATTTCCTCGGCTTCTGCTTTAATAAGTTTAGAAAAAAGATTGAAAAAATTTGTGGGTGACATTTTGTCTGATATATTAAAAGGTTTTTTGCCATTAATAATATTCCAATAATCCTTTGGGTTTTCAGATTTCATTAGACGTATTTTTCTAACAGTGTTTTGTTTGTAATTTTTAAACGCCAATATGATTTAACAAAAACAACCTCAGATGATTCAAGCGTTCTGAGCTGAAAAGTTATTGTGCTTAAATCGAGCCGACAGTCTCACCAATAATTATTGACCAGGCTCTTGAGCAAGCGAACGCAGTCGTCAAGGCTGATGTTGGAGCATATAGTGTGACTGGAGATCCTGCCGCACTCAGAAGATGGATGGTCACTGGTCCTGAAGTCACATGCTTGATCACGCAGTAGGAGACAGCTTGCACAACAAAAGAAGGTACTGAGTGAGCGTACCATGCAGCCATCATGAGCACCAAGTCACCAAGGAGCTCAAAGCCATTTGAAAAATATGCCACATTTGATGTTCTCTCCACAATACAGGCATACTCTGCCAAGCGCAATAGGACGGACATTGTGTTCGACGTATACAGGTCAAATGGTGTGAAAATTGAAGCCATGTCAACTTAAGCGAGGACGTGAGTGAGATGAAGGGTGTCAAACAAGTGCAAATTGCATCCAACTGGCGCATTTTTCTCAGAAACAGTGAGACGATATGATAATCGATATCAAAGCAACCACATGATCGACCTAGAAGAATTTGCCCTCTGTACTCACGAGGAGGCGGACACGATGATCTTCGTACATACCAATCATGCGACAAAAGGAGGAAGCCCTGAGGGAGTCCTGATGGCAAAAGCCAGTGACACTGAATTTTTTTTCATAGCAGTCAGTATGATGTCAGCTCTTCGAGAGACTGGTCTACACCAGCTGTTAATTGCATATGGCCAAAGCCAGCACTGGAGATGAATTCTTGTCCATGAACTGTACGACTCCATTAGGCGACAGAAGAGCTAGCAGGGACATTCAAGCTTTCTCCAATCACGGGATTTGATGTTGTGTCTACCTTCTGCGACAAAGGACAGAAGATGTGATGTGTGTGATGATTTCTTCCACAAATTAAGTCAGTTCCCATGAACAGTAATTGATTATGATATGGAGAACTTATGTAGGTTTGTGTCCAAATGTATGAAGGTGCAGCACACCTGAGGGCGTCGATGATGCAAGACGGGAGATGTTTGCGTCCAGACGGACGCTGCTGTGTAATTGTAATTTTACTTGTTCGATTGGGCCTTGAGGAAGAGAGTGTAATAAGGGCGAACATGGTGGTATTACCCCAATATCTGCACTGTCCTAGATCTCCTAAAAATGTATGTGAAATGATACCGACCAAGAATGTGTCACCATCAGTCTTTTCTAATGGATGACTGCACAACTAACAAGTTTGAAAATGGGTTTTTTCAATATTTTTTTGACCTTGAAATGACCTTGATGTGACCTTGACATGACCTTGGTGTTAAGCACCAGACAAGCACAACTTCTTCTCGTGTTATTATTTGCTCATAGGCTGAGATCCTGCTGGCTAATCTGCAAGACAAATCTGACATTATTTACTTTTTCTTAACCCAGGAATTCAGTGACCACTCTCTGGCTGGTAAGGTTTGACGATTGAGTTGACTTCTAGAGACCTTTTAGAAAACAATTAGACTACCAAAAATTCCAGCATTTTTTTTTAGAGGGCCAAATCCAAGATGGCCACCGGCGAGGCCAGAAGCCATATGAAAAAGTGGGGTAGATCTGAAAATTGATGGGAAACAATTCTACAAACCAGTAGTTCTTCGTTTCTGAAAGGTCCATATATTGAAATTTAGAGGAGTCTATACATTATCGCGAAAACTAACATGGGTAAATATGCAAATTAGCTCCGCCATTATTAAAATTTCTTGTTTTCTGTACCACCGGATAAATAATTGTCATAGCTCAACAAAAGAGGTGTCTATACCCCCATTTTCATGGTCTAGGAATATCGTGGAGACAGTTTTGTTGAGATCAAGTGATAATCTTTTCCAAAATATGCAAATTAGCTCTGCCATTACTGAAAGTTTTTGTTTTCTGTATAACCGGATACATATTTGTCATAGCTAAACAAATGAGGTGTCTATACCCCTATTTTCATGGTGAAGGAGTGTGGTGGAGACAATTTTATTGAGACCAAGTAATGATCTTTTCCAAAATATGCAAATTAGCCCCGAGACTGCAGCTCAACTCTTTCTCAGTATGGCTTGCCAACAGCAAGAGTCAAGCCATCTTACATCAAAGAAATCCTGACCAGGGAGTTTGTGGGCAAGATCGGTTTCCTTTCTCGTCCTCAGATGAACCACAGCGACCTTGTGTATGACACATCCGGGAGTGGGTCATATGTTGAAGCAACATTAATCTTCATTGGTGTCAGCAATGAGCAAAAGGTCTTGCCCGGGTGTATGATCAAAACATTGAGAATCAGCATGAATACATCAAAGATGCCAAGACTGTGTCACAGAAACTAAGTGAGAAAGCATCGGAGATGCAGGGAGTTACACCATATAGGACCATCTAGCGTGGTGAGCCTCCTATCCTCCCTATAGCTATGCATTCTACATCGTCGCCTCGGAGCTAAAGGATCCTATCTGACACTCGTTAGAGTGGCAGATAGGATCCTTTAGCTCCGAGGCGACGACATGTTCAACGAGTACAGAGCCTCAACACAAACGAAGCATTATTCATGCCCTTACTCGTGCAGATCTTAATCGGGACCGCCCTGGTGCAACCGAGCAATCTGTCTCTCCATACAATGGATTTCATGCTTGCTTGAATGCAGATCAGGAGAAAGGCAATGCTTATTTTCATATGTCTTTAATCAACCCCCAGCAAGTCAGTTGTGAATGACATCATGGATAACCTGTCTACCATCATCGCTACTAAGCGCATGCCTTTTGCTTTTCTTGTTGAAGATCATCCTGTGTATGTTCGCATCACCCTGCTGAAGGCCGAGAATTTAACATTAATAAATTGTGTGCCCTTTATTAGTCCATTCCATACGCAGTGTGTGATGATGAGTGCTATTTCCAAACTCTACAAGGGTAGTGTGCTGGGGGAGATTCTTGTGGCAGCGGGAGTTATTACTAAGGGCTCTGTTGACCGTGCGCTGAAAGGCAAGCATTACAAGAGAGGGCACGTTGTTTGAGGTTTATGTACGGGGTCCTCATGAGTCAGCTGATGCAGGGCAGACTGACACCTTACCTGGCTGATGAAGTGAAAAGGAAACTTGAGATTTTGCGAGATACAAGTATTGACCTACAATCCCGTGCTGCTGCTCATGCAGCACTGGAAGAAGATGCTGAGCTGGAGGTCTCATCACCAAAATATTCAGCCATATGGAGATAAGTGACATGGCGGACTATTGGAAGGACTTCCTGTCCATGGCAGATGCTCTAATGCAGAATGCCCATGCCGTGCATATATGCAACTGGGAGGAGTATGTCAGCTCTCTGCATGCCATGCTGTCATGGCTGGTAGCATCATCAACAACAAGTCAGGGAGGTGGCTGTCAGATTTCTGGGCAAAGCTGAGAGCTCTCCCTTCTTATCAAGTCACATTTCTTCACACAAACTTCCCTCAGTCTATGACAGGCAAGCCCTACTCCAACATGTCTTGGGACATGTGGATCACATGTGGTTAGAGTGCACCATGAACAAGGGCAGTAAAGTGAAGGCTGGATGGCTCACCATACTCCAGACTGAACAGCTGTTGATGCACCCTAGAAATGTGAACAATGTGGCCAAGATTCGGGCATCGCTTAATGCTCTGGCTAACCAAAAAGAAACCAAGACAAAACATGCTGAATATGGCCGAAAACGTATGCGAGAAGACGAGCAGTGTGTGCAGGGCCTTGTTGCGTGCATGCGTAAGTTAGACTCCTACCCATTTGACCCAGCCTCACCCACTCTCCGCACTCTACAGTCAGCCATGCCAGCATCTGACGAACATGCTGCAGACTCCAACTCGGCATAATTATGCTTCAGCAGTTCAGGAGGGAAAATGTTGACCAGCTTCTTGCAAGAACGCGTGTTCAGTAAAACTAAGTCCATCCGTGCTCCTGTCCCGCTAAGCAAACGCTTTACATTTACCAGGAAGCCAGACATGGAGAAGTCTGGGGAGGTACTCAAGGGTAAAGTTGCAGAGATGGAGCAGAGCACTTTCAAGGCAGTGATTGACCTAGTTGAGGTCAGCAAACTTGTGAAATTCTCTGAGCTGCTAGAACATCGGGTAGTCGAGGAGTGTGTTGCCTATTCAATTTCAATGGCACCTACAGGAAAACACAGAAGAGCACACTTATGCAGAAGCTCACTCTGTAGATCCGTAGATCTGCAGGAACCTTACATCGCTCTTATCGCTATGGGCATGGTCTGGAGCAAGCGATGCCGAACTACAGATTTGAACAGTCCGAGGCTGACACTGACACTCCACTTATGCAGTTCTGCGCGAATCAGTATCATCGATACTGATGTCTATCTTGCGACAGCTGCCTGGTATCTTTGTATCAAGAGAAAGCTTGAGACAATATTACGTCGGGGCCTGGGGACAAACGAGATGCCGGGCTGAATTGTACAGCTGCACTGTATGACAGACTGTGATGCCAACTCAAGTTTCTATGGCAAAGGAAAGAAGTCGGTGTATTCCCAAGTGGCAAATAGCTCTGTGGCTCAAAACCAGCTTTCGTGGTGTGGAGATAACCTTGACCCTCGGCAGGAGGTGCCAGAGGATCTCTACCAGCTCACAAGTCAAGTCATCTATGGTGGCAAAAAGAGTAGCACCATGGCTGATGCTCGTGCTGCAAAGTGGAACACAATGAAAAACAAATCATTCATCCGTCTCACTCCTTATGCAGATAGCCTAAGCCAACATTGCCTCTGTGCAAACTACTTGGCATACCTAGTGCGCCACCCATCCTTGAAGCATAGCCCCTCACCAGTAGGACATGGCTGGAAGCTGGTATGTGGTCGCTGTCCGCCACATGCTACCTGCCCTCCCTATGCATCTGCCTGCACCAGGGCCAGCTGAAGAAGTGGAGGAAGATGAGAGTAACGATGCTAATGTGGAAGAGCGCGATGACGATGTGCAGAGAATGAGAGAGCCATCAGAATCTAATATTTCAGAATCTGAGGCAGAATGCTCTGATTCAGATTGATAATTTGAATGTTCGTCAGTGAGAACGTGAAAACATGTTTAGAACATGAAATCAGTATATCATATGTCATTGTGCTAATTTGAAAACAAGAAATTTCGGTAATGGCGCACCTAATTTGCATATTTAGGCATGTTTATTTTTCGAGATAATATATTGACTCCTCTAAATTTAAATATATGGACCTCTGAATCATTCAGAAAGAATTTATATATTTTTTTCCCATCAATTTCATGATCTACCCCTCTTTTACAGATGGCTGTCCAAATAATACCATGTGTAGGGTAAATTACTTTCTGTTGAAATGTGCGCAGTTGTTTCATTCGATAACTCAGTTATCTCATCTAGTCGGGCAAAACGTTTTGAGATGAAGTTGTTAAGAAATTTACAGATTGTTTCATTTGATAACTATTCCATTAAAAATATTTGTTTGCAGTATTATTAGTTATCACATATGGTCTGACAGAATGTTCTGATAAGAGTTGTTCATTTGTCTAAGTCACAACTGTTTTTTGCAATAATATTTCAATAATAATATTATTATCTCGTCTAGTCAGACAAAATGTGCTTTGAGTTGTTTCATTCGAAAACGATTCTACAAATGTAATAAAAAGAGGTTTTTTTTAAGTATTATTGGTTATCTCTTCTAGTCTAGCAGAGTGTTTTGAGTTGTTTAGGCTACAGCTAATACGAATAGCTGTTTGTAGTCTTTTTTTAGTTATCATTGCCAGTATTGCTATTGTGGTATTAGTAAAACTGTTGGCCAAAAGGTATAGTTTGCATGAGACCATTTGATGGCATTTTTTGAAATTTTAATTCCAGAGATTGAAACAATTGTTTTGCAGTATAATTTGTCATTTTGTCATTCATCACTTATGTTAGTCCTTATATGAATAATTTAAACAATTTTGTCACTGTATTTGTTCGGAAATATTTGGCAGTCATCTTCCTTTACCATAGAAATGCCATCAATGCAAACACATTTTTATTGAGCTACGACAAATTTACGAAGAAATAATAATACAAACAATTTTGAGAATGGCAGGGTTAATTTGCATGTTTTGGAAAAAATTATTACTTTATCTCAAGAAAACAATGGCTCCACCTTATTCCTTGACCATGAAAGTGGGGGTATAGACACCTTTTCTATTTAGCAATGATAAGTATGTATCCGGTTATACAGAAAACAAAAAAAATCAGTAATGGCAGAATTAATTTTCATATTTTTGAAAATATTATTATTTGATCTCAATAAAAATGTCTCCACCATATTCTTTGACCTTGAAAATGGGGGGATAGACACCCCTTTTGTTGAGCTATGACAAGTATTTATCCGTTGATACAGAAAACAAGAAATTTCGGTAATGGCGGAGCTAATTTGCATATTTAGGCATGTTTATTTTTCGAGATAATATATAGACTCCTCTAAATTTAAATATATGGACCTCTGGATCATTCAGAAAGAATTTATAGAGTTGTTTCCCATCAATTTCATGATCTACCCCTCTTTTACAGATGGCTGCTGGCTTTGCTGGTGGCCATCTTGGATTTGTCCCTCTAGAAAAAAATGCTGGGATTTTTGGGAGGGACATGGAGTCTAATTTTGTTCTAAAAGGTCTGTAGAAGTCAAATCAATCGTCAAACCTTACTAGCCAGAGAGTGGTCACGGAACTGAGATTCTTGACCTAACTAAAGGGGTAAATATCCAGACAATGTTACTTAATTACCCCTTGAAGCCTGAATTTACCATTGTCATCTTCATCCACTACAAGCCGCGAAATGCTGTCGCAATTCTCGTAGTGGATGAAGATGATTTGATGTGGGTGAAAAAGTAAAGACAATTATTGCCATGTATTGGTAAACCAGTTTCATAGACATTTTCGTTCTTAAACTCTTTGTTGTAGGAAAATAAATATGTTTTCGGGGATGTAAATTGATGCTTTAATGCATCGTGAGAGCTTGAAGGGTTGAACAATTTTGATTCTGTATGCGACAACATGTATATTTCCATGTGCTAATACCAAACAAATCATCTTGTAGATACATGTCCATATATTTCTATGACAAAAAAGCCTGTAATGACGCTTATATTTAGCTGTATTCTCCTGTCTATGTTTATTGGCTTAATAACAATAATATATTTATTAAAAAACCGTCGGCCTTATTAGATTTGTGTGTGAAATTTTGGTTGAAGTATAAAGACACAATAAAAAAGTATCGGCCCAAGATTACTCAGCAATGATAAATCACATATATCATGAAGGTGTTAAACCAAGACTTTTTTTCAAAAAAAAAAACAATTAAAACGGCCGATTTCTGAATGAAATGGAAGTCAAATTACCCAGATAAAAACAAAAGATTTATGGACTCAAAATCACATGGAAACAATTAATTACACATATCTATGTGGGAATGAAATACAAATATTTCGGATTTGTGGGCGCAATATGTGTTAAATTATCTCAAAGACCTAATAAATGAATTTCTCAGCCCGAAATCACGCAGAAAACATAAATTACAATACTATTTGGCCAAAAGCATGCATTTGATACAATACTTACTTGATGACCTTTGATGACCTCTACCGAGCTTAAGGCGCCTCATATCTGTTGAGCTTGGTATATTTAAGGATATTAGCATATATATTTGCCTCCAGACTATAATAATTTCAAAAACTTTCAAATAATCATTTCGTGCAAACCAAGTTATAATAAATAACTATTTGGTGCACACTGAATAATTTGCTACAAACTATATTATTTTCAATAATTATTTAGTGTGCACCAAATAATCCCAAAATAATTAGGATACAATTGCAAATAATTATTTTGTGCACACTAAATCATTTGGTACGTAGCAATTCATCATTTAAAATAAAATTTGGTACACACCAAAATCAGCTACTAATCTGTGAACATCACACATATCAGTTATGTTGTTTTACTCTGATTGCGTTGATATTGACGTTTAGTTGAAAGCTCCACGTGCTTCAGAATAGTCTGACGAAACAATAAAATGTGTTTCGCCAGATGTCCTCTCGCACGAACTCTATATGGTCCTTATAACGTTAGTGGTGTATCAGGAACCAGCGCAACTAATCCTACATGCCACTGTTCCATTCACCAGGTGGCAGTTCATTTGTACACTATTTTATACATGTAATCAAGCCCACAATATACCTCGAAAAAATATGCAAATATTTCTTAGAAATGTTCAATTCATTTTGTATTGTTCGTTTGCAAAGTCATTGTATGTTGTGTAATAGATAATTGCGGTGATACATTTTACTTTGTAGTACTGTATGCTCGAAATGTGTGTTTAATATAAAAATATTTCTTTTATATTCTGGTAAGGGGTCAGACACCACCCACCCACCCCCTACCCATTTTTTTAAAACATTTGGAAGCACGAAAACAACACAAAAAACACAAAAAAACACACGAAATTAAAAATATAATAATCCGAGTTGGGACTTGACCCACTCACCTACTTCCGGATTTTTCTTGGATTTTTTTAATTTTTTTAACTTGACAAAGCCCCTTACTACAGTTTCTAGTTGTTATCAAAGCCAGATCATCCCCGTGAATGCCTGTTGTGTTCACATATATTAACCCATAAAGCGCTAAATTAAATAATTTAAAGTTTCGCACATTCAAGCTGCGTCTCGCTACCTGCGACCCACAACTTCAAGTGGTTGAAAATTGCTCAATTTGAGAACCAAACATTTGAAAATATTGATATTCGAACACACGTTTAATTCCCAACAAATGTAATTTACATTCTGATAAAACAGATTTAAGAAAAGTCCACTTTAAATATGGAGGTGAAAGAATAAAGTATCTGTAAATTCCTAATATGACTGCTAAATATTGCTACTTTATCTACCCCAGTGACAGAATAACATTTAGAAGAGCATGCTAAATATTTTGCATAAAAGTTTGCCAAAATAATGATGTGTCTCAAAGGGTTAAAGACTATCGTTTGTGATTTTAGTGTGGAAAAAGAAGATGGTTTCGAGTATTATTACAGAAACGCTACAGACTGGTCGTTCTTGGGCTTACACAATTACACAAAGCGTGTTGCAGCAAATATATAGATCAGAAGCACAGATCAATAATCAGCTAATACTTATTTTTATTTTTTTTAGGAATTATTTGAAAATATTTTCTTCCCCAAAAATATATTCCGATATCTAACTACTTGGGAGTTATGGGCTGATATATTCATCTTCATCTGAGGAGCATGGCGATTAGGCTCATCATCAAAGATCTAGAAGCATTGATCAGATGATTGAGACTTTGTTATACTCGCATGTAGACCTATGCTGTCCCTGATAATCCAATGTCTGAAAGTCTAAACTCTCCCAATCCACTGAGTATTTGTTTTAACCTTACTATGTACCAAGTTACTTTCAGGTGATCTGCAGATTTTCTATGCATGGACAAGGTCACCAAGGGTCATCAAAGTATAGACCCTTGACCCTTGGGGTTGTAGAATAATGTGTCATATAAATAGGTCGAAACCCAAGCCAAGTACACATGGTGACATGGGTTTGTGGAGGGTTTCATAGGGGAGTTATCCCAAGGTCATGGTAAGGTCATCTCAAGGTCAGACCAAGGTCAAATCAGCTCAATGCGGTTGAAAATAGATTATTGGAGCAGCACGTCCATCAACTCGGTCGGAACCCAACCCAAGTACACATGGTGACATCGGTTGGTGTTTGGTGTCATAGGGGAGTTATCCCAAGGTCTTGGTAAGGTCATTTCAAGGTCACAGCAAAGTCAAATCAGCTCAAAACGGTTGGAAATAACTTATTTTCGTTGTTTTTCCTAAAATTATGTATATGATGGTTTGAATTATACCTAGATCCCAACACAGACCTACACCAAATCACCCCCGAGAGGTTACAGGGATGACATAAGGGTTCGAAGGGTTCCCCCCCCCCCTTCAAATCACCCTTATGTTAACACTGTCTGATATGGCAGAAATAGGCGAAATAGCACACTGATGGTATATTTTGACATTGTCGTGACCTTGAGATATCCCAAGGTCATGGCAAGGTCATTTAAAGAGCAGATTCTGACGTATAAAAACGGTCCCCATGATATGGGACCTTCTATAATACCAGTGGCAGGCGAAACTAGAGACGCATAGACCTTGCGCCTACCTGTACCCCCCTCCCCCCTCCCCCAACTCCCCTGGGTAGACGTCAGATTCTGACGTATAAAGACGGTCCCCGCAATGAAAGAATTTAAATATTTACAGTGTTCGTAGACCCATAACAAAGGTTTTCAAATCAATCAGAAAGAGCCCACTAATATAGTTATGATGATTTCAAATTGAATAAAACCCTTTGGTCTCCATGGTTTTTAAAACAATATTTCAGCGCTTTAACCCTTTCACCACTGAAGCCCGTTTTTATGAGCTGAATGCCATCGCATTCAGCTCATGAAAACGGGCTTCAGTGGTGAAAGGGTTAAGGGTTGACTGTCATTAATGTAATCTATCATGGGACAACTACCTTCATAATTTATCACAAATACAATATTCATAACTAGACGGCGATTTCCACGGACAACATCAATTTATTTAGTAGCTCAAGTAACACCGTTAGAGATAGCCGTGTCGTTCTCTCCGAGGCCGTGGATTGATGTATTTGTTTTACACTAAAACAATTCAATATGGTAGTGACAAGAGCGATCTCGACCCCAATTGCCGAAAAATGCCGTTTTTTTAATGACTATGCGAGAAGTGAGCTGAGCATGCCGGCATGTAGCTGAAATGTTACTGATTCCGAAAAAAACTTTTTTCGACCTGATCACTCGAAGACAAGTCTTAGATATGACCGTCCAAAGAAATGTCAGTGACTGAAACCTGTTTCAGCCACTGGGGCTACGTTAGAGTAAGATGTCATCGGTAATACCATATTTTGGCATAGGATTTAACTTCTCATTGGCAACATGAGGCTAACTTTACCATCGTATATGGGATATTCCCATCTCTGATGGCCTATGTTTGATAATGCCACAATATCAACCGTACCTAAAAACTCTATAATAAACGCCAAACTCATCGATCTAACTCAATTCTGTGAAACTCAATGACCTCGACCTCCTTTGTTTTCACTCCTTTGACGTCACTGCGTTTTACAGAATGAAGTATGGGGGAGGGGGTGTTATATAACCTTGTTTTCACCGAGTGACGTCACTGCGTTTCACAGAATGAAGTATGGGGGAGGGGGTGTTATATAACCTTGTTTTCACCGAGTGACGTCACTGCGTTTCACAGAATTCCTGTTAAAGCTTAAAGCGCTGAATATTTTTTATGAAAACCATGTCTTAGTTAGGTTTTAGTTAGCTATTTCCGCTTCATTTGAATACCTATCACAGAGCGGTAGACTACGGAGCCCATAAAGGGACATAAAGTGTGGTGATTTTTTTTATTTCGTTTGTACGAAATAATATTTCGTTTGTACGAGATATTATTTCGTGTGTACGAAATATTATTTCGTTTGTACGAAATAATATTTCGTTTGTACGAAATGATTTCGTTTGTACGAAATATTATTTCGTTTGTACGAAATCATTTCGTTTGAACGAAATATTATTTCGTTTGTACGAAATAACATTTCGTTTGTACGAAATATTATTTCGTTTGTACGAAATAATATTATGTTTGTACGAAATATTATTTTGTTTGTACGAATTAACATTTCGTTTGTACGAAATATTATTTCGTACAAACGAAATATTATTTCGTTTGTACGAAATAATATTTCGTTTGTACGAAATAATATTTCGTTTGTACGAACTAATATTTCGTTTGTACGAAATATTATTTCGTTTGTACGAAATAATATTTCGTTTGTACGAAATATTATTTCGTTTGTACGAAATATTATTTCGTTTGTACGAAATATTATTTCGTTTGTACGAAATGACCTGGGTATATCACTCACTAACAGGGTGGGAACCTGGGTCTGACACTCACTGACATGGTGTGGACCTGGCCCTGACATGGAGGAGACCTGGGTCTGACACTCACTAACAGGGCGGGGACCTGGGACTGACACTCACTGACAGGGCGGATACCTGGCCCTGACATTCACTGACTAGGCGGGGACCTGGGTGTGACACTCACTGACAGGGCGGAGACCTGGGTCTGCCACTCACTGACAGAGCGGAGACCTGGGTCTGACACTCACTGACAGAGCGGGGACCTGGGTCTGACACTCACTGACAGGGTGGGGACCTGGGGGTGACACTCACTGACAGGGCCGGGACCTGGGTCTGACACTCACTAACGGGGCGGGAACCCAGGCCCCGCCATGTCAATGAGTGTCAGACCCAGGTCCCCGCCATGGCATAACGCAGGTCCCCGCCCTGTCAGCGGGTATCAGACCCAGGTCCCCGTCATGTCAGTGAGTGTCAGACCCAGGTCCCCGCCATGTCAGCGAGTGTCAGACACAAGTCCCCGCCCTGTTAGTGGCCGGCCCCGATGGCTCATTCGTATCGACTGGGGCTTGTAACCTGGAGGTAACAGGTTCGAATCCCGGTCGGGCCTGATATTTGTCATCGTGGTTGTGCATATACAGTGCTCCAAACTGTTCAAAGGAATGAAATGTACAGTGCTGCCTATGGTACCGTGCACTATAAAGAACCCTTGAAGTCATTTGAAATAAGAGTAGGGCATAGGCCCGGCTTCGGGCTTCCTTCTGTCGCGATATTGCCATGACTGTGCAGAAAGCGACGTAAAGCAATATTCACTCACTCTGCCCTGTTAGTGAGTGCAGATCCAGGTCCACACTTTGTCAGTGAGTGACAGACCCAGGTCATTTCGTACAAATTATTTCGTACAAACGAAATAATATTTCGTACAAACGAAATATTATTTCGTACAAACGAAATAATATTTCGTGCAAACGAAATATTATTTCGTACAAACGAAATAATATTTCGTACAAACGAAATAATATTTCGTACAAACGAAATATTATTTCGTACAAACGAAATATTATTTCGTACAAACGAAATAATATTTCGTGCAAACGAAATATTATTTTGTACAAACGAAATATTATTTCGTACAAACGAAATAATATTTCGTACAAACGAAATAATATTTCGTACAAACGAAATAATATTTCGTGCAAACGAAATCATTTTGTACAAACGAAATAATATTTCGTACAAACGGAATATTATTTCGTACAAACGAAATAATATTTCGTACAAACGAAATCATTTCGTACAAACGAAATGGTATTTCGTACAAACGAAATAATATTTCGTACAAACGAAATCATTTCGTATAAACGAAATAATATTTCGTACAAACGAAATAATATTTCGTACAAGCGAAATAATATTTCGTACAAACGAAATAATATTTCGTACAAACGAAATATTATTTTGTACAAACGAAATAAAAAAAATCACCACACTCAATTCCCCTTTATGGGCTCCGTAGTAGACCGTATACAATTGTTGCGGTTTATACAAAAATCACGAATCTGCTCACAATCTTTTAAAAAATTTAATAATTTTTGGTTTACATAAGTGGCGGCCATCATGTATTTTACCCATAATACAATGTTTAAGGTACGTTCCAGCCACAACACTATGTTGCGAATACCTCTAAACCCTATGACAGACACAAATATCATGCTTTTCCATTTATAGCTTAACCTTGCATAAATGGAGGCCATCTTGGATTTTACGCACAATGCAATGTCTAAAATAATTTCTGGCCACACCATTATGTCGGGCATAAAAATAATGCATCTGCTCATTTCTGGCGAAAATTATATCAATTTAATCTCTGAGCTTGGTCAAAACGGCGGCCATTTTGAATTTTCGCGTCTTGCATCAAGATCATGGTGGGGACCTGGGTCTGACACTCACTGACATGGTGTGGACCTGGCCCTGACATGGAGGAGACCTGGGTCTGACACGCACTAACAGGGCGGGGACCTGGGACTGACACTCACTGACAGGGCGGATACCTGGCCCTGACATTCACTGACTAGGCGGGGACCTGGGTGTGACACTCACTGACAGGGCGGAGACCTGGGTCTGCCACTCACTGACAGAGCGGAGACCTGGGTCTGACACTCACTGACAGAGCGGGGACCTGGGTCTGACACTCACTGACAGGGTGGGGACCTGGGGGTGACACTCACTGACAGGGCCGGGACCTGGGTCTGACACTCACTGACGGGGCGGGAACCCAGGCCCCGCCATGTCAATGAGTGTCAGACCCAGGTCCCCGCCATGGCATAACGCAGGTCCCCGCCCTGTCAGCGGGTATCAGACCCAGGTCCCCGTCATGTCAGTGAGTGTCAGACCCAGGTCCCCGCCATGTCAGCGAGTGTCAGACACAAGTCCCCGCCCTGTTAGTGGCCGGCCCCGATGGCTCATTCGTATCGACTGGGGCTTGTAACCTGGAGGTAACAGGTTCGAATTCCGGTCGGGCCTGATATTTGTCATCGTGGTTGTGCATATACAGTGCACCAAACTGTTCAAAGGAATGAAATGTACAGTGCTGCCTATGGTACCGTGCACTATAAAGAACCCTTGAAGTCATTTGAAATAAGAGTAGTGCATAGTCCCGGCTTCGGGCTTCCTTCTGTCGCGATATTGCCATGACTGTGCAGAAAGCGACGTAAAGCAATATTCACTCACTCTGCCCTGTTAGTGAGTGCAGATCCAGGTCCACACTTTGTCAGTGAGTGACAGACCCAGGTCATTTCGTACAAATTATTTCGTACAAACGAAATAATATTTCGTACAAACGAAATAATATTCCGTACAAACGAAATAATATTTCGTACAAACGAAATATTATTTCGTACAAACGAAATAATATTTCGTTCAAACGAAATAATATTTCGTACAAACGAAATATTATTTCGTACAAACGAAATAATATTTCGTGCAAACGAAATATTATTCTGTACAAACGAAATAATATTTCGTACAAACGAAATAATATTTCGTACAAACGAAATAATATTTCGTACAAACGAAATAATATTTCGTACAAACGAAATATTATTTCGTACAAACGAAATATTATTTCGTACAAACGAAATAATATTTCGTGCAAACAAAATATTATTTTGTACAAACGAAATATTATTTCGTACAAACGAAATAATATTTCGTACAAACGAAATAATATTTCGTACAAACGAAATAATATTTCGTGCAAACGAAATCATTTTGTACAAACGAAATAATATTTCGTACAAACGGAATATTATTTCGTACAAACGAAATAATATTTCGTACAAACGAAATCATTTCGTACAAACGAAATGATATTTCGTACAAACGAAATAATATTTCGTACAAACGAAATCATTTCGTATAAACGAAATAATATTTCGTACAAACGAAATAATATTTCGTACAAGCGAAATAATATTTCGTACAAACGAAATAATATTTCGTACAAACGAAATATTATTTTGTACAAACGAAATAAAAAAAATCACCACACTTAATTCCCCTTTATGGGCTCCGTAGTAGACCGTATACAATTGTTGCGGTTTATACAAAAATCACGAATCTGCTTACAATCTTTTAAAAATTTTAATAATTTTTGGTTTACATAAGTGGCGGCCATCATGTATTTTACCCATAATACAATGCTTAAGGTACGTTCCAGCCACAACACTATGTTGCGAATACCTCTAAACCCTATGACAGACACAAATATCATGCTTTTCCATTTATAGCTTAACCTTGCATAAATGGAGGCCATCTTGGATTTTACGCACAATGCAATGTCTAAAATAATTTCTGGCCACACCATTATGTCGGGCATAAAAATAATGCATCTGCTCATTTCTGGCGAAAATTATATCAATTTAATCTCTGAGCTTGGTCAAAACGGCGGCCATTTTGAATTTTCGCGTCTTGCATCAAGATTTAAAAAAAAAATAGGCTAATGTTAATTAGTCGGTCCTTAGAAAACATCAGGCAACATTTATTGCTCGTTCCCGCCACGTAGCGATGATTTGGCTAAGCTACCTGACTACTGCGAGGCCGAGCATACTACACCTCCATCACAGATCAAATCAAACGGTTATCAGTTAACGGGAACATTAATCAGCCACACAGAAACTATAGCCGCATATTCCATAATAGTGTAGTGGTTAAGCTCCCATAACGAAACCATTGTGCATTTTATGATTAAAGCATGAAAGTTCCACCATTATTAGTACATATACTGGGGTTTATTTTAAGATGTGGAGGTAAGTTAGATTTGACCCCTGGTGACCTCTAGAGGTCATTGACCTCTAAAGGTCAAAATATCCAATAGCGAAGCCAAGAAGTGGTGAAAATTGTGTATTACAATATCTATAAAATGTTTTTGTATTCCAGAAGTGTGCCAAATACTCTAAGAGACTGCTGTTAATCATAAACATAACTCCAAGGTCACGTCAAGGTCACTTTAGGGTCATTTGAAGGTCAAAATGGCAACAAATAGTGAAAATATCCACTTTTAATCAATTTTACCAATACTAGTGGTGCAGGCATCTATTAAAAAGGATTGGTTTTGACACAGTCTTGGTCAGATATCTTTTCCATGTGCATTTTAGGAGATTGAGGGCAGTATTTAACTTGGGAGGGAAAATAAACCCTAAGTATTCCCCTTACTACACCCCTTCCTCATTGTGTAATTGGACGAGCAAAATTACAGTGTGCAGCAGGTTTTAAACATCAGTTTGTGCTCCCATAGCAAACTATTGATGCATAATTGGGCTGTGAAGTCTGACATGGGCTGGGATTATGTTTTACTGAGGTACCGTCGAAAAACAACGTTAAGGTCATATCAAGGTCATTTCAAGGCCAAACCTTCAAAAATCATAAAAAATATTTATTTTTACTTTCATACCGGATACCATAATTAATTTCTAGGCTGCATCAATTTTTCAGAAAGTTCGGCAAAATACTCGAGTCATAGTGTAGTGTTTATATCAAGCTCCTATAATGAAACAATTGTGCATTTTATGATTAAGGCATGAAACTTCTACCATTATTAGCAAATATCCTAATCTTTATTTTAAATTGTGGATGTGAGAAAGATTTGACCCCTGGTGACCTCTATAGGTCATCGACATCAAAAGGTCGAAATACTCAGCAAAAAGTGGTGAACATTGTGTATTACCATATTTATAAACTATTTTTGTATTCCGGAAATATGTCAATTGCTCAAGGAGACTACTATTAATGATAATAATAACACCAAAGTCATAGCAAAGTTACATCAAGGTCTTTTCAAGGTCAAAACCACAAAAAAATGTGAAAATATCCACTTTTTATCAAATTTAACACGGTTAGTGGTGTAATAAACTATTACAAAGACTGATTTTATAACATTATTGGTCAGACATATTGTCCACACATATTTTCATAAAATTGAGGGCAGTGTCAACCCTGGGTGGGGTATATCACAGCCTTATTCCCCTTATTACACTCATTTCTCAATGTTTATTTGAACAAGCAAAATTGCAGCGTGCAGCAGTGTGAAACATCAGCTTGGGCTCGTATGGCAAACATATCGATAGATAATTGGATATGAAGGATAGCATGGTTTGGAATTGTGTTTTACTGGGGTACAGTCTGAAAACAACGTACATGTCATACCAAGGTCACTTGGAGGTCAAACTGGCAAAAATCCTTAAAATATATACCTTTACTTACTTACAAACCCGTTGACCTCTTGAAATTCAGCATTTATTTTCAGAATATGTATCAGATATATAATACAATTTTGGTGATAGTGACAACACACAGTCATTATAGTCCCAATATATTATATGAAAACACACACCATTGAAATGATCTTAACTTGACCTTGGAAGCCCAATTTCAGGAAGCCGAAGGGCGCTCTCTTTGTATGTCAACTGTAGCCATCTTGTACATCGATTAGTTTATACTAGAGTGAGAGGCAACGTTAATCAGTATTTTACAAATATACAGCGATATGATGTTATTCACAGTGTTATAATCCAATTAAATACTAGTATGTTTTCGTGGTATCGTGACTAGGGCTATACCACACATTTAAACCAATATATATCTATTTTGCTTATGAAGGCACCATTCAATTACTAGGGGGGGGGGGGGGTGAATTGGAAAAAATATTTTTTTCACTTTCTATCTGCAGAAGTTAATTTTTTTCACACTCGAACAATATATTTATTTCAGTACTCAACCTTGATAACGGTCTAGTGTTTCGTTATATCGATTCACTATTTCGTTGTGACGGCTTATAACAAAATATTACACCGTTATAACGAAATACTAGACCGTCATAAAAGGATAGTAGACCGTTATAACGGATTAGTAGACCGTTATAACGGATTAGCAAGCCGCTATAACGGATAAGCAGACCTCTATAACGGATTAGTAGATCACTTTAACGGATTAGTAGGCTGTTATAACGGATTAGCATGCCGTTATAATCGATTAGTAGGATGTTATAACTGATAAGTGGGCCGTTATAGCGGATAATTAGACTGTTATAACGGATTAGTAGGCCGCTATAATGGATTAGTAGACGGTTATAACGGATTAGCAGGCCGTTTTAACGGATTAGTATGCCGTTATAACAAATTAGTAGGCCGTTATTACGGATTGGTGGGCCGTTATAAATGATTAGTGGGCCGCTATAACTGATTAGAAGACCATTATAACGGCTTAGTAGACCGTTATGACGGATTAGTAGACCGTCATAACGGATTAGTAGGCCGTTATAACGGATTGGTAGGCCGTTATAACGGATTAGTAGGCCACTATAACGGATTAGTAGGCCGCTATAACGGATTAGTAGGCCGCTATAACGGAATTATAGACCGTTATAACGGATTAGTAGACCATCATAACGGATTAGTAGGCCGTTATAACGGATTAGTAGGCCGTTATAACGGATTGGTAGGCCGTTATAACGGATTGGTAGGCCGTTATAATGGATTGGTAGACCGTTATTACGGACTGGTAGACCATCATAACGAATTAGTGGGCCGTTATAACGGATTGGTAGGCCGTTATAATGGATTGGTAGACCGTTATTACGGACTGGTAGACCATCATAACGGATTAATAGGCCGTTATAACGGATTGGTAGGCCGTTATAACGGATTGGTAGGCCGTTATAATCGATTGGTAGACCGTTATTACGGACTGGTAGACCATCATAACGGATTAGTGGGCCGTTATAACGGATTAGTAGGCCGTTATAACGGATTGGTAGGCCGTTATAACAGGTTGGTAGACCATTATAACGGATTAGTAGGCCATTATAACGGATTGGTGGGCCGTTATAACGGATTGGTAGGCCGTTATAAGGGATTAGTAGGCCGTTATAACTGATTAGTAGACCGCTATGACGGATTAGTAGACCGTTATAACGGATTAGTAGGCCGTTATAACGGATTGGGAGGCCGTTATAACGGATTAGTAGGCCGTCATAACAGATTAGTAGGCCGTTATAACGGATAAGTAGGCCGTTATAACAGATTGGTAGGCCGTTATAACGGATTGGTAGGCCGTTATAACGGATTAGTAGACCGTTATAACGGATTGGTTGACCGTTATAACGGATTAGTAGGCCGTCATAGCGGTTTAGTAGGCCGTTATAACTGATTAGTAGGCCGTTATAACGGATTGGTAGGCCGTTATAACAGATTAGGAGGCGGCTATAACGAATTGGTAGACCGTTATAACGGATTAGTAGGCCGCTATGACGGATTAGTAGACCGCTATAACGAAATTCTAGACCGCTATAGCGAAATACTAGACCGCTATATAAATACTAGACCATTGTTGCGAAATAGTATACCGTTGTAACGAAATACTAGCCAGTTTTAACGCAATAATAGACCGTTGTATTGTAATAATGCACCGTTATAGCGGGATAATAGACCGTTATAACGGATTAGTAGACCGTTTTACCGGATAAGTAGACCGTTATAACGAAATAATGTAATATTATCACGAAATAATAGACCGTTATGACGGAATAGTAGGCTGTTATAATGGATTAGTATGTCGTTATAACGAAATACTAGACCGTTATAAAGAAATAGAAAACCTACGTTATAACGGAACAGTAGCTCGTTATAACGGATTAGTAAACCGTTATAACGAAATACCATACCGCTAAAACGAAATACTAGACCGTTATAACGGAATAGTATATGCAAAGTAGTTAATATTATATGTCCTATTTCATGCCTGTGATAGGGTTATTCTAGTAAAAATGCAACTGTTGCCGACAAGTCATGGAAAAGCGCCTTGTCCTAATAGAAAATAATGCAGTCTATCCAGTATGAATTGGATTGAATACCGAACCATGGAATAATCGGTTCGATATATAACATGGTGACAGGGTCTTAATTTAACGAGAAAACGAAAAGTCATAACATCGATATTTTGCCATGCTTTTTTGAAAAATTAATGTAGCCTAGAAAATAATTCTAGTATCTGGTATGTTTAAAAAATCACCTGCACATCTCCATATCGTGGAGAATTGGATTGTGAAATTTGACTAATTTCTTACAAAGTTTGAGATTTTCGCGGCGCAATAAATTATGAAGCTCATTTGTGGCGGCCATTTTAAATTTTAATGAAATCGTGAACAAATTGCCTATACATCTCCATATCGTTCGGAATGTGAGTGTAAGATTTGGATAATTTCTGATGAAGGTTTTTCGTTTTTGCCCCCACAAAAAATTATAAAGATATATTTTGCATTTTGGTAGCATGTTTAATAACTCACTTGCACATCCCCACGTTGTTGAGAAAGTGATTTAAAATTTAAAAAAAATGACCACTAGTTTTTTAGTTATTGCACCCACAAAAATTAAATACCGCCTGATGCCTCATGCTTGATATATCCCACCGCGACTAAAATCCCCCTTCCCCCACAGTCGTGGGATATAAACATGCTCGCCACTTCTATTAGGATATTAGGCCATATGGTCACGCTAAAAATATATAAACAATTCAACGTTTGAATCGAGCAGTTATAATCAGTATAAACAGCCGTCATTTTTTCTGAATGTATGTGGTCTTTTAACAACTTCCAGCTACCTGGAACATTAGACTGGAGAAACTAGATAAAGGTGATGGCATCAACGCTATGCCAATGGCTCACATGGCTTACAATATGCATCTGTCTACAGTCGGCCTATAGATAATAATGTGGTCCCAAATTAGAAGACACTGCTTTGTTGACCAAACTTATCAAATGTATAACCAATGGGCCTAAAACCAATCTTTAAATTATCATATATGGCTCACCTGCATAAAGTTAAGTTGATGTAGATAGGTGTGATTCAAGACAAATTGTATACATGCCACCAGAAATTGGAACAGCTCTGAAGAAGACATGTGATCTTGGTAACAGTTTTTGCCAGTTTGACCTTGAAATGACCTTGACATGACCTTCAAATTGATTTCGGATGGTACTCCAGTAAAACACTACCCCACTCGATGTCAAACTTCATATCCCAATGTTTTATCAATATTTTGCTATGGGAGCCCAAGCTAATGTTTTACAGTGAGGCATAATTGTAATTTGGCCCGTTCAACTTAATATTGAGGAAGGAGCGTAATAAGTGGAATACCTAGGAGAGCCCCCCCCCTTCCAAGGCTGATACAGCCCTTAATATCCTCAAATGTGTGTGGAAAATACACAGGACGAAGAATATGTCAAAACCAGTCCTTTGCAATAAATGACTGCACAACAACAGGGTAGAAATTGATAAAAAGTGAAAATTTTAACTATTTTCTGCCACTTTGACCTTTAAACGACCTTGGTGTGACCTTGACATGACCTTGGTGGTATTTTTATGATTCAAAACAGTATCTTCGAGTATTTGACACACTTTTGGGCCATAGAAACAAATCATAGATATTGTAATATACAAGTTTCACTACTTATTTGCTTTTCCAGTGAATATTTTGACCTTTCGAGGTCAATGACCTCTAGAGGTCATCAGAGGTCAAATCCAGTTTACCTCCACATCTGAAAATGACCCCTAGGATATGTTCTACAGGTGGTAGAAATTTCATGCTTTAATCATAAAATGCACAATAGGTTACCTTATCTACTATACTATAAGATCAGCCCAATAAGCAAGAGACGTTGAGCCAATATTGGATCAATGTTGGGCCACCGTCTGCGACGCTGGCCCAACATTGATCCAATATTGGTTCAGTGTGTCTTGTTTGCAGGGAGAGGTTCATTGATACATCGTGATATCGATCGAGGCCTATTTATCAGACGAGATCAAATGAGGTCCGCATTATAGACGATGATCTTTATTCGTTTATCAGTTAAATGTCAATCAATCAGATACCCAGCGAGGCCATGAAGAGTCATATCACATCAGAATCTTCACATTTAACAAAGACGTTGGCCAAAATTTGTTGAGACACCAGTGCCTTGATTGTTCTGTTTTCCGATATATCCTCCGATGAGGAATGAATGATTGCATGTATGAAAGAACGAACGAACGAATGAACAAATGTATGAATAAATAAATCACCGAATGAATGAATGAGTGAATTAATGAGTGAATGAAGGAATGAATGAATGAATGAATGAATAAATAAATAAATGAATGAATGAATGAATGAATGAAAGAATGAATGAATGAATGAATGATTGAATGAATGAATGAATGAATGAATGAATGAATGAATGAATGAATGAATGAATGAATGAATGAATGAATGAATGAATGAATGAATGCATGAAGGAATGAATGAATGAATGAATGAATGAATAAATGAATGAATGAATGAATGAATGAGTGAATGAATGAATGAATGAATAAATGGATGAATGAATGAATGAATGAATGAATGAATGAATGAATGAATGAATGAATGAATGAATGAATGAATGAATGAATGAATAAACGAATGAATGAATGAATGAATGAATGAATGAATGAATGAATGAATGAATGAATGAATGAATGAATGAATGAATGAATGGATGAATGAATGAATGCGTGAATGAATGAATGAATGAATGAATGAATGAATGAATGAATGAATGAATGAATGAATGAATGAATGAATGAATAAATGAATAAATAAATCATTGAATGAAAGAATGAATAAACTAATATCATTATTTTAGTTCATTTCCTAATCACTGTTATCAGCATGATATTCAAAAAGTGATTTCCCATGTTTTGAAGTTACAAGAAAAAAAAACACCATATACATAAAAACATCAGCTATTTAATTATAATAAAACCGACGGAATATTATGATATGCATTCGACTTAGGAAATGGTAACCTTTACACTTACTTATTAATTTTAATTTTACCAAAAAACTCCCCATCGCTTTCAAGAATAAGTGAAATAATATATTAAATAAAATATTCCATACAATATTAGCAACAATACACAATGAAATGTCCCTGAATTTGATGTCTTTCTCATTCTCCAATTGTTAACCACAAGTAGTTATTGGTATACATAAATATTATAGTAGTGGTTGGCCTAGATTGCAAGCATCTAACTGGATCAATCAAACTAAAATATATCTCACTGCAATTATTCATAATAAAGCAGGCATTCACCCGCGAACGAGCTGAATGCATTCATGATCAAAGTTAGCACAAGGGGAATCTGCATGCACCAATACGTTTGTTGTGGAGATCGGTGATCAAATATTTAAGCTTATTCGAGATAATACGCACATTGCAAATAACACACGGATGAAACATCTCAATTTTCACAGACTAGAGAATAACTGCCACCAGGCTTTGCCCATCAAACACAATGGGTTTCCCAATGTTGCTGTGATGTTTGTCCAGGGTCGCAGACGATGGACAAACTTTACAGCAGCATTGGGCTAATGTTTTGTGTTTGCAAGCAGGCAGACAGATTGACAGAGTAATGTTTTATGGTCAGCATATTCTGATCGTATTAAGTAATTCCTGACTTATAACAATATATATAATTATAGGCGTCTGTGCAACTGTTTAGTGCGTGTTGATGTCTTAGCTTCTCCGCTCACTCGTAATCATTCAATATTATGGGAAGCGTCCTCAGGAGATTCTCCTGGCCCAGTTGAACCTATATGTGCACAGAAAGTGGCCTAAGACCCCATTCATTTCATTTCATTTCTTGATTTTTTATGTTCTAGCAACAATATGTACGACTGATCTCTTGTAAAGATTTGTTTGTCATAGCTAGGTTGTTTTAAACGTTAAATGTTAGTATTGTCAATTATAAACGTTTTTTGTTAATTTGCTGGGTTTAGAAAAGTACAAACAAGTTATTTTAACCATATTCAAAGGGGAAGGAAAATCACATATTCGCTCATAATGTAATTTGATTGCTATCAAATGCATCGGAAAATGCGGGACCGAGACGCAAATCGCAAATCACCGAGACGCAAATCAAATAGCTTGATTTCACTGATATAATATGTTTTTGTCGAAGATGTACGGCCTTTTTCATCATAATGTACAAAATGTGATGTAATCACCAAGTCACCTGTTTATGCACTTAACCCTTTCAATCCCCAATTTACTATTGTCATCTTCATCCACTACAAGCCGCGAATTGCTGTCGCAATTCTCGACTTGTAGTGGATGAATATGATTTGAAGTGGGTTGAAAAGAAAAGAAAATGTCCCATATATTGGTAAACCAGTTTCATGGGAATTTTCGTTCTGAAACCCTTTGTTGCAGGAAAATTAGGTCTGTTTTCGGGGATGTAAAATGATGCTTTAATGCATCGTGAGGGCTTAAAGGCTTTACCCCCATACTGCAGGGACCGTATATATGCGTACTCAAGCAAATGTTGGACCGAATGAATTGAACTCAATTTGCTAAAGTATTTTGTGGTAAGTACTTAGTTACTTAGATAATCTAAAGATGCAATTTTGAAGACGTTTATTTCTTCATAAGTATAAGAGCTGGAAATTGCGTTAGCAATTCCAGCTTCAAATGAATGAAAAATAGTCCGAAACAATTCGTCAGCATAATAATAATACATATAATTGTTTTATATTACTCTAACTAAGTTTTAAAGTGGTGCCCATATAACAAAGTTTAGATTAGTGATGTAAGTGTAGCTTATATATCGGCCTTTCAAAATAGACATTCCCCATGCTTTTAATGTATGTGAATATAATTATTTCGCGAATTGATGATTGTATAGATAGTTCTTTGTATGTTTTTAATATTTCATTACTTTTAAATATGTAATGTAAGTGTAGTTTATATATCGATCTTTCAAAATAGACATTCCCCATGCTTATAATGTATGTGGATATATTTATTTTGCGAATTCATGATTATATAGATATTTCTTTGTATGTTTTTAATATTTCATTACTTTTAATATGTAATGTCAGTGTAGCCTATATATCGGTCTTTCAAAATAGACATTCCCCATACTTTTAATGTATGTAGATATATTTATTTTGCGAATTGATGACCATAGAGATAGTTCTTTGTATGTTTTTAATATTTCATTACTTTTAATATGTAATGTCAGTGTAGCCTATATATCGGCCTTTCAAAATAGACATTCCCCATACTTTTAATGTATGTAGATATAGACTATAGAGATAGTTCTTTGTATGCTTTTAATATCTCATTACTTTTAATATGTAATGTCAGTGTAGCCTATATATCGGCCTTTCAAAATAGACATTCCCCATACTTTTAATGTATGTAGATATATTGATTTTACGAATTGATGATTGTATAGATAGCTCTTTGTATGTTTTTAATATTTCATTACCTTTGGGAAACTAAATCACCCTTCTCTTAACGGGAAAGTTGATATACGGCTACAGCACGCACGGCGTAAAATACATTGGGCAATATAAATATTACAACAGCGTACTGGAATCTGGTATCCCTGGATATTGGTTCGATGTCGATCTTACGTTGGCCCAGCGTCTGCGACGCTGGCCTAACATAAGATCAGCATTGGATAAACCCTTTGCCTGCTGATCACGACTATTGTCGTTTTTATCCTGTTTTATCAGTCGATCAAATCATTGATATTGGGAATGAAATTGGTGTTTAAACATGAAGATTTGTGAATGTTTGGTCTCAAAGTAAACAAATATGAGTAATTTAAACCACTTGAGGTTGTGGTTCGCGGGAGCGAAACACAACCAAGAGTAGTTGAAAATTTTAATAAATTACCTTAGCAGGATAAGGGTTAAAATCTAGTTTTTGCTGCGCATGCTCAGGTGTAGTTACGGTTGCCTGTAATTGTTGGGGTGATTTGGCATGTGGGATGCACAATAGATCAGCAAATGAAGATCTGCTAATGAAAAACACAACGCGGAAGCAGTAAACATTACTAGTGGATCCATGTTTTCTATCTGGAATGTGTCGGTGAGCCATAGTATGATGGGTTCAACTCGATAAGGGCGGGGGCCTTTCACGCCAGAGTTCGGGGTTCGGTTCCTGGTCTCGGCGGTTTGAAAGAAACAAAAATGTTTTTTCCCCATCCACGTGTGAAAGTTAGTATTGTGGGGAGCCTCCGTGACCGAGAGGTAGCGTGACCGTCAGGGCGCGAATTTTGAATCCTGTGTCTTGTGGACAGTGTCATCTCAATCATCTCACCATCCTCAGGAGGTTCTCCTGGCCCAGTTTAGCCTATATGTGCACAAAGGTGGCCTAAAGCCCGATTCATTTCATTTCAACTCGATAAATATGATCTGCCTTATGCTTAAACACGGGAATGGCAATGATGTTATGCTCACAAATAATTAAAACTTCAATTAGTCTTGTTTGTGGGCATAACATCGTTGTGTAGAGGGAGCACGCTTCACTCCCCCCACCCCTTATCTATTCTCTGTTGACAATTTGTAGAAAGCAGACAACTCCCATACTGACTGCACAGTGTATTTTGCTCCGTACCTGTGACATGGTGCACATTCGTACAGGCCCTGGTCAGCGAGGGGGACAGCTTCCAGATAAAAAATCAAATGTGAGTTCAACCCTTACAGCGCGGGGATCGACTTCAGTCGTCAGAATCTGCCGTCTGTAGACGTCAAATTCTGACGACTAAAGACGTTCCCCACACTCTAAGAATCAACATATTTCTAATGGCCGGAAACCCATAAAATAGGTATTCAAATGAATCGGAAAGAGCTAACTAAGACATTTATGATGATTTCAAATTAAAAAAAAACCTTTGGTTGTGATGTTTTTTTACAAATTAATTTAGCGCTTTAACCCTTTAAGTCCTCACGATGCATTAAAGCATCCTTTTACATCCATGTAAACAGACTTAATTTTCCAGCAACTAAGGGCTTCAAAATGATAATGTCCATGAAACTGGTTTTACAATTGCTTGCTATATTCTTTACATCAAATCATCTTTGTCCACCACAAGTCAAGAATTGCGACAGCAATTCGCGGCTTGTAGTGGATGAAGATGACAATGGTAAATTCAGGCCTGAAAGGGTTAAGGGTTAAAGTTGACCCGATCTCTACTACGTTGGGCCAACATTGAACGAGCATTGGGTGAACGTCTCGTGTTTGCTCGTAAGGCTCACTACGTGTTCGCCGCTGATCATGGTGTTGTACGATAATGGCATTATGAAATTATCATGAATAACGCAATGTGGTCATGGCTATTCTTTACGCATGCGCCTTTCGGTGATGACAGCTTATTATAATATTCTGTGAAACTCAATAGCCTTAACCTGCAATGTTTTCACCTAGCAATCTAATACAATGAAGTATGGGGGAGGGGGACTTATATTACATTGCTTTCACCGAGTAGCCATTCAAAAGGGTTCCCGGTGACGTCACTGTGTTTCACATAAATAATATGGATGTATAATAGCCAATCCAAATAACGATAATATCTGTATTATTGGGGCACTTAATATAACTTATTTCTGGCCAGTCCATTGCTTTAACTGGATCACTGTTGCTGCACCGATCCAGTTACTATACTTGATGGTCAAAATACTTTTACTAAAAACCATGGTGCATATAAACTTTGCAATCTCACTGTTATATCTCTGAATAGCTGTGTTATACTACCATGCAAAGCCAATAGGCATTATCTGCTTACTTTTCAAGTAAGCAGATAATGCCTTTTAGCTTTGCAGAGTAGTATACAGGGGCCCATCCGACTTAACATCGTAAAATTAAGATGATCCTAACTTTCTCCCGTTTCCATTATAAAGGTATTAAGATGTTCTTAACTTTTCTAATGGAAATGAGACAGTCCTAACCCTTAAAGCGCTGAAGTAATTTTATATAAACCATGATATAAATTATATCGAATATGTTTAAAAGCTGGTATTTGATTTGCTAAATAAACGAATATGATCGTGACGGCCGGCTAAAGGGTTAATAATGAGATCATGAGTGAGTGAATATTGCTGTACGTCTCTCTCTGCACAATCATGGCGATGTCGCGACAGAAGGAAAACCGAAGCCGGTCATATGCCCTACTCAAATGATTTTAAGGGTACTTTATCTGATTATAGTGCACAGTGCCATAGACACTCCAGGCATTTGCATAGTTTGGAGCATTGTATATGCACAACCCCGATGACAAACATATGACCAGACCGGGATTAGAACCCAGTACCTCAGAGATTCCATTGAGCGACCGTGGCCAGCTATGAGATCATGGATGCAGCGTTCGCCTGCCGCCATTCTTCAGAGACAAGTCGTATGTAGAGTATAGTGTTACTTGAAGAAACGGTTTGAGAACGTCATACACATCGAGACTATGTATAGGATAAAGCCCGAGGAGCGCTACATTCTTAGCTTTGAAATGGGCCGAGGCGGAAGGCCGAGGCCTTTTTCAAAGCTAAGAATGTAGAGCTCCGAGGGTTTTAACTGACTTAAAACACATCCGACCATAATAAAAAATCCCTCATAATCAACAGTTCGGTCGCGCCTGACTGATTATATTAGCATAGGCCTACCATGATAATTGGTCGGTACTTGATCAACAATAACTCTCCATTCGCGGCTTAGAATGTAGTGGTCAGACAAAGCAATTAATGTAGTGGTGTGTTTTAATATCTTAAAGACGTTACTCTCATGCCTAGCTCCCAGACACACGGCAAAGACTCTCCGTGATTTCTTAAAACGAGACCATTGTGGCAGGTTTTATAAAATCGCAGACAAGCTAGTTCTACGACGGCGGCATGGCACACCAGAGCGTCTGTTACCGACTTGGAACCGTAAGCAGAGATCCTAGTGTTGACCGTGTAGCCCCCAGCCCCCCCCCCCCCTAGTGTGAGGAAATATTGAGATATTACGTTCACGTCGCAGGACATGACACACCGCAACGACTGTCTACGACGGCTAAGATGGGCCACGAATAAGACTTGACATGTTCAGTTTTGACGACAGCTTCCGACGCGACGAAAATCGACGAAATCGTAGTTGTGGGGGGTGGCCACCGCACCGATTGTTTAAGATTATTGTCGCGTCTTAAGCAATCAGGGACAGTCCTTGTCATGTGTGGAGGTCTTTAGTAAGTTCCAGTATGATATTCATACCTTCTTCATACCTACGCCTATATACGTCAGATTCTGACGTCTAAAAACGGTCCCCGCACAGACGTCAAATTATGACTTCTGAAGACGGCCCTCGGGCTGAAAGGGTTAACAGCTTTTTAACCCTTTAAGGCCTCACGATGCATTGAAGCATCATCTTACATCCCTGAAAACAGACTTCATTTTCCTACAACTATAAGGGTTTTATGATGACAATTTCCTTGAAACTGATTTACCAATACATGGCAATTTTCTTCAATTTCCCCATTTCAAGTCACCTTCATCCACTACAAGTCGAGAATTGCGACAGCAATTCGCGACTTGTAGTGGATGAAGATGACAATGGTAAATTAAGGCCTGAAATGGTTAAACAGGGTAAAAACGCAATGAACGTCCGTGGGCTTAAACGGTCAGAATGTGTCTTTGGACGGCATGCTGCTACAAATGTGAAGGTATTATTGTTGTCAAGACGAATAATGACTGTTCCCATGGCTACTTGTCTGACATTACATGGAGCAGAATTGACCACATAGCGGGATTGGTTCAGTCCGGATCAATCCTACGCACTCAAAGCCCTATCCATCACATTTAATTGTTGCCACGACCGTTCCTCTGGCGACCTCGTAAATGAGGTCACGTCAGTGGCGGTTATTGATGACGTTAAGTTTGATTCAAATCAAGCCACTCTTGACAAATGTTGGCTTTCAGATTATTTTATGGAAACAAAACGCTCACATTATTTTTGAGTTTTCGGAAAGATTAAGTTTGATTTAAATCAGCAAATT